>CAKKTE020000420.1:600000-785367 GCA_920105625.2 Clusia tigrina | reverse complement strand
CGGTACGTCCCACACCTATCAAAGTTTTTCAACATACAAATGCTTGTAACTTTTTACTGGAGCGCCATAAAACTTTGAAATTTTGTAACAATAAAGTACTCGAGCCCCTTGTCAATTTAAGCTATCGCTCAAATCTATGCTACCCTTGAGTCCCAAATTAAACACTGATAAAACTTCAAATGGCCCTAACGGTACGTCCTACTTCTATCAAAGTTTGCAAGAGACAAATACTAGTAACTTTTTACTGGAGCGTCATAAAACCTTGAAATTTTGTAACAATAAAGTACTCGAGCCTCTTGTCAATTTAAGCTATCGCTTAAAGCTATGCTTCCTTTGAGTCCCACATCAAACACTGATAATACTTCAAATGGCCCTAACTTCTATATGGTACGTCCTACACCTATCAAAGTTAGCAACATACAAATGCTTGTAACTTTTTACTGGAGGGTCATAAAACATTGAAATTTTGTAACAATAAAGTACTCGAGCCTCTTGTCAATTTAAGCTATCGCTCAAAGCTATGCTACTGTTGAGTCCCAAATCAAACACTGATAAAACTTTAAATGGCCCTAACTTCTATATGGTACGTCCTACACCTATCAAAATTTGCAACATACAAATGCTTGTATCTTTTTACTGGAGCGTCAGAAAACCTTGAAATTTTCTAACAATAAAGTACTCGAGCTTCTTGTCAATTTAAGCAATCGCTCAAAGCTATGCTACCCTTGAGTCCCAAATCAAACACTGATAAAACTTCAAATGGCCCTAACTTCTATATGGTATGTCCCACACCTATCAAAGTTTGCAACATACAAATGCTTGTAACTTTTTAGTGGAGCGTCATAAAACCTTGAAATTTTGTAACAATAAACTACTCGAGCCTCTTGTCAATTTAAGCTATCGCTCAAAGCTATGGTACCCTTGAGTCCCAAATCAAGCACTGATAAAATTTCAAATGGACCTAACTTCTATACGGTACGTCCTACACCTATCAAAGTTTGCAACATACAAATGCTAGTAACTTTTTACTGGAGCGTCATAAAACCTTGAAATTTTGTAACAATAAAGTACTCGAGCCTCTTGTCAATTTAAGCTATCGCTCAAAGCTATGCTTCCCTTGAGTCCCAAATCAAACAATGATAGTACTTCAAATGGCCCTAACTTCTATACGGTACGTCCTACACCTATCAAAGTTAGCAACATACAAATGCTTGTAACTTTTTACTGGAGGGTCATAAAACCTTGAAAATTTGTAACAATAAAGTACTCGAGCCCCTTGTCAATTTAAGTTATCGCTCAAAGCTATGCTACTCTAGAGTCCCAAATCAAACACTGATGAAACTTCAAATGGCCCTAACTTCTATATGGTACGTCCTACACCTATCAAAGTTTGCAACATACAAATGCTTGTATCTTTTTACTGGAGCGTCGGAAAACCTTGAAATTTTCTAACAATAAAGTACTCGAGCTTCTTGTCAATTTAAGCAAACGCTCAAAGCTATGCTACCCTTGAGTCCCAAATCAAACACTGATAAAACTTCAAATGGCCCTAACTTCTATATGGTATGTCCCACACCTATCAAAGTTTGCAACATACAAATGCTTGTAACTTTTTAGTGGAGCGTCATAAAACCTTGAAATTTTGTAACAATAAACTACTCGAGCCTCTTGTCAATTTAAGCTATCGCTCAAAGCTATGGTACCCTTGAGTCCCAAATCAAGCACTGATAAAATTTCAAATGGCCCTAACTTCTATACGGTACGTCCTACACCTATCAAAGTTTGCAACATACAAATGGTTGTAACTTTTTACTGGAGCGTCAAAAAACTTTGAAATTTTGTAACAATAAAGTACTCGAGCCTCTTGTCAATTTATGCTAGCGCTCAACGCTATGCTACCCTTGAGTCCCAAATCAAACACTGATAAAACTTCAAATGGCCATAACTACTATACAGTACATCCTACACCTAACAAAGTTTGCAACATACAAATGCTTTAACTTTTTACTGGAGCGTCATAAAACCTTGAAATTTTGTAACAATAAAGTACTCGAGCCTCTTGTCAATTTAACTCAAAGAAGTTTGGGCCATTTAAAGTCACTCAAAGCTATGCTACCCTTGAGTCCCAAATCAAATACTGATAAAACTTCAAATGGCCCTGACTTCTATACGGTACGTCCTACACCTATCAAAGTTTGCAACATACAAATTCTTGTAACTTTTTACTGCAGCGTCATAAAACCTTGAAATTTTGTAACAATAAAGTACTCGAGCCTCTTGTCAATTTAAGCTATCGCTCAAAGCTATAAGTTCCAAATCAAACACTGATAAAACTTCAAATGGCCCAAACATCTATACGGTACGTCCTACTGCTATCAAAGTTTGCAACATACAAATGCTTGTAACTTTTTACTGGAGGATCATAAAACCTTGAAAGTTTGTAACAATAAAGTACTCGAGCCTCTTGTCAATTTAAGCTATCGCTCAAAGCTATGCTACCCTTGAGTCCCAAATCAAACCTTGATAAAACTTCAAATGACCCTAACTTCTATACGGTACGACCTACACCTATCAAAGTTTGCAACATACAAATGCTTGTAACTTCTTACTGGAGCGTCATAAAACCTTGAAATTTTGTAACAATAAAGTACTCGAGCCTCTTGTCAATTTAAGTTATCGCTCAAAGCTATGCTACCCTTGAGTCCCAAATCAAACACTGATAAAACTTCAAATGGCCCTAGCTTCTATACGGTACGTCCCACACCTATCAAAGTTTGCAACATACAAATGCTTGTAACTTTTTACTGGAGCGTCATAAAACCTTGAAATTTTGTAACAATAAAGTACTCGAGCCCCTTGTCAATTTAAGCTATCGCTCAAATCTATGCTACCCTTGACTCCCAAATTAAACACTGATAAAACTTCAAATGGCTCTAACGGTACGTCCTACTTCTATCAAAGTTTGCAAGAGACAAATGCTAGTAACTTTTTACTGGAGCGTCATAAAACCTTGAAATTTTGTAACAATAAAGTACTCGAGCCTCTTGTCAATTGAAGCTATCGCTCAAAGCTATGCTTCCCTTGAGTCCCAAATCAAACACTGATAATACTTCAAATGGCCCTAACTTCTATACGGTACGTCCTACACCTATCAAAGTTTGCAACATACAAATGCTTGTAACTTTTTACTGGAGGGTCATAAAACCTTGAAATTTTGTAACAATAAAGTACTCGAGCCTCTTGTCAATTTAAGCTATCGCTCAAAGCTATGCTACTCTTGAGTCCCAAATCAAACACTGATAAAACTTCAAATGGCCGTAACTTCTATATGGTACGTCCTACACCTATCAAAGTTTGCAACATACAAATGCGTGTATCTTTTTACTGGAGCGTCAGAAAACCTTGAAATTTTCTAACAATAAAGTACTCGAGCTTCTTGTCAATTTAAGCAATCGCTCAAAGCAATGCTACCCTTGAGTCCCAAACCAAACACTGATAAAACTTCAAATGGCCCTAACTTCTAAACGGTACGTCCTACACTTATCAAAGGTTGCAACATACAAATGCTTGTAACTTTTTACTGGAGCGTCATAAAACCTTGAAATTTTGTAACAATAAACTACTCGAGCCTCTTGTCAATTTAAGCTATCGCTCAAAGCTATGGTACCCTTGAGTCCCAAATCAAGCACTGATAAAACTTCAAATGGCCCTAACTTCTATATGGTATGTCCTACACCTATCAAAGTTAGCAACATACAAATGCTTGTAACTTTTTACTGGAGGGTCATAAAACCTTGAAAATTTGTAACAATAAAGTACTCGAGCCTCTTGTCAATTTAAGTTATCGCTCAAAGCTATGCTACTCTAGAGTCCCAAATCAAACACTGATGAAACTTCAAATGGCCCTAACTTCTATATGGTACGTCCTACACCTATCAAAGTTTGCAACATACAAATGCTTGTATCTTTTTACTGGAGCGTCGGAAAACCTTGAAATTTTCTAACAATAAAGTACTCGAGCTTCTTGTCAATTTAAGCAATCGCTCAAAGCTATGCTACCCTTGAGTCCCAAATCAAACACTGATAAAACTTCAAATGGCCCTAACTTCTATATGGTATGTCCCACACCTATCAAAGTTTGCAACATACAAATGCTTGTAACTTTTTAGTGGAGCGTCATAAAACCTTGAAATTTTGTAACAATAAACTACTCGAGCCTCTTGTCACTTTATGCTATCGCTCAAAGCTATGGTACCCTTGAGTCCCAAATCAAGCACTGATAAAATTTCAAATGGCCCTAACTTCTATACGGTACGTCCTACACCTATCAAAGTTTGCAACATACAAATGGTTGTAACTTTTTACTGGAGCGTCAAAAAACTTTGAAATTTTGTAACAATAAAGTACTCGAGTCTCTTGTCAATTTATGCTAGCGCTCAAAGCTATGCTACCCTTGAGTCCCAAATCAAACACTGATAAAACTTCAAATGGCCCTAACTTCTATACGGTACGTCCTACACCTATCAAAGTTTGCAACATACAAATGCTTGTAACTTTTTACTGGAGCGTCAAAAAACTTTGAAATTTTGTAACAATAAAGTACTCGAGCCTCTTGTCAATTTATGCTAGCGCTCAAAGCTATGCTACCCTTGAGTCCCAAATCAAACACTGATAAAACTTCAAATGGCCATAACTACTATACAGTACATCCTACACCTAACAAAGTTTGCAACATACAAATGCTTTAACTTTTTACTGGAGCGTCATAAAACCTTGAAATTTTGTAACAATAAAGTACTCGAGCCTCTTGTCAATTTAACTCAAAGAAGTTTGGGCCATTTGAAGTCACTCAAAGCTATGCTACCCTTGAGTCCCAAATCAAATACTGATAAAACTTCAAATGGCCCTGACTTCTATACGGTACGTCCTACACCTATCAAAGTTTGCAACATACAAATTCTTGTAACTTTTTACTGCAGCGTCATAAAACCTTGAAATTTTGTAACAATAAAGTACTCGAGCCTCTTGTCAATTTAAGCTATCGCTCAAAGCTATAAGTTCCAAATCAAACACTGATAAAACTTCAAATGGCCCAAACATCTATACGGTACGTCCTACTGCTATCAAAGTTTGCAACATACAAATGCTTGTAACTTTTTACTGGAGGATCATAAAACCTTGAAAGTTTGTAACAATAAAGTACTCGAGCCTCTTGTCAATTTAAGCTATCGCTCAAAGCTATGCTACCCTTGAGTCCCAAATCAAACCTTGATAAAACTTCAAATGGCCCTAACTTCTATACGGTACGACCTACACCTATCAAAGTTTGCAACATACAAATGCTTGTAACTTTTTACTGGAGCGTCATAAAACCTTGAAATTTTGTAACAATAAAGTACTCGAGCCTCTTGTCAATTTAAGCTATCGCTCAAAGCTATGCTACCCTTGAGTCCCAAATCAAACACTGATAAAACTTCAAATGGCCCTAGCTTCTATACGGTACGTCCCACACCTATCAAAGTTTGCAACATACAAATGCTTGTAACTTTTTACTGGAGCGTCATAAAACCTTGAAATTTTGTAACAATAAAGTACTCGAGCCCCTTGTCAATTTAAGCTATCGCTCAAATCTATGCTACCCTTGACTCCCAAATTAAACACTGATAAAACTTCAAATGGCCCTAACGGTACGTCCTACTTCTATCAAAGTTTGCAAGAGACAAATGCTAGTAACTTTTTACTGGAGCGTCATAAAACCTTGAAATTTTGTAACAATAAAGTACTCGAGCCTCTTGTCAATTTAAGCTATCGCTCAAAGCTATGCTTCCCTTGAGTCCCAAATCAAACACTGATAATACTTCAAATGGCCCTAACTTCTATACGGTACGTCCTACACCTATCAAAGTTTGCAACGTACAAATGCTTGTAACTTTTTACTGGAGGGTCATAAAACCTTGAAATTTTGTAACAATAAAGTACTCGAGCCTCTTGTCAATTTAAGCTATCGCTCAAAGCTATGCTACTCTTGAGTCCCAAATCAAACACTGATAAAACTTCAAATGGCCCTAACTTCTATATGGTACGTCCTACACCTATCAAAGTTTGCAACATACAAATGCGTGTATCTTTTTACTGGAGCGTCAGAAAACCTTGAAATTTTCTAACAATAAAGTACTCGAGCTTCTTGTCAATTTAAGCAATCGCTCAAAGCTATGCTACCCTTGAGTCCCAAACCAAACACTGATAAAACTTCAAATGGCCCTAACTTCTAAACGGTACGTCCTACACTTATCAAAGGTTGCAACATACAAATGCTTGTAACTTTTTACTGGAGCGTCATAAAACCTTGAAATTTTGTAACAATAAACTACTCGAGCCTCTTGTCAATTTAAGCTATCGCTCAAAGCTATGGTACCCTTGAGTCCCAAATCAAGCACTGATAAAACTTCAAATGGCCCTAACTTCTATATGGTACGTCCTACACTTATCAAAGTTTGCAACATACAAATGCTTGTAACTTTTTACTGGAGCTTCATAGTACTTTGAAATTTTGTAACAATAAAGTACTCGAGCCTCTTGTCAATTTATGTTAGCGCTCAGCGCTATGCTACCCTTGAGTCCCAAATCAAACATTGATAAATCTTCAAATGGCCCTAACTTCTATACGGTACGTCCTACACCTATCAAAGTTTGCAACATACAAATGCTTGTAACTTTTTACTGGAGGGTCATAAAACTTTGAAAGTTTGTAACAATAAAGTACTCGAGCCTCTTGTTAATTTAAGCTATCGCTCAAAGCTATGCTACCCTTGAGTCCCAAATCAAACACTGATAAAACTTCAAATGGCCTTAACTTCTATACGATACGTCCTACACCTATCAAAGTTTGCAACATACAAATGCTTGTAACTTTTTGCTGGAGCGTCATAAAACCTTGAAATTTTGTAACAATAAAGTACTCGAGCCTCTTCTCAATTTAAGTTATCGCTCAAAGCTATGCTACCCTTGAGTCCCAAATCAAACACTGATAAAATTTCAAATGGCTGTAACTTCTATACGGTACGCCCTACACCTATCAAAGTTTGCAACATACAAATGCTTGTAACTTTTTACTGGAGCGTCATAAAACCTTGAAATTTTGTAACAATAAAGTACTCGAGCCTCTTTTCAATTTAAGTTATCGCTCAAAGCTATGCTACCCTTGAGTCCCAAATCAAACACTGATAAAACTTCAAATGGCCCTAAATACTATACGGTACATCCTACACCTAACAAAGTTTGCAACATACAAATGCTTTTAACTTTTTACTGGAGCGTCATAAAACCTTGAAATTTTCTAACAATAAAGTACTCGAGCCCCTTGTCAATTTAAGCTATTGCTCAAAGCTATGCTACCCTTGAGTCCCAAATCAAACACTGATAAAACTTCAAATGGCCGTAACTTCTATACGGTACGTCCTACACCTTTCAAAGTTTGCAACATACAAATGGTTGTTACTTGCTACTGGAGCGTCATAAAACCTTGAAATTTTGTAAGAATAAAGTACTCGAGCCTCTTGTCAATTTAAGCTATCACTCAAAGCTATGCTACCCTTGAGTCCTAAATCCAACACTGATAAAACTTAAAATGGCCTTAACTTCTATACGGTACGTCCTACACCTATCAAAGTTTGCAACATACAAATGATTGTAACTTTTTGCTGGAGCGTCATAAAACCTTGAAATTTTGTAACAATAAAGTACTCGAGCCTCTTGTCAATTTAAGCTATCGCTCAAAGCTATGCTAGCCTTGAGTCCCAAATCAAACACCGATAAAATTTCAAATGGCCCTAACTTCTATACGGTACGTCCTACACCTATCAAAGTTTGCAACATACAAATGCTTGTAACTTTTTATTGGAGCGTCATAAAACCTTGAAATTTTGTAACAATAAAGTACACGAGCGTCTTTTCAATTTAAGTTATCGCTCAAAGCTATGCTACCCTTGAGTCCCAAATCAAACACTGATAAAATTTCAAATGGCCCTAACTTCTATACGGTACGTCCTACACCTATCAAAGTTTGCAACATACAAATGCTTGTAACTTTTTATTGGAGCATCATAAAACCTTGAAATTTTGTAACAATAAAGTACTCGAGCCTCTTGTCAATTTAAGCTATCGCTCAAAGCTATGCTACTCTTGAGTCCCAAATCAAACACTGATAAAACTTCAAATGGCCCTAACTTCTATATGGTACGTCCTACACCTATCAAAGTTTGCAACATACAAATGCGTGTATCTTTTTACTGGAGCGTCAGAAAACCTTGAAATTTTCTAACAATAAAGTACTCGAGCTTCTTGTCAATTTAAGCAATCGCTCAAAGCAATGCTACCCTTGAGTCCCAAACCAAACACTGATAAAACTTCAAATGGCCCTAACTTCTAAACGGTACGTCCTACACTTATCAAAGGTTGCAACATACAAATGCTTGTAACTTTTTACTGGAGCGTCATAAAACCTTGAAATTTTGTAACAATAAACTACTCGAGCCTCTTGTCAATTTAAGCTATCGCTCAAAGCTATGCTACCCTTGAGTCCCAAATCAAGCACTGATAAAACTTCAAATGGCCCTAACTTCTATATGGTACGTCCTACACTTATCAAAGTTTGCAACATACAAATGCTTGTAACTTTTTACTGGAGCTTCATAGTACTTTGAAATTTTGTAACAATAAAGTACTCGAGCCTCTTGTCAATTTATGTTAGCGCTCAGCGCTATGCTACCCTTGAGTCCCAAATCAAACATTGATAAATCTTCAAATGGCCCTAACTTCTATACGGTACGTCCTACACCTATCAAAGTTTGCAACATACAAATGCTTGTAACTTTTTACTGGAGCGTCAAAAAACTTTGAAATTTTGTAACAATAAAGTACTCGAGCCTCTTGTCAATTTAAGCTATCGCTCAAAGCTATAAGTTCCAAATCAAACACTGATAAAACTTCAAATGGCCCAAACATCTATACGGTACGTCCTACTCCTATCAAAGTTTGCAACATACAAATGCTTGTAACTTTTTACTGGAGGGTCATAAAACTTTGAAAGTTTGTAACAATAAAGTACTCGAGCCTCTTGTTAATTTAAGCTATCGCTCAAAGCTATGCTACCCTTGAGTCCCAAATCAAACACTGATAAAACTTCAAATGGCCTTAACTTCTATACGATACGTCCTACACCTATCAAAGTTTGCAACATACAAATGCTTGTAACTTTTTGCTGGAGCGTCATAAAACCTTGAAATTTTGTAACAATAAAGTACTCGAGCCTCTTCTCAATTTACGTTATCGCTCAAAGCTATGCTACCCTTGAGTCCCAAATCAAACACTGATAAAATTTCAAATGGCTGTAACTTCTATACGGTACGCCCTACACCTATCAAAGTTTGCAACATACAAATGCTTGTAACTTTTTACTGGAGCGTCATAAAACCTTGAAATTTTGTAACAATAAAGTACTCGAGCCTCTTTTCAATTTAAGTTATCGCTCAAAGCTATGCTACCCTTGAGTCCCAAATCAAACACTGATAAAACTTCAAATGGCCCTAAATACTATACGGTACATCCTACACCTAACAAAGTTTGCAACATACAAATGCTTTTAACTTTTTACTGGAGCGTCATAAAACCTTGAAATTTTCTAACAATAAAGTACTCGAGCCTCTTGTCAATTTAAGCTATTGCTCAAAGCTATGCTACCCTTGAGTCCCAAATCAAACACTGATAAAACTTCAAATGGCCGTAACTTCTATACGGTACGTCCTACACCTATCAAAGTTTGCAACATACAAATGGTTGTTACTTGCTACTGGAGCGTCATAAAACCTTGAAATTTTGTAAGAATAAAGTACTCGAGCCTCTTATCAATTTAAGCTATCACTCAAAGCTATGCTACCCTTGAGTCCTAAATCCAACACTGATAAAACTTAAAATGGCCTTAACTTCTATACGGTACGTCCTACACCTATCAAAGTTTGCAACATACAAATGATTGTAACTTTTTGCTGGAGCGTCATAAAACCTTGAAATTTTGTAACAATAAAGTACTCGAGCCTCTTGTCAATTTAAGCTATCGCTCAAAGCTATGCTAGCCTTGAGTCCCAAATCAAACACCGATAAAATTTCAAATGGCCCTAACTTCTATACGGTACGTCCTACACCTATCAAAGTTTGCAACATACAAATGCTTGTAACTTTTTATTGGAGCGTCATAAAACCTTGAACTTTTGTAACAATAAAGTACACGAGCGTCTTTTCAATTTAAGTTATCGCTCAAAGCTATGCTACCCTTGAGTCCCAAATCAAACACTGATAAAATTTCAAATGGCCCTAACTTCTATACGGTACGTCCTACACCTATCAAAGTTTGCAACATACAAATGCTTGTAACTTTTTATTGGAGCATCATAAAACCTTGAAATTTTGTAACAATAAAGTACTCGAGCCTCTTTTCAATTTAAGTTATCGCTCAAAGCTATGCTACCCTTGAGTCCCAAATCAAACACTGATAAAACTTCAAATGGCCCTAACTGCTATACGGTACATCCTACACCTAACAAAGTTTGCAACATACAAATGCTTTAACTTTTTACAGGAGCGTCATAAAACCTTGAAATTTTGTAACAATAAAGTACTCGAGCCTCTTGTCAATTTAAGCTATCTCTCAAAGCTATGCTACCCTTGAGTCCCAAATCAAACACTGATTAAACTTCAAATGGCCCTGACTTCTATACGGTACGTCCTACACCTATCAAAGTTTGCAACATACAAATTCTTGTAACTTTTTACTGCGGCGTCATAAAACCTTGAAATTTTGTAACAATAAAGTACTCGAGCCTCTTGTCAATTTAAGCTATCGCTCAAAGCTATAAGTTCCAAATCAAACACTGATAAAACTTCAAATGGCCCAAACATCTATACGGTACGTCCTACTGCTATCAAAGTTTGCAACATACAAATGCTTGTAACTTTTTACTGGAGGGTCATAAAACCTTGAAAGTTTGTAACAATAAAGTACTCGAGCCTCTTGTCAATTTAAGCTATCGCTCAAAGCTATGCTACCCTTGAGTCCCAAATCAAACCTTGATAAAACTTCAAATGGCCCTAACTTCTATACGGTACGACCTACACCTATCAAAGTTTGCAACATACAAATGCTTGTAACTTTTTACTGGAGCGTCATAAAACCTTGAAATTTTGTAACAATAAAGTACTCGAGCCTCTTGTCAATTTAAGCTATCGCTCAAAGCTATGCTACCCTTGAGTCCCAAATCAAACACTGATAAAACTTCAAATGGCCCTAGCTTCTATACGGTACGTCCCACACCTATCAAAGTTTGCAACATACAAATGCTTGTAACTTTTTACTGGAGCGTCATAAAACCTTGAAATTTTGTAACAATAAAGTACTCGAGCCCCTTGTCAATTTAAGCTATCGCTCAAATCTATGCTAGCCTTGACTCCCAAATTAAACACTGATAAAACTTCAAATGGCCCTAACGGTACGTCCTACTTCTATCAAAGTTTGCAAGAGACAAATGCTAGTAAATTTTTACTGGAGCGTCATAAAACCTTGAAATTTTGTAACAATAAAGAACTCGAGCCTCTTGTCAATTTAAGCTATCGCTCAAAGCTATGGTACCCTTCAAATCAAACACTGATAAAACTTCAAATGGCCCTAACTTCTATATGGTACGTCCTACACTTATCAAAGTTTGCAACATACAAATGCTTGTAACTTTTTACTGGAGCTTCATAGTACTTTGAAATTTTGTAACAATAAAGTACTTGAGCCTCTTGTCAATTTATGCTAGCGCTCAACGCTATGCTACCCTTGAGTCCCAAATCACACACTTATAAAACTTCAAATGGCCATAACTACTATACGGTACATCCTACACCTAACAAAGTTTGCAACATACAAATGCTTTAACTTTTTACTGGAGCGTCATAAAACCTTGAAATTTTGTAACAATAAAGTACTCGAGTCTCTTGTCAATTTAACTCAAAGAAGTTTGGGCCATTTGGAGTCACTCAAAGCTATGCTACCCTTGAGTCCCAAATCAAATACTGATAAAACTTCAAATGGCCCTGACTTCTATATGGTACGTCCTACACCTATCAAAGTTTGCAACATACAAATTCTTGTAACTTTTTACTGCAGCGTCATAAAACCTTGAAATTTTGTAACAATAAAGTACTCGGGCCTCTTGTCAATTTAAGCTATCGCTCAAAGCTATAAGTTCCAAATCAAACACTGATAAAACTTCAAATGGCCCAAACATCTATACGGTACGTCGTACTCCTATCAAAGTTTGCAACATACAAATGCTTGTAACTTTTTACTGGAGGGTCATAAAACTTTGAAAGTTTGTAACAATAAAGTACTCGAGCCTCTTGTCAATTTAAGCTATCGCTCAAAGCTATGCTACCCTTGAGTCCCAAATCAAACCTTGATAAAACTTCAAATGGCCCTAACTTCTATACGGTACGAACTACACCTATCAAAGTTTGCAACATACAAATGCTTGTAACTTTTTACTGGAGCGTCATAAAACCTTGAAATTTTGTAACAATAAACTACTCGAGCCTCTTGTCAATTTAAGCTATCGCTCAAAGCTATGGTACCCTTGAGTCCCAAATCAAGCACTGATAAAATTTCAAATGGCCCTAACTTCTATACGGTACGTCCTACACCTATAAAAGTTTGCAACATACAAATGGTTGTAACTTTTTACTGGAGCGTCATAAAACCTTGAAATTTTGTAACAATAAAGTACTCGAGCTTCTTGTCAATTTCAGCTATCGCTCAAAGCTATGCTACCCTTGAGTCCCAAATCAAACACTGATAAGACTTCAAATGGCCTTAACTTCTATACGATACGTCCTACACCTATCAAAGTTTGCAACATAGAAATGCTTGTAACTTTTTGATGGAGCGTCATAAAACCTTGAAATTTTGTAACAATAAAGTACTCGAGCCTCTTCTCAATTTAAGTTATCGCTCAAAGCTATGCTACCCTTGAGTCCCAAATCAAACACTGATAAAATTTCAAATGGCCGTAATTTCTATACGGTACGCCCTACACCTATCAAAGTTTGCAACATACAAATGCTTGTAACTTTTTACTGGAGAGTCATAAAACCTTGAAATTTTGTAACAATAAAGTACTCGAGCCTCTTTTCAATTTAAGTTATCGCTCAAAGCTATGCTACCCTTGAGTCCCAAATCAAACACTGATAAAACTTCAAATGGCCCTAACTACTATACGGTACATCCTACACCTAACAAAGTTTGCAACATACAAATGCTTTTAACTTTTTACTGGAGCGTCATAAAACCTTGAAATTTTGTAAGAATAAAGTACTCGAGCCTCTTGTCAATTTAAGCTATCACTCAAAGCTATGCTACCCTTGAGTCCTAAATCCAACACTGATAAAACTTCAAATGGCCCTAACTTCTATACGGTACGTCCTATACCTATCAAAATTTGCAACATACACTATGCTTGTAACTTTTTACTGGAGCTCATAAAACTTTGAAATTTTGTAAGAATAAACTACTCGAGCCTCTTGTCAATTTCAGCTATCACTCCAAGCTTTGCTACCCTTGAGTCCCAAATCCAACCTTGATAAAACTTCAAATGGCCCTAACTTGTATACGGTACGAACTACACCTATCAAAGTTTGCAACATACAAATGCTTGTAACTTTTTACTGGAGCGTCATAAAACCTTGAAATTTTGTAACAATAAACTACTCGAGCCTCTTGTCAATTTAAGCTATCGCTCAAAGCTATGCTACCCTTGAGTCCCAAATCAAACCTTGATAAAACTTCAAATGGCCCTAACTTCTATACGGTACGACCTACACCTATCAAAGTTTGCAACATACAAATGCTTGTAACTTTTTACTGGAGCGTCATAAAACCTTGAAATTTTGTAACAATAAAGTACTCGAGCCTCTTTTCAATTTAAGTTATCGCTCAAAGCTATGCTACCCTTGAGTCCCAAATCAAACACTGATAAAACTTCAAATGGCCCTAACTGCAATACGGTACATCCTACACCTAACAAAGTTTGCAACATACAAATGCTTTAACTTTTTACAGGAGCGTCATAAAACCTTGAAATTTTGTAACAATAAAGTACTCGAGCCTCTTGTCAATTTAAGTTATCTCTCAAAGCTATGCTACCCTTGAGTCCCAAATCAAGCACTGATAAAACTTCAAATGGCCCTGACTTCTATACGGTACGTCCTACACCTATCAAAGTTTGCAACATACAAATTCTTGTAACTTTTTACTGCGGCGTCATAAAACCTTGAAATTTTGTAACAATAAAGTACTCGAGCCTCTTGTCAATTTAAGCTATCGCTCAAAGCTATAAGTTCCAAATCAAACACTGATAAAACTTCAAATGGCCCAAACATCTATACGGTACGTCCTACTGCTATCAAAGTTTGCAACATACAAATGCTTGTAACTTTTTACTGGAGGGTCATAAAACCTTGAAAGTTTGTAACAATAAAGTACTCGAGCCTCTTGTCAATTTAAGCTATCGCTCAAAGCTATGCTACCCTTGAGTCCCAAATCAAACCTTGATAAAACTTCAAATGGCCCTAACTTCTATACGGTACGACCTACACCTATCAAAGTTTGCAACATACAAATGCTTGTAACTTTTTACTGGAGCGTCATAAAACCTTGAAATTTTGTAACAATAAAGTACTCGAGCCTCTTGTCAATTTAAGCTATCGCTTAAAGCTATGCTACCCTTGAGTCCCAAATCAAACACTGATAAAACTTCAAATGGCCCTAGCTTCTATACGGTACGTCCCACACCTATCAAAGTTTGCAACATACAAATGCTTGTAACTTTTTACTGGAGCGTCATAAAACCTTGAAATTTTGTAACAATAAAGTACTCGAGCCCCTTGTCAATTTAAGCTATCGCTCAAATCTATGCTAGCCTTGACTCCCAAATTAAACACTGATAAAACTTCAAATGGCCCTAACGGTACGTCCTACTTCTATCAAAGTTTGCAAGAGACAAATGCTAGTAAATTTTTACTGGAGCGTCATAAAACCTTGAAATTTTGTAACAATAAAGAACTCGAGCCTCTTGTCAATTTAAGCTATCGCTCAAAGCTATGGTACCCTTGAGTCCCAAATCAAACACTGATAAAACTTCAAATGGCCCTAACTTCTATATGGTACGTCCTACACTTATCAAAGTTTGCAACATACAAATGCTTGTAACTTTTTACTGGAGCTTCATAGTACTTTGAAATTTTGTAACAATAAAGTACTTGAGCCTCTTGTCAATTTATGCTAGCGCTCAACGCTATGCTACCCTTGAGTCCCAAATCACACACTTATAAAACTTCAAATGGCCATAACTACTATACGGTACATCCTACACCTAACAAAGTTTGCAACATACAAATGCTTTAACTTTTTACTGGAGCGTCATAAAACCTTGAAATTTTGTAACAATAAAGTACTCGAGTCTCTTGTCAATTTAACTCAAAGAAGTTTGGGCCATTTGGAGTCACTCAAAGCTATGCTACCCTTGAATCCCAAATCAAATACTGATAAAACTTCAAATGGCCCTGACTTCTATACGGTACGTCCTACACCTATCAAAGTTTGCAACATACAAATTCTTGTAACTTTTTACTGCAGCGTCATAAAACCTTGAAATTTTGTAACAATAAAGTACTCGGGCCTCTTGTCAATTTAAGCTATCGCTCAAAGCTATAAGTTCCAAATCAAACACTGATAAAACTTCAAATGGCCCAAACATCTATATGGTACGTCGTACTCCTATCAAAGTTTGCAACATACAAATGCTTGTAACTTTTTACTGGAGGGTCATAAAACTTTGAAAGTTTGTAACAATAAAGTACTCGAGCCTCTTGTCAATTTAAGCTATCGCTCAAAGCTATGCTACCCTTGAGTCCCAAATCAAACCTTGATAAAACTTCAAATGGCCCTAACTTCTATACGGTACGAACTACACCTATCAAAGTTTGCAACATACAAATGCGTGTAACTTTTTACTGGAGCGTCATAAAACCTTGAAATTTTGTAACAATAAACTACTCGAGCCTCTTGTCAATTTAAGCTATCGCTCAAAGCTATGGTACCCTTGAGTCCCAAATCAAGCACTGATAAAATTTCAAATGGCCCTAACTTCTATACGGTACGTCCTACACCTATAAAAGTTTGCAACATACAAATGGTTGTAACTTTTTACTGGAGCGTCATAAAACCTTGAAATTTTGTAACAATAAAGTACTCGAGCTTCTTGTCAATTTCAGCTATCGCTCAAAGCTATGCTACCCTTGAGTCCCAAATCAAACACTGATAAGACTTCAAATGGCCTTAACTTCTATACGATACGTCCTACACCTATCAAAGTTTGCAACATAGAAATGCTTGTAACTTTTTGCTGGAGCGTCATAAAACCTTGAAATTTTGTAACAATAAAGTACTCGAGCCTCTTCTCAATTTAAGTTATCGCTCAAAGCTATGCTACCCTTGAGTCCCAAATCAAACACTGATAAAATTTCAAATGGCCGTAATTTCTATACGGTACGCCCTACACCTATCAAAGTTTGCAACATACAAATGCTTGTAACTTTTTACTGGAGCGTCATAAAACCTTGAAATTTTGTAACAATAAAGTACTCGAGCCTCTTTTCAATTTAAGTTATCGCTCAAAGCTATGCTACCCTTGAGTCCCAAATCAAACACTGATAAAACTTCAAATGGCCCTAACTACTATACGGTACATCCTACACCTAACAAAGTTTGCAACATACAAATGCTTTTAACTTTTTACTGGAGCGTCATAAAACCTTGAAATTTTGTAAGAATAAAGTACTCGAGCCTCTTGTCAATTTAAGCTATCACTCAAAGCTATGCTACCCTTGAGTCCTAAATCCAACACTGATAAAACTTCAAATGGCCCTAACTTCTATACGGTACGTCCTATACCTATCAAAATTTGCAACATACATGCTTGTAACTTTTTACTGGAGCTCATAAAACTTTGAAATTTTGTAAGAATAAACTACTCGAGCCTCTTGTCAATTTCAGCTATCACTCAAAGCTTTGCTACCCTTGAGTCCCAAATCCAACCTTGATAAAACTTCAAATGGCCCTAACTTGTATACGGTACGAACTACACCTATCAAAGTTTGCAACATACAAATGCTTGTAACTTTTTACTGGAGCGTCATAAAACCTTGAAATTTTGTAACAATAAACTACTCGAGCCTCTTGTCAAGTTAAGCTATCGCTCAAAGCTATGCTACCCTTGAGTCCCAAATCAAACCTTGATAAAACTTCAAATGGCCCTAACTTCTATACGGTACGACCTACACCTATCTAAGTTTGCAACATACAAATGCTTGTAACTTTTTACTGGAGCGTCATAAAACTCTGAAATTTTGTAACAATAAAGTACTCGAGCCTCTTGTCAATTTAAGCTATCGCTCAAAGCTATGCTACCCTTGAGTCCCAAATCAAACACTGATAAAACTTCAAATGGCCCTAGCTTCTATACGGTACGTCCCACACCTATCAAAGTTTGCAACATACAAATGCTTGTAACTTTTTACTGGAGCGTCATAAAACCTTGAAATTTTGTAACAATAAAGTACTCGAGCCCCTTGTCAATTTAAGCTATCGCTCAAATCTATGCTAGCCTTGACTCCCAAATTAAACACTGATAAAACTTCAAATGGCCCTAACGGTACGTCCTACTTCTATCAAAGTTTGCAAGAGACAAATGCTAGTAAATTTTTACTGGAGCGTCATAAAACCTTGAAATTTTGTAACAATAAAGAACTCGAGCCTCTTGTCAATTTAAGCTATCGCTCAAAGCTATGGTACCCTTGAGTCCCAAATCAAACACTGATAAAACTTCAAATGGCCCTAACTTCTATATGGTACGTCCTACACTTATCAAAGTTTGCAACATATAAATGCTTGTAACTTTTTACTGGAGCTTCATAGTACTTTGAAATTTTGTAACAATAAAGTACTTGAGCCTCTTGTCAATTTATGCTAGCGCTCAACGCTATGCTACCCTTGAGTCCCAAATCACACACTTATAAAACTTCAAATGGCCATAACTACTATACGGTACATCCTACACCTAACAAAGTTTGCAACATACAAATGCTTTAACTTTTTACTGGAGCGTCATAAAACCTTGAAATTTTGTAACAATAAAGTACTCGAGTCTCTTGTCAATTTAACTCAAAGAAGTTTGGGCCATTTGGAGTCGCTCAAAGCTATGGTACCCTTGAGTCCCAAATCAAGCACTGATAAAACTTCAAATGGCCCTGACTTCTATACGGTACGTCCTACACCTATCAAAGTTTGCAACATACAAATGGTTGTAACTTTTTACTGGAGCGTCATAAAACCTTGAAATTTTGTAACAATAAAGTACTCGAGCCTCTTCTCAATTTAAGTTATCGCTCAAAGCTATGCTACCCTTGAGTCCCAAATCAAACACTGATAAAATTTCAAATGGCCGTAATTTCTATACGGTACGCCCTACACCTATCAAAGTTTGCAACATACAAATGCTTGTAACTTTTTACTGGAGAGTCATAAAACCTTGAAATTTTGTAACAATAAAGTACTCGAGCCTCTTTTCAATTTAAGTTATCGCTCAAAGCTATGCTACCCTTGAGTCCCAAATCAAACACTGATAAAACTTCAAATGGCCCTAACTACTATACGGTACATCCTACACCTAACTAAGTTTGCAACATACAAATGCTTTTAACTTTTTACTGGAGCGTCATAAAACCTTGAAATTTTGTAAGAATAAAGTACTCGAGCCTCTTGCCAATTTAAGCTATCACTCAAAGCTATGCTACCCTTGAGTCCTAAATCCAACACTGATAAAACTTCAAATGGCCCTAACTTCTATACGGTACGTCCTATACCTATCAAAATTTGCAACATACACTATGCTTGTAACTTTTTACTGGAGCTCATAAAACTTTGAAATTTTGTAAGAATAAACTACTCGAGCCTCTTGTCAATTTCAGCTATCACTCAAAGCTTTGCTACCCTTGAGTCCCAAATCCAACCTTGATAAAACTTCAAATGGCCCTAACTTCTATACGGTACGAACTACACCTATCAAAGTTTGCAACATACAAATGCTTGTAACTTTTTACTGGAGCGTCATAAAACCTTGAAATTTTGTAACAATAAACTACTCGAGCCTCTTGTCAATTTAAGCTATCGCTCAAAGCTATGGTACCCTTGAGTCCCAAATCAAGCACTGATAAAATTTCAAATGGCCCTAACTTCTATACGGTACGCCCTACACCTATAAAAGTTTGCAACATACAAATGGTTGTAACTTTTTACTGGAGCGTCATAAAACGTTGAAATTTTGTAACAATAAAATACTCGAGCTTCTTGTCAATTTCAGCTATCGGTCAAAGCTATGCTACCCTTGAGTCCCAAATCAAACACTGATAAAACTTCAAATGGCCTTAACTTCTATACGATACGTCCGAAACCTATCAAAGTTTGCAACATACAAATGCTTGTAACTTTTTACTGGAGCGTCATAAAACCTTGAAATTTGTAACAATAAAGTACTCGAGCCTCTTGTCAATTTAAGCTATCGCTCAAAGCTATGGTACCCTTGATTCTCAAATCAAACACTGATAAAACTTAAAATGGCCCTAACTTCTATACGGTACGTCCTACACCTATCAAAGTTTGCAACATACAAATGATTGTAACTTTTTGCTGGAGCGTCATAAAACCTTGAAATTTTGTAACAATAAAGTACTCGAGCCTCTTGTCAATTTAAGCTATCGCTCAAAGCTATGCTAGCCTTGAGTCCCAAATCAAACACTGATAAAATTTCAAATGGCCCTAACTTCTATACGGTACGTCCTACACCTATCAAAGTTTGCAACAATCAAATGCTTGTAACTTTTTATTGGAGCGTCATAAAGCTTTGAAATTTTGTAACAATAAAGTACTCGAGCGTCTTTTCAATTTAAGTTATCGCTCAAAGCTATGCTACCCTTGAGTCCCAAATCAAACACTGATAAAATTTCAAATGGCCCTAACTTCTATACGGTACGTCCTACACCTATCAAAGTTTGCAACATACAAATGCTTGTAACTTTTTATTGGAGCATCATAAAACCTTGAAATTTTGTAACAATAAAGTACTCGAGCCTCTTTTCAATTTAAGTTATCGCTCAAAGCTATGCTACCCTTGAGTCCCAAATCAAACACTGATAAAACTTCAAATGGCCCTAACTACTATACGGTACATCCTACACCTAACAAAGTTTCCAACATACAAATGCTTTAACTTTTTACAGGAGCGTCATAAAACCTTGAAATTTTGTAACAATAAAGTACTCGAGCCTCTTGTCAATTTAAGCTATCACTCAAAGCTATGCTACCCTTGAGTCCCAAATCAAACACTGATAAAACTTCAAATGGCCCTGACTTCTATACGGTACGTCCTACACCTATCAAAGTTTGCAACATACAAATGCTTGTAACTTTTTATTGGAGCATCATAAAACCTTGAAATTTTGTAAGAATAAAGTACTCGAGCCTCTTGTCAATTTAAGCTATCACTCAAAGCTATGCTACCCTTGAGTCCTAAATTCAACACTAATAAAACTTCAAATGGCCCTAACTTCTATACGGTACGTCCTATACCTGTCAAAGTTTGCAACATACAATATGCTTGTAACTTTTTACTGGAGCGTCATAAAACTTTGAAATTTTGTAAGAATAAAGTACTCGAGCCTCTTGTCAATTTCAGCTATCACTCAAAGCTTTGCTACCCTTGAGTCCCAAATCCAACCTTGATAAAACTTGAAATGGCCCTAACTTCTATACGGTACGAACTACACCTATCAAAGTTTGCAACATACAAATGCTTGTAACTTTTTACTGGAGCGTCATAAAACCTTGAAATTTTGTAACAATAAACTACTCGAGCCTCTTGTCAATTTAAGCTATCGCTCAAAGCTATGGTACCCTTGAGTCCCAAATCAAGCACTGATAAAATTTCAAATGGCCCTAACTTCTATACGGTACGTCCTACACCTATAAAAGTTTGCAACATACAAATGGTTGTAACTTTTTACTGGAGCGTCATAAAACCTTGAAATTTTGTAACAATAAAGTACTCGAGCTTCTTGTCAATTTCAGCTATCGCTCAAAGCTATGCTACCCTTGAGTCCCAAATCAAACACTGATAAAACTTCAAATGGCCTTAACTTCTATACGATACGTCCGAAACCTATCAAAGTTTGCAACATACAAATGCTAGTAACTTTTTACTGGAGCGTCATAAAACCTTGAAATTTTGTAACAATAAAGTACTCGAGCTTCTTGTCAATTTAAGTTATCGCTCAAAGCTATGGTACCCTTGAGTCCCAAATCAAACTCTGATAAAACTTCAAATGGTCCTAACTTTTATACGGTACATCCTACATCTATCAAAGTTTGCAACATACAAATGCTTGTAACTTTTTACTGGAGCGTCATAAAACCTTGAAATTTTGTAACAATAAAGTACTCGAGCCTCTTGTCAATTTAAGCTATCGCTCAAAGCTATGCTAGCCTTGAGTCCCAAATCAAACACTGATAAAATTTCAAATGGCCCTAACTTCTATACGGTACGTCCTACACCTATCAAAGTTTGCAACATACAAATGCTTGAAACTTTTTATTGGAGCGTCATAAAACCTTCAAATTTTGTAACAATAAAGTACTCGAGCGTCTTTTCAATTTAAGTTATCGCTCAAAGCTATGCTACCCTTGAGTCCCAAATCAAACACTGATAAAATTTCAAATGGCCCTAACTTCTATACGGTACGTCCTACACCTATCAAAGTTTGCAACATACAAATGCTTGTAACTTTTTACTGGAGCTTCATAGTACTTTGAAACTTTGTAACAATAAAGTACTCGAGCCTCTTGTCAATTTAAGTTATCGCTCAAAGCTATGCTACCCTTGAGTTCCAAATCAAACACTGATAAAACTTCAAATGGCCCTAACTTCTATACGGTACGTCCCACACCTATCAAAGTTTGCAACATACAAATGCTTGTAACTTTTTACTGGAGCGTCATAAAACCTTGAAATTTTGTAACAATAAAGTACTCGAGCCTCTTGTCAATTTAAGCTATCGCTCATATCTATGCTACCCTTGAGTCCCAAATTAAACACTGATAAAACTTCAAATGGCCCTAACTTCTATACGGTACGTCCTACTTCTATCAAAGTTTGCAAGATACAAATGCTTGTAACTTTTTACTGGAGCGTCATAAAACCTTGAAATTTTGTAACAGTAAAGTACTCGAGCCTCTTGTCAATTTAAGCTATCGCTCAAAGCTATGCTACCCTTGAGTGCCAAATCAAACACTGATAAAATTTCAAATGGCCGTAATTTCTATACGGTACGCCCTACACCTATCAAAGTTTGCAACATACAAATGCTTGTAACTTTTTACTGGAGAGTCATAAAACCTTGAAATTTTGTAACAATAAAGTACTCGAGCCTCTTTTCAATTTAAGTTATCGCTCAAAGCTATGCTACCCTTGAGTCCCAAATCAAACACTGATAAAACTTCAAATGGCCCTAACTACTATACGGTACATCCTACACCTAACAAAGTTTGCAACATACAAATGCTTTTAACTTTTTACTGGAGCGTCATAAAACCTTGAAATTTTGTAAGAATAAAGTACTCGAGCCTCTTGTCAATTTAAGCTATCACTCAAAGCTATGCTACCCTTGAGTCCTAAATCCAACACTGATAAAACTTCAAATGGCCCTAACTTCTATACGGTACGTCCTATACCTATCAAAATTTGCAACATACACTATGCTTGTAACTTTTTACTGGAGCTCATAAAACTTTGAAATTTTGTAAGAATAAAGTACTCGAGCCTCTTGTCAATTTCAGCTATCACTCAAAGCTTTGCTACCCTTGAGTCCCAAATCCAACCTTGATAAAACTTCAAATGGCCCTAACTTCTATACGGTACGAACTACACCTATCAAAGTTTGCAACATACAAATGCTTGTAACTTTTTACTGGAGCGTCATAAAACCTTGAAATTTTGTAACAATAAACTACTCGAGCCTCTTGTCAATTTAAGCTATCGCTCAAAGCTATGGTACCCTTGAGTCCCAAATCAAGCACTGATAAAATTTCAAATGGCCCTAACTTCTATACGGTACGCCCTACACCTATAAAAGTTTGCAACATACAAATGGTTGTAACTTTTTACTGGAGCGTCATAAAACGTTGAAATTTTGTAACAATAAAATACTCGAGCTTCTTGTCAATTTCAGCTATCGGTCAAAGCTATGCTACCCTTGAGTCCCAAATCAAACACTGATAAAACTTCAAATGGCCTTAACTTCTATACGATACGTCCGAAACCTATCAAAGTTTGCAACATACAAATGCTTGTAACTTTTTACTGGAGCGTCATAAAACCTTGAAATTTGTAACAATAAAGTACTCGAGCCTCTTGTCAATTTAAGCTATCGCTCAAAGCTATGGTACCCTTGATTCTCAAATCAAACACTGATAAAACTTAAAATGGCGCTAACTTCTATACGGTACGTCCTACACCTATCAAAGTTTGCAACATACAAATGATTGTAACTTTTTGCTGGAGCGTCATAAAACCTTGAAATTTTGTAACAATAAAGTACTCGAGCCTCTTGTCAATTTAAGCTATCGCTCAAAGCTATGCTAGCCTTGAGTCCCAAATCAAACACTGATCAAATTTCAAATGGCCCTAACTTCTATACGGTACGTCCTACACCTATCAAAGTTTGCAACAATCAAATGCTTGTAACTTTTTATTGGAGCATCATAAAACCTTGAAATTTTGTAAGAATAAAGTACTCGAGCCTCTTGTCAATTTAAGCTATCACTCAAAGCTATGCTACCCTTGAGTCCTAAATTCAACACTAATAAAACTTCAAATGGCCCTCACTTCTATACGGTACGTCCTATACCTGTCAAAGTTTGCAACATACAATATGCTTGTAACTTTTTACTGGAGCGTCATAAAACTTTGAAATTTTGTAAGAATAAAGTACTCGAGCCTCTTGTCAATTTCAGCTATCACTCAAAGCTTTGCTACCCTTGAGTCCCAAATCCAACCTTGATAAAACTTCAAATGGCCCTAACTTCTATACGGTACGAACTACACCTATCAAAGTTTGCAACATACAAATGCTTGTAACTTTTTACTGGAGCGTCATAAAACCTTGAAATTTTGTAACAATAAACTACTCGAGCCTCTTATCAATTTAAGCTATCGCTCAAAGCTATGGTACCCTTGAGTCCCAAATCAAGCACTGATAAAATTTCAAATGGCCCTAACTTCTATACGGTACGTCCTACACCTATAAAAGTTTGCAACATACAAATGGTTGTAACTTTTTACTGGAGCGTCATAAAACCTTGAAATTTTGTAACAATAAAGTACTCGAGCTTCTTGTCAATTTCAGCTATCGCTCAAAGCTATGCTACCCTTGAGTCCCAAATCAAACACTGATAAAACTTCAAATGGCCTTAACTTCTATGCGATACGTCCGAAACCTATCAAAGTTTGCAACATACAAATGCTAGTAACTTTTTACTGGAGCGTCATAAAACCTTGAAATTTTGTAACAATAAAGTACTCGAGCTTCTTGTCAATTTAAGTTATCGCTCAAAGCTATGGTACCCTTGAGTCCCAAATCAAACTCTGATAAAACTTCAAATGGCCCTAACTTTTATACGGTACATCCTACATCTATCAAAGTTTGCAACATACAAATGCTTGTAACTTTTTACTGGAGCGTCATAAAACCTTGAAATTTTGTAACAATAAAGTACTCGAGCCTCTTGTCAATTTAAGCTATCGCTCAAAGCTATGCTAGCCTTGAGTCCCAAATCAAACACTGATAAAATTTCAAATGGCCCTAACTTCTATACGGTACGTCCTACACCTATCAAAGTTTGCAACATACAAATGCTTGAAACTTTTTATTGGAGCGTCATAAAACCTTCAAATTTTGTAACAATAAAGTACTCGAGCGTCTTTTCAATTTAAGTTATCGCTCAAAGCTATGCTACCCTTGAGTCCCAAATCAAACACTGATAAAATTTCAAATGGCCCTAACTTCTATACGGTACGTCCTACACCTATCAAAGTTTGCAACATACAAATGCTTGTAACTTTTTACTGGAGCTTCATAGTACTTTGAAACTTTGTAACAATAAAGTACTCGAGCCTCTTGTCAATTTAAGTTATCGCTCAAAGCTATGCTACCCTTGAGTTCCAAATCAAACACTGATAAAACTTAAAATGGCCCTAACTTCTATACGGTACGTCCCACACCTATCAAAGTTTGCAACATACAAATGCTTGTAACTTTTTACTGGAGCGTCATAAAACCTTGAAATTTTGTAACAATAAAGTACTCGAGCCTCTAGTCAATTTAAGCTATCGCTCAAATCTATGCTACCCTTGAGTCCCAAATTAAACACTGATAAAACTTCAAATGGCCCTAACTTCTATACGGTACGTCCTACTTCTATCAAAGTTTGCAAGATACAAATGCTTGTAACTTTTTACTGGAGCGTCATAAAACCTTGAAATTTTGTAACAGTAAAGTACTCGAGCCTCTTGTCAATTTAAGCTATCGCTCAAAGCTATGCTACCCTTGAGTGCCAAATCAAACACTGATAAAACTTCAAATGGCCCTAACTTCTATACGGTACGTCCTACACCTATCAAAGTTTGCAACATACAAATGCTTGTAACTTTTTACTGGAGCGTCATAAAACCTTGAAATTTTGTAACAATAAAGTACTCGAGCTTCTTGTCAATTTAAGCAATCGCTCAAAGCTATGCTACCCTTGAGTCCCAAATCAAACACTGATAAAACTTCAAATGGCCCTAACTTCTATACGGTACGTCCTACACTTATCAAAGTTTGCAACATACAAATGCTTGTAACTTTTTACTGGAGCGTCATAAAACCTTGAAATTTTGTAACAATAAAGTACTCGAGCCTCTTGTCAATTTAAGCTATCGCTCAAAGCTATGGTACCCTTGAGTCCCAAATCAAGCACTGATAAAACTTCGAATGGCCCTAACTTCTATATGGTACGTCCTACACCTATCAAAGTTTGCAGCATACAAATGCTTGTAACTTTTTACTAGAGCTTCATAGTACTTTGAAATTTTGTAACAATAAAGTACTCGAGCCTCTTGTCAATTTAAGTTATCGCTCAAAGCTATGCTACCCTTGAGTCACAAATCAAACACTGATAAAACTTCAAATAGCCCTAACTTCTATACGGTACGTCCCACACTTATCAAAGTTTTGCAACATACAAATGCTTGTAACTTTTTACTGGAGCGTCATAAAACATTGAAATTTTGTAACAATAAAGTACTCGAGCCACTTGTCAATTTAAGTTATCGCTCAAAGCTATGCTACCCTTGAGTCCCAAATCAAACACTGATAAAACTTCAAATGGCCCTAACTTCTATACGGTACGTCCCACACCTATCAAAGTTTGCAACATACAAATGCTTGTAACTTTTTACTGGACCGTCATAAAACCTTGAAATTTTGTAACAATAAAGTACTAGAGCCTCTTGTCAATTTAAGCTATCGCTCAAATCTATGCTACCCTTAAGTCCCAAATTAAACACTGATAAAACTTCAAATGGCCCTAAGTTCTATACGGTACGTCCAACTTCTATCAAAGTTTGCAAGATACAAATGCTTGTAACTTTTTACTGGAGCGTCATAAAACCTTGAAATTTTGTAACAGTAAAGTACTCGAGCCTGGTGTCAATTTAAGCTATCGCTCAAAGCTATGGTACCCTTGAGTCCCAAATCAAGCACTGATAAAATTTCAAATGGCCCTAACTTCTATACGGTACGCCCTACACCTATAAAAGTTTGCAACATACAAATGGTTGTAACTTTTTACTGGAGCGTCATAAAACGTTGAAATTTTGTAACAATAAAGTACTCGAGCTTCTTGTCAATTTCAGCTATCGGTCAAAGCTATGCTACCCTTGAGTCCCAAATCAAACACTGATAAAACTTCAAATGGCCTTAACTTCTATACGATACGTCCGAAACCTATCAAAGTTTGCAACATACAAATGCTTGTAACTTTTTACTGGAGCGTCATAAAACCTTGAAATTTGTAACAATAAAGTACTCGAGCCTCTTGTCAATTTAAGCTATCGCTCAAAGCTATGGTACCCTTGATTCTCAAATCAAACACTGATAAAACTTAAAATGGCCCTAACTTCTATACGGTACGTCCTACACCTATCAAAGTTTGCAACATACAAATGATTGTAACTTTTTGCTGGAGCGTCATAAAACCTTGAAATTTTGTAACAATAAAGTACTCTAGCCTCTTGTCAATTTAAGCTATCGCTCAAAGCTATGCTAGCCTTGAGTCCCAAATCAAACACTGATAAAATTTCAAATGGCCCTAACTTCTATACGGTACGTCCTACACCTATCAAAGTTTGCAACAATCAAATGCTTGTAACTTTTTATTGGAGCGTCATAAAGCCTTGAAATTTTGTAACAATAAAGTACTCGAGCGTCTTTTCAATTTAAGTTATCGCTCAAAGCTATGCTACCCTTGAGTCCCAAATCAAACACTGATAAAATTTCAAATGGCCCTAACTTCTATACGGTACGTCCTACACCTATCAAAGTTTGCAACATACAAATGCTTGTAACTTTTTATTGGAGCATCATAAAACCTTGAAATTTTGTAACAATAAAGTACTCGAGCCTCTTTTCAATTTAAGTTATCGCTCAAAGCTATGCTACCCTTGAGTCCCAAATCAAACACTGATAAAACTTCAAATGGCCCTAACTACTATACGGTACATCCTACACCTAACAAAGTTTCCAACATACAAATGCTTTAACTTTTTACAGGAGCGTCATAAAACCTTGAAATTTTGTAACAATAAAGTACTCGAGCCTCTTGTCAATTTAAGCTATCACTCAAAGCTATGCTACCCTTGAGTCCCAAATCAAACACTGATAAAACTTCAAATGGCCCTGACTTCTATACGGTACGTCCTACACCTATCAAAGTTTGCAACATACAAATGCTTGTAACTTTTTATTGGAGCATCATAAAACCTTGAAATTTTGTAAGAATAAAGTACTCGAGCCTCTTGTCAATTTAAGCTATCACTCAAAGCTATGCTACCCTTGAGTCCTAATATCAACACTAATAAAACTTCAAATGGCCCTAACTTCTATACGGTACGTCCTATACCTGTCAAAGTTTGCAACATACAATATGCTTGTAACTTTTTACTGGAGCGTCATAAAACTTTGAAATTTTGTAAGAATAAAGTACTCGAGCCTCTTGTCAATTTCAGCTATCACTCAAAGCTTTGCTACCCTTGAGTCCCAAATCCAACCTTGAAAAAACTTCAAATGGCCCTAACTTCTATACGGTACGAACTACACCTATCAAAGTTTGCAACATACAAATGCTTGTAACTTTTTACTGGAGCGTCATAAAACCTTGAAATTTTGTAACAATAAACTACTCGAGCCTCTTGTCAATTTAAGCTATCGCTCAAAGCTATGGTACCCTTGAGTCCCAAATCAAGCACTGATAAAATTTCAAATGGCCCTAACTTCTATACGGTACGTCCTACACCTCTAAAAGTTTGCAACATACAAATGGTTGTAACTTTTTACTGGAGCGTCATAAAACCTTGAAATTTTGTAACAATAAAGTACTCGAGCTTCTTGTCAATTTCAGCTATCGCTCAAAGCTATGCTACCCTTGAGTCCCAAATCAAACACTGATAAAACTTCAAATGGCCTTAACTACTATGCGATACGTCCGAAACCTATCAAAGTTTGCAACATACAAATGCTAGTAACTTTTTACTGGAGCGTCATAAAACCTTGAAATTTTGTAACAATAAAGTACTCGAGCTTCTTGTCAATTTAAGTTATCGCTCAAAGCTATGGTACCCTTGAGTCCCAAATCAAACTCTGATAAAACTTCAAATGGTCCTAACTTTTATACGGTACATCCTACATCTATCAAAGTTTGCAACATACAAATGCTTGTAACTTTTTACTGGAGCGTCATAAAACCTTGAAATTTTGTAACAATAAAGTACTCGAGCCTCTTGTCAATTTAAGCTATCGCTCAAAGCTATGCTAGCCTTGCGTCCCAAATCAAACACTGATAAAATTTCAAATGGCCCTAACTTCTATACGGTACGTCCTACACCTATCAAAGTTTGCAACATACAAATGCTTGAAACTTTTTATTGGAGCGTCATAAAACCTTCAAATTTTGTAACAATAAAGTACTCGAGCGTCTTTTCAATTTAAGTTATCGCTCAAAGCTATGCTACCCTTGAGTCCCAAATCAAACACTGATAAAACTTCAAATGGCCCTAACTTCTATACGGTATGTCCTACACCTATCAAAGTTTGCAACATACAAATGCTTGTAACTTTTTACTGGAGCTTCATAGTACTTTGAAACTTTGTAACAATAAAGTACTCGAGCCTCTTGTCAATTTAAGTTATCGCTCAAAGCTATGCTACCCTTGAGTTCCAAATCAAACACTGATAAAACTTCAAATGGCCCTAACTTCTATACGGTACGTCCCACACCTATCAAAGTTTGCAACATACAAATGCTTGTAACTTTTTACTGGAGCGTCATAAAACCTTGAAATTTTGTAACAATAAAGTACTCGAGCCTCTTGTCAATTTAAGCTATCGCTCAAATCTATGCTACCCTTGAGTCCCAAATTAAACACTGATAAAACTTCAAATGGCCCTAACTTCTATACGGTACGTCCTACTTCTATCAAAGTTTGCAAGATACAAATGCTTGTAACTTTTTACTGGAGCGTCATAAAACCTTGAAATTTTGTAACAGTAAAGTACTCGAGCCTCTTGTCAATTTAAGCTATCGCTCAAAGCTATGCTACCCTTGAGTCCCAAATCAAACACTGATAAAACTTCAAATGGCCCTAACTTCTATACGGTACGTCCTACACCTATCAAAGTTTGCAACATACAAATGCTTGTAACTTTTTACTGGAGCGTCATAAAACCTTGAAATTTTGTAACAATAAAGTACTCGAGCTTCTTGTCAATTTAAGCAATCGCTCAAAGCTATGCTACCCTTGAGTCCCAAATCAAACACTGATAAAACTTCAAATGGCCCTAACTTCTATACGGTACGTCCTACACTTATCAAAGTTTGCAACATACAAATGCTTGTAACTTTTTACTTGAGCGTCATAATACCTTGAAATTTTGTAACAATAAAGTACTCGAGCCTTTTGTCAATTTAAGCTATCGCTCAAAGCTATGGTACCCTTGAGTCCCAAATCAAGCACTGATAAAACTTCGAATGGCCCTAACTTCTATATGGTACGTCCTACACCTATCAAAGTTTGCAGCATACAAATGCTTGTAACTTTTTACTAGAGCTTCATAGTACTTTGAAATTTTGTAACAATAAAGTACTCGAGCCTCTTGTCAATTTAAGTTATCGCTCAAAGCTATGCTACCCTTGAGTCCCAAATCAAACACTGATAAAACTTCAAATAGCCCTAACTTCTATACGGTACGTCCCACACTTATCAAAGTTTTGCAACATACAAATGCTTGTAACTTTTTACTGGAGCGTCATAAAACATTGAAATTTTGTAACAATAAAGTACTCGAGCCACTTGTCAATTTAAGTTATCGCTCAAAGCTATGCTACCCTTGAGTCCCAAATCAAACACTGATAAAACTTCAAATGGCCCTAACTTCTATACGGTACGTCCCACACCTATCAAAGTTTGCAACATACAAATGCTTGTAACTTTTTACTGGACCGTCATAAAACCTTGAAATTTTGTAACAATAAAGTACTAGAGCCTCTTGTCAATTTAAGCTATCGCTCAAATCTATGCTACCCTTAAGTCCCAAATTAAACACTGATAAAACTTCAAATGGCCCTAAGTTCTATACGGTACGTCCAACTTCTATCAAAGTTTGCAAGATACAAATGCTTGTAACTTTTTACTGGAGCGTCATAAAACCTTGAAATTTTGTAACAGTAAAGTACTCGAGCCTGGTGTCAATTTAAGCTATCGCTCAAAGCTATGCTACCCTTGTGTCCTAAATCAAACACTGATAAAACTTCAAATGGCCGTAACTTCTATACGGTACGTCCTACACCTACCAAAGTTTGCAACATACAAATGCTTGTAACTTTTTACTGGAGCGTCATAAAACCTTGAAATTTTGTAACAATAAAGTACTCGAGCTTCTTGTCAGTTTAAGCAATCGCTCAAAGCTATGCTACCCTTGAGTCCCAAATCAAACACTGATAAAACTTCAAATGGCCCTAACTTCTAGACGGTACGTCCTACACCTATCAAAGGTTGCAACATACAAATGCTTGTAACTTTTTACTGGAGCGTCATAAAACCTTAAAATTTTGTAACCATAAACTACTCGAGCCTCTTGTCAATTTAAGCTATCGCTCAAAGCTATTGTACCCTTGAGTCCCAAATCAAGCAGTGATAAAACTTCAAATGGCCCTAACTTCTATACGGTTTGTCCTACACCTATCAAAGTTTGCAACATACAAATGGTGGTAACTTTTTACTGGAGCGTCATAAAACGTTGAAATTTTTAACAATAAACTACTCGAGCCTCTTGTCAATTTAAGCTATCTCTCAAAGCTATGGTACCCTTGAATCCCAACTCAAGCACTGATCAAATTTCAAATGGCCGTAACTTCTATACGGTACGTCCTACACTTATCAAAGTTTGCAACATACAAATGGTTGTAACTTGTTACTGGAGCGTCATAAAACCTTGAAATTTTGTAAAAATAAAGTACTCGAGCCTCTTGTCAATTTAGGCTACCACTCAAAGGTATGCTACCCTTGAGTCCCAAATCCAACACTGATAAAACTTCAAATGGCCCTAACTTCTATACGGTACGTCCTACACCTATCAAAGTTTGCAACATATAAATGCTTGTAACTTTTTACTGGAGCGTCATAAAACCTTGAAATTTTGTAACAATAAAGTAGTCGAGCCTCTTGTCAATTGAAGTTATCGCTCAAAGCTATGGTACCCTTGAGTCACAAATCAAACACTGATAAAACTTCAAATGGCCCTAACTTCTATACGGTACGTCCTACACCTATCAAAGTTTGCAACAAACAAATGCTTGTAACTTTTTACTGGAGCGTCATAAAACCTTGAAATTTTGTAACAATAAAGTACTCGAGCCTCTTGTCAATTTAAGCTATCGCTCAAAACTGTGCTACCCTTGAGTCCCAAATCAAACACTGATAAAACTTCAAATGGCCCTAGCTTCTATACGGTACGTCCCACACCTATCAAAGTTTGCAACATACAAATGCTTGTAACTTTTTACTGGAGCGTCATAAAACCTTGAAATTTTGTAACAATAAAGTACTCGAGCCCCTTGTCAAATTAAGCTATCGCTCAAATCTATGCTACCCTTGAGTCCCAAATTAAACACTGATAAAACTTCAAATGGCCCTAGCTTCTATACGGTACGTCCTACTTCTATCAAAGTTTGCAAGAGACAAATGCTAGTAACTTTTTACTGGAGCGTCATAAAACCTTGAAATTTTTAACAATAAACTACTCGAGTCTCTTGTCAATTTAAGCTATCGCTCAAAGCTATGGTACCCTTGAGTCCCAAATCAAGCACTGATAAAATTTCAAATGGCCCTAACTTCTATACGATACGTCCTACACTTATCAAAGTTTGCAACATACAAATGGTTGTAACTTGTTACTGGAGCGTCATAAAACCTTGAAATTTTGTAAGAATAAAGTACTCGAGCCTCTTGTCAATTTAAGCTATCACTCAAAGCTATGCTACCCTTGAGTCCCAAATCCAACACTGATAAAACTTCAAATAGCTCTAACTTCTATACGATACGTCCTACACCTATTCAAAGTCTGCAACAAACAAATGCTTGTAACTTTTTACTGGAGCGTCATAAAACCTTAAAATTTTGTAACCATAAACTACTCGAGCCTCTTGTCAATTTAAGCTATCGCTCAAAGCTATTGTACCCTTGAGTCCCAAATCAAGCAGTGATAAAACTTCAAATGGCCCTAACTTCTATACGGTACGTCCTACACCTATCAAAGTTTGCAACATACAAATGGTTGTAACTTTTTACTGGAGCGTCATAAAACGTTGAAATTTTTAACAATAAACTACTCGAGCCTCTTGTCAATTTAAGCTATCTCTCAAAGCTATGGTACCCTTGAATCCCAAATCAAGCACTGATAAAATTTCAAATGGCCCTAACTTCTATACGGTACGTCCTACACCTATCAAAGTTTTGCAACATACAAATGCTTGTAACTTTTTACTGGAGCGTCATAAAACATTGAAATTTTGTAACAATAAAGTACTCGAGCCTCTTGTCAATTTAAGCCATCGCTCAAAGCTATGCTACCCTTGAGTCCCAAATCAAACATTGATAAAACTTCAAATGGCCCTAACTTCTATACGGTACGACCTACACTAATCAAAGTTTGCAACATACAAATGGTTGTAACTTGTTACTGGAGCGTCATAAAATCTTGAAATTTTGTAACAATAAAGTACTCGAGCTTCTTGTCAATTTAAGCAATAGCTCAAAGCTATGCTACCCTTGAGTCCCAAATAAAACACTGATAAAACTTCAAATGGCCCTAACTTCTATACGGTACGACCTATACTTATCAAAGTTTGCAACATACAAATGCTTGTAACTTTTTACTGGAGCGTCATAAAACCTTGAAATTTTGTAACAATAAAGTACTCGAGCCTCTTGTCAATTTAAGCTATCGCTCAAAGCTATGGTACCCTTGAGTCCCAAATCAAGCACTGATAAAACTTCAAATGGCCCTAACTTCTATATGGTACGTCCTACACCTATCAAAGTTTGCAACATACAAATGCTTGTAACTTTTTACTGGAGCTTCATAGTACTTTGAAATTTTGTAACAATAAAGTACTCGAGCCTCTTGTCAATTTAAGTTATCGTTCAAAGCTATGCTACCCTTGAGTCCCAAATCAAACACTGATAAAACTTCAAATGGCCCTAACTTCTATACGGTACGGCCCACACCTATCAAAGTTTTGCAACATACAAATGCTTGTAACTTTTTACTGGAGCGTCATAAAACATTGAAATTTTGTAACAATAAAGTACTCGAGTCACTTGTCAATTTAAGTTATCGCTCAAAGCTATGCTACCCTTGAGTCCCAAATCAAACACTGATAAAACTTCAAATGGCCTAACTTCTATACGGTACGTCCCACACCTATCAAAGTTTGCAAAATACAAATGCTTGTAACTTTTTACTGGAGCGTCATAAAACCTTCAAATTTTGTAACCATAAACTACTCGAGCCTCTTGTCAATTTAAGCTATCGCTCAAAGCTATTGTACCCTTGAGTCCCAAATCAAGCAGTGATAAAACTTCAAATGGCCCTAACTTCTATACGGTACGTCCTACACTTATCAAAGTTTGCAACATACAAATGGTTGTAACTTGTTACTGGAGCGTCATAAAATCTTGAAATTTTGTAACAATAAAGTACTCGAGCTTCTTGTCAATTTAAGCAATCGCTCAAAGCTATGCTACCCTTGAGTCCCAAATAAAACACTGATAAAACTTCAAATGGCCCTAACTTCTATACGGTACGACCTATACTTAGCAAAGTTTGCAACATACAAATGCTTGTAACTTTTTACTGGAGCGTCATAAAACCTTGAAATTTTGTAACAATAAAGTACTCGAGCCTCTTGTCAATTTAAGCTATCGCTCAAAGCTATGGTACCCTTGAGTCCCAAATCAAGCACTTATAAAACTTCAAATGGCCCTAACTTCTATATGGTACGTCCCACACCTATCAAAGTTTGCAAAATACAAATGCTTGAAACTTTTTACTGGAGCGTCATAAAACCTTAAAATTTTGTAACCATAAACTACTCGAGCCTCTTGTCAATTTAAGCTATCGCTCAAAGCTATTGTACCCTTGAGTCCCAAATCAAGCAGTGATAAAACTTCAAATGGCCCTAACTTCTATACGGTACGTCCTACACTTATCAAAGTTTGCAACATACAAATGGTTGTAACTTGTTACTGGAGCGTCATAAAATCTTGAAATTTTGTAACAATAAAGTACTCGAGCTTCTTGTCAATTTAAGCAATCGCTCAAAGCTATGCTACCCTTGAGTCCCAAATAAAACACTGATAAAACTTCAAATGGCCCTAACTTCTATACGGTACGACCTATACTTATCAAAGTTTGCAACATACAAATGCTTGTAACTTTTTACTGGAGCGTCATTAAACCTTGAAATTTTGTAACAATAAAGTACTCGAGCCTCTTGTCAATTTAAGCTATCGCTCAAAGCTATGGTACCCTTGAGTCCCAAATCAAGCACTTATAAAACTTCAAATGGCCCTAACTTCTATATGGTACGTCCTACACCTATCAAAGTTTGCAACATACAAATGCTTGTAACTTTTTACTGGAGCTTCATAGTACTTTGAAATTTTGTAACAATAAAGTACTCGAGCCTCTTGTCAATTTAAGTTATCGCTCAAAGCTATGCTACCCTTGAGTCCCAAATTAAACACTGATAAAACTTCAAATGGCCCTAACTTCTATACGGTACGGCCCACACCTATCAAAGTTTTGCAACATACAAATGCTTGTAACTTTTTACTGGAGCGTCATAAAACATTGAAATTTTGTAACAATAAAGTACTCGAGCCACTTGTCAATTTAAGTTATCGCTCAAAGCTATGCTACCCTTGAGTCCCAAATCAAACACTGATAAAACTTCAAATGGCCCTAACTTCTAGACGGTACGTCCTACACCTATCAAAGGTTGCAACATACAAATGCTTGTAACTTTTTACTGGAGCGTCATAAAACCTTAAAATTTTGTAACCATAAACAACTCGAGCCTCTTGTCAATTTAAGCTATCGCTCAAAGCTATTGTACCCTTCAGTCCCAAATCAAGCAGTGATAAAACTTCAAATGGCCCTAACTTCTATACGGTACGTCCTACACTTATCAAAGTTTGCAACATACAAATGGTTGTAACTTGTTACTGGAGCGTCATAAAATCTTGAAATTTTGTAACAATAAAGTACTCGAGCTTCTTGTCAATTTAAGCAATCGCTCAAAGCTATGCTACCCTTGAGTCCCAAATAAAACACTGATAAAACTTCAAATGGCCCTAACTTCTATACGGTACGACCTATACTTATCAAAGTTTGCAACATACAAATGCTTGTAACTTTTTACTGGAGCGTCATAAAACCTTGAAATTTTGTAACAATAAAGTACTCGAGCCTCTTGTCAATTTAAGCTATCGCTCAAAGCTATGGTACCCTTGAGTCCCAAATCAAGCACTTATAAAACTTCAAATGGCCCTAACTTCTATATGGTACGTCCTACACCTATCAAAGTTTGCAACATACAAATGCTTGTAACTTTTTACTGGAGCTTCATAGTACTTTGAAATTTTGTAACAATAAAGTACTCGAGCCTCTTGTCAATTTAAGTTATCGCTCAAAGCTATGCTACCCTTGAGTCCCAAATCAAACACTGATAAAACTTCAAATGGCCCTAACTTCTATACGGTACGGCCCACACCTATCAAAGTTTTGCAACATACAAATGCTTGTAACTTTTTACTGGAGCGTCATAAAACATTGAAATTTTGTAACAATAAAGTACTCGAGCCACTTGTCAATTTAAGTTATCGCTCAAAGCTATGCTACCCTTGAGTCCCAAATCAAACACTGATAAAACTTCAAATGGCCCTCACTTCTATACGGTACGTCCCACACCTATCAAAGTTTGCAAAATACAAATGCTTGTAACTTTTTACTGGAGCGTCATAAAACCTTAAAATTTTGTAACCATAAACTACTCGAGCCTCTTGTCAATTTAATCTATCGCTCAAAGCTATTGTACCCTTGAGTCCCAAATGAAGCAGTGATGAAACTTCAAATGGCCCTAACTTCTATACGGTACGTCCTACACCTATCAAAGTTTGCAACATACAAATGGTTGTAACTTTTTACTGGAGCGTCATAAAACCTTGAAATTTTGTAAGAATAAAGTACTCGAGCCTCTTGTCAATTTCAGCTGTCGCTCAAAGCTATGCTACCCTTGAGTCCCTAATCAAACACTGATAAAACTTCAAATGGCTCTAACTTCTATACGATACGTCCTACACCTATCAAAGTTTGCAACATACAAATGCTTGTAACTTTTTACTGGAGCGTCATAAAACCTTGAAATTTTGTAACAATAAAGTACTCGAGCCTCTTGTCAATTTAAGCTATCGCTCAAAGCTGTGCTACCCTTGAGTCCCAAATCTAACACTGATAAAACTTCAAATGGCCCTAGCTTCTATACGGTACGTCCCACACCTATCAAAGTTTGCAACATACAAATGCTTGTAACTTTTTACTGGAGCGTCATAAAACCTTGAAATTTTGTAACAATAAAGTACTCGAGCCCCTTGTCAAATTAAGCTATCGCTCAAATCTATGCTACCCTTGAGGCCCAAATTAAACACTGATAAAACTTCAAATGGCCCTAACTTCTATACGGTACGTCCTACTTCTATCAAAGTTTGCAAGAGACAAATGCTAGTAACTTTTTACTGGAGCGTCATAAAACCTTGAAATTTTTAACAATAAACTACTCGAGTCTCTTGTCAATTTAAGCTATCGCTCAAAGCTATGGTACCCTTGAGTCCCAAATCAAACACTGATAAAACTAAAAATGGCCCTAGCTTCTATACGGTACATCCCACACCTATCAAAGTTTGTAACATACAAATGCTTGTAACTTTTTACTGGAGCGTCATAAAACCAGGAAATTTTGTAACAATAAAGCACTCGAGCGTCTTGTCAATTTAAGCTATCGCTCAAAGCTATGCTTCCCTTGAGTCCCAAATAAAACACTGATAATACTTCAAATGGCCCTAACTTCTATACGATACGTCCTACACCTATCAAAGTTTGCAACATACAAATGCTTGTAACTTTTTACTGGAGGGTCAGAAAACCTTGAAATTTTGTAACAATAAACTACTCGAGCCTCTTGTCAATTTAAGCTATCGCTCAAAGCTATGGTACCCTTGAGTCCCAAATCAAGCACTGATAAAACTTCAAATGGCCCTAAATTCTATATGGTACGTCCTACACCTATCAAAGTTTGCAACATACAAATGCTTGTAACTTTTTACTGGAGCTTCATAGTACTTTGAAATTTTTTAACAATAAAGTACTCGAGCCTCTTGTCAATTTAAGATATCGCTCAAAACTATGCTACCCTTGAGTCCCAAATCAAACACTGATAAAACTTCAAATGGCCCTAACTTCAATATGGTACGTCCCACACCTATCAAAGTTTGCAACATACAAATGCTTGTAACTTTTTACTGGAGCGTCATAAAACCTTGAAATTTTGTAACAATAAACTACTCGAGCCTCTTGTCAATTTAAGCTATCGCTCAAAGCTATGGTACCCTTGAGTCCCAAATCGAGCACTGATAAAATTTCAAATGGCCCTAACTTCTATACGGTACGTCCTACACCTATCAAAGTTTGCAACATACAAATGGTTGTAACTTTTTACTGGAGCGTCAAAAAACTTTGAAATTTTATAACAATAAAGTACTCGAGCCTCTTGTCAATTTATGCTAGCGCTGAACGCTATGCTACCCTTGAGTCCCAAATCAAACACTGATAAAACTTCAAATGGCCCTAACTTCTATACGGTACGTCCTACACCTATCAAAGTTTGCAACATACAATATGCTTGTAACTTTTTACTGGAGCGTCATAAAACTTTGAAATTTTGTAACAATAAAGTACTCGAGCCTATTGTCAATTTCAGCTGTCGCTCAACGCTATGCTACCCTTGAGTCCCTAATCAAACACTGATAAAACTTCAAATGACTCTAACTTCTATACGGTACGTCCTACTTCTATCAAAGTTTGCAAGAGACAAATGCTAGTAACTTTTTACTGGAGCGTCATAAAACCTTGAAATTTTTAACAATAAACTACTCGAGTCTCTTGTCAATTTAAGCTATCGCTCAAAGCTATGGTACCCTTGAGTCCCAAATCAAGCACTGATAAAATTTCAAATGGCCCTAACTTCTATACGATACGTCCTGCACTTATCAAAGTTTGTAACATACAAATGGTTGTAACTTGTTACTGGAGCGTCATAAAACCTTGAAATTTTGTAAAAATAAAGTACTCGAGCCTCTTGTCAATTTAAGCTATCACTCAAAGCTATGCTACCCTTGAGTCCCAAATCAAACACTGATAAAACTTCAAATGGCCCTAGCCTTTATACGGTACGTGCCACACCTATCAAAGTTTGCAACATACAAATGCTTGTAACTTTTTACTGGAGTGTCATAAAACCTGGAAATTTTGTGACAATAAAGTACTCGAGCCCCTTGTCAATTTAAGCTATCGCTCAAACCTATGCTACCCTTGAGTCCCAAATTAAACACTGATAAATCTTCAAATGGCCCTAACTTCTATACGGTACGTCCTACTTCTATCAAAGTTTGCAAGAGACAAATGCTAGTAACTTTTTACTGGAGCGTCATAAAACCTTGAACTTTTGTAACAATAAAGTACTCGAGCCTCTTGTCAATTTAAGCTATCGCTCAAAGCTATGCTTCCCTTGAGTCCCAAATCAAACACTGATAATACTTCAAATGGCCCTAACTTCTATACGGTACGTCCTACACCTATCAAAGTTTGCAACATACAAATGCTTGTAACTTTTTACTGGAGGGTCATAAAACCTTGAAATTTTGTAACAATAAAGTACTCGAGCCACTTGCCAATTTAAGCTATCGCTCAAAGCTGTGCTACTCTTGAGTCCCAAATCAAACACTGATAAAACTTGAAATGGCCCTAGTTTATATACGGTACGTCCTACACCTATCAAAGTTTGCAACATACAAATGCTTGTATGTTTTTACTGGAGCGTCAGAAAACCTTGAAATTTTCTAACAATAAAGTACTCTAGCTTCTTGTCAATTTAAGCAATCGCTCAAAGCTATGCTACCCTTGAGTCCCCAATCAAACACTGATAAAACTTCAAATGGCCCTAACTTCTATACGGTACGTCCTGCACCTATCAAAGGTTGCAACATACAAATGCTTGTAACTTTTTACTGGAGCTTCATAGTACTTTGAAATTTTGTAACAATAAAGTACTCGAGCCTCTTGTCAATTTAAGATATCGCTCAAAGCTATGCTACCCTTGAGTCGCAAATCAAACACTGATAAAACTTCAAATGGCCCTAACTTCTATATGGTACGTCCCACACCTATCAAAGTTTGCAACATACAAATGCTTGCAACTTTTTACTGGAGCGTCATAAAACCTTGAAATTTTGTAACAATAAACTACTCGAGCCTCTTGTCAATTTAAGCTATCGCTCAAAGCTATGGTACCCTTGAGTCCCAAATCAAGCACTGATAAAATTTCAAATGGCCCTAACTTCTATACGGTACGTCCTACACCTATCAAAGTTTGCAACATACAATATGCTTGTAACTTTTTACTGGAGCGTCATAAAACTTTGAAATTTTGTAACAATAAAGTACTCGAGCCTCTTGTCAGTTTCAGCTGTCGCTCAACGCTATGCTACCCTTGAGTCCCAAATTAAACACTGATAAATCTTCAAATGGCCCTAACTTCTATACGGTACGTCCTACTTCTATCAAAGTTTGCAAGACACAAATGCTAGTAACTTTTTACTGGAGCGTCATAAAACCTTGAACTTTTGTAACAATAAAGTACTCGAGCCTCTTGTCAATTTAAGCTATCGCTCAAAGCTATGCTTCCCTTGAGTCCCAAATCAAACACTGATAATACTTCAAATGGCCCTAACTTCTATACGGTACGTCCTACACCTATCAAAGTTTGCAACATACAAATGCTTGTAACTTTTTACTGGAGGGTCATAAAACCTTGAAATTTTGTAACAATAAAGTACTCGAGCCACTTGCCAATTTAAGCTATCGCTCAAAGCTGTGCTACTCTTGAGTCCCAAATCAAACACTGATAAAACTTGAAATGGCCCTAGTTTATATACGGTACGTCCTACACCTATCAAAGTTTGCAACATACAAATGCTTGTATGTTTTTACTGGAGCGTCAGAAAACCTTGAAATTTTCTAACAATAAAGTACTCTAGCTTCTTGTCAATTTAAGCAATCGCTCAAAGCTATGCTACCCTTGAGTCCCAAATCAAACACTGATAAAACTTCAAATGGCCCTAACTTCTATACGGTACGTCCTGCACCTATCAAAGGTTGCAACATACAAATGCTTGTAACTTTTTACTGGAGCTTCATAGTACTTTGAAATTTTGTAACAATAAAGTACTCGAGCCTCTTGTCAGTTTCAGCTGTCGCTCAACGCTATGCTACCCTTGAGTCCCTAATCAAACACTGATAAAACTTCAAATGGCCCTAACGGTACGTCCTACTTCTATCAAAGTTTGCAAGAGACAAATGCTAGTAACTGTTTACTGGAGCGTCATAAAACCTTGAAATTTTGTAACAATAAAGTACTCGAGCCTCTTGTCAATTTAAGCTATCGCTCAAAGCTATGCTTCCCTTGAGTCCCAAATCAAACACTGATAATACTTCAAATGGCCCTAACTTCTATACGGTACGTCCTACACCTATCAAAGTTTGCAACATACAAATGCTTGTAACTTTTTACTGGAGGGTCATAAAACCTTGAAATTTTGTAACAATAAAGTACTCGAGCCTCTTGTCAATTTAAGCTATCGCTCAAAGCTATGCTACTCTTGAGTCCCAAATCAAACACTGATAAAACTTCAAATGGCCCTAACTTCTATATGGTACGTCCTACACCTATCAAAGTTTGCAACATACAAATGCTTGTATCTTTTTACTGGAGCGTCAGAAAACCTTGAAATTTTCTAACAATAAAGTACTCGAGCTTCTTGTCAATTTAAGCAATCGCTCAAAGCTATGCTACCCTTGAGTCCCAAATCAAACACTGATAAAACTTCAAATGGCCCTAACTTCTATACGGTACGACCTACACCTATTCAAAGTTTGCAACAAACAAATGCTTGTAACTTTTTACTGGAGCGTCATAAAACCTTGAAATTTTGTAACAATAAAGTACTCGAGCCTCTTGTCAATTTAAGCCATCGCTCAAAGCTATGCTACCCTTGAGTCCCAATTCAAACACTGATAAAACTTCAAATGGCCCTAGCTTCTATACGGTACGTCCCACACCTATCAAAGTTTGCAACATACAAATGCTTGTAACTTTTTACTGGAGCGTCATAAAACCTGGAAATTTTGTAACAATAAAGTACTCGAGCCCCTTGTCAATTTAAGCTATCGCTCAAATCTATGCTACCCTTGAGTCCCAAATTAAACACTGATAAAACTTCAAATGGCCCTAACTTCTATACGGTACGTCCTACTTCTATCAAAGTTTGCAAGAGACAAATGCTAGTAACTTTTTACTGGAGCGTCATAAAACCTTGATATTTTGTAACAATAAAGTACTCGAGCCCCTTGTCAATTTAAGCTATCGCTCAAATCTATGCTACCCTTGAGTCCCAAATTAAACACTGATAAAACTTCAAATGGCCCTAACTTCTATACGGTACGTCCTACTTCTATCAGAGTTTGCAAGAGACAAATGCTAGTAACTTTTTACTGGAGCGTCATAAAACCTTGAAATTTTGTAACAATAAAGTACTCGAGCCTCGTGTCAATTTAAGCTATCGCTCAAAGCTATGCTTCCCTTGAGTCCCAAATCAAACACTGATAAAACTTGAAATGGCTCTAGCTTCTATACGGTACGTCCTACACCTATCAAAGTTTGCAACATACAAATGCTTGTATCTTTTTACTGGAGCGTCAGAAAACCTTGAAATTTTCTAACAATAAAGTACTCGAGCTTCTTGTCAATTTAAGCAATCGCTCAAAGCTATGCTACCCTTGAGTCCCAAATTAAACACTGATAAAACTTCAAATGGCCCTAACGGTACGTCCTACTTCTATCAAAGTTTGCAAGAGACAAATGCTTGTAACTTTTTACTGGAGCGTCATAAAACCTTGAAATTTTGTAACAATAAAGTACTCGAGCCTCTTGTCAATTTAAGCTATCACTCAAAGCTATGCTTCCCTTGAGTCCCAAATCAAACACTGATAATACTTCAAATGGTCCTAACTTCTATACGGTACGTCCTACACCTATCAAAGTTTGCAACATACAAATGCTTGTAACTTTTTACTGGAGCGTCATAAAACCTTGAAATTTTGTAACAATAAAGTACTCGAGCCTCTTGTCAATTTAAGCCATCGCTCAAAGCTATGCTACCCTTGAGTCCCAATTCAAACACTGATAAAACTTCAAATGGCCCTAACTTCTATATGGTACGTCCTACACCTATCAAAGTTTGCAACATACAAATGCTTGTATCTTTTTACTGGAGCGTCAGAAAACCTTGAAATTTTCTAACAATAAAGTATTCGAGCTTCTTGTCAATTTAAGCAATCGCTCAAAGCTATGCTACCCTTGAGTCCCAAATCAAACACTGATAAAACTTCAAATGGCCCTAACTTCTATACGGTACGACCTACACCTATTCAAAGTTTGCAACAAACAAATGCTTGTAACTTTTTACTGGAGCGTCATAAAACCTTGAAATTTTGTAACAATAAAGTACTCGAGCCTCTAGTCAATTTAAGCCATCGCTCAAAGCTATGCTACCCTTGAGTCCCAATTCAAACACTGATAAAACTTCAAATGGCCCTAGCTTCTATACGGTACGTCCCACACCTATCAAAGTTTGCAACATACAAATGCTTGTAACTTTTTACTGGAGCGTCATAAAACCTGGAAATTTTGTAACAATAAAGTACTCGAGCCCCTTGTCAATTTAAGCTATCGCTCAAATCTATGCTACCCTTGAGTCCCAAATTAAACACTGATAAAACTTCAAATGGCCCTAACTTCTATACGGTACGTCCTACTTCTATCAAAGTTTGCAAGAGACAAATGCTAGTAACTTTTTACTGGAGCGTCATAAAACCTTGATATTTTGTAACAATAAAGTACTCGAGCCCCTTGTCAATTTAAGCTATCGCTCAAATCTATGCTACCCTTGAGTCCCAAATTAAACACTGATAAAACTTCAAATGGCCCTAACTTCTATACGGTACGTCCTACTTCTATCAGAGTTTGCAAGAGACAAATGCTAGTAACTTTTTACTGGAGCGTCATAAAACCTTGAAATTTTGTAACAATAAAGTACTCGAGCCTCGTGTCAATTTAAGCTATCGCTCAAAGCTATGCTTCCCTTGAGTCCCAAATCAAACACTGATAAAACTTGAAATGGCTCTAGCTTCTATACGGTACGTCCTACACCTATCAAAGTTTGCAACATACAAATGCTTGTATCTTTTTACTGGAGCGTCAGAAAACCTTGAAATTTTCTAACAATAAAGTACGCGAGCTTCTTGTCAATTTAAGCAATCGCTCAAAGCTATGCTACCATTGAGTCCCAAATTAAACACTGATAAAACTTCAAATGGCCCTAACGGTACGTCCTACTTCTATCAAAGTTTGCAAGAGACAAATGCTTGTAACTTTTTACTGGAGCGTCATAAAACCTTGAAATTTTGTAACAATAAAGTACTCGAGCCTCTTGTCAATTTAAGCTATCACTCAAAGCTATGCTTCCCTTGAGTCCCAAATCAAACACTGATAATACTTCAAATGGTCCTAACTTCTATACGGTACGTCCTACACCTATCAAAGTTTGCAACATACAAATGCTTGTATCTTTTTACTGGAGCGTCAGAAAACCTTGAAATTTTCTAACAATAAAGTACTCGAGCCTCTTGTCAATTTAAGCTATCGCTCAAAGCTATGCTACTCTTGAGTCCCAAATCAAACACTGATAAAATTTGAAATGGCTCTAGCTTCTATACGGTACGTCCTACACCTATCAAAGTTTGCAACATACAAATGCTTGTATCTTTTTACTGGAGCGTCAGAAAACCTTGAAATTTACTAACAATAAAGGACTCGAGCTTCTTGTCAATTTAAGCAATCGCTCAAAGCTATGCTACCCTTGAGTCCCAAATCAAACACTGATAATACTTCAAATGGCCCTAACTTCTATACGGTCCGTCATACACCTATCAAAGGTTGCAACATACAAATGCTTGTAACTTTTTACTGGAGCATCATAAAACCTTGAAATTTTGTAACAATAAACTACTCGAGCCTCTTGTCAATTTAAGCTATCGCTCAAAGCTATGGTACCCTTGAGTCCCAAATCAAGCACTGATAAAACTTCAAATGGCCCTAACTTCTATATGGTACGTCCTACACCTATCAAAGTTTGCAACATACAAATGCTTGTAACTTTTTACTGGAGCTTCATAGTACTTTGAAATTTTGTAACAATAAAGTACCCGAGCCTCTTGTCAATTTAAGATATCGCTCAAAGCTATGCTACCCTTGAGTCCCAAATCAAACACTGATAAAACTTCAAATGGCCCTAACTTCTATATGGTACGTCCTACACCTATCAAAGTTTGCAACATACAAATGCTTGTATCTTTTTACTGGAGCGTCAGAAAACCTTGAAATTTTCTAACAATAAAGTACTCGAGCTTCTTGTCAATTTAAGCAATCGCTCAAAGCTATGCTACCCTTGAGTCCCAAATCAACACTGATAAAACTTCAAATGGCCCTAACTTCTATACGGTATGTCCTACACTTATCAAAGTTTGCAACATACAAATGCTTGTAACTTTTTACTGGAGCGTCATAAAACCTTGAAATTTTGTAACAATAAACTACTCGAGCCTCTTGTCAATTTAAGTTATCGCTCAAAGCTATGGTACCCTTGAGTCCCAAATCAAGCTCTGATTAAACTTCAAATGGCCCTAACTTTTATATGGTACGTCCTACACCTATCAAAGTTTGCAACATACAAATGCTTGTAACTTTTTACTGGAGCTTCATAGTACTTTGAAATTTTGTAACAATAAAGTACTCGAGCCTCTTGTCAATTTAAGATATCGCTCAAAGCTATGCTACCCTTGAGTCCCAAATTAAACACTGATAAAACTTCAAATGGCCCTAACTTCTATACGGTACGTCCTACTTCTATCAAAGTTTGCAAGAGACAAATGCTAGTAACTTTTTACTGGAGCGTCATAAAACCTTGAAATTTTGTAACAATAAAGTACTCGAGCCCCTTGTCAATTTAAGCTATCGCTCAAATCTATGCTACCGTTGAGTCCCAAATTAAACACTGATAAAACTTCAAATGGCCCTAACTTCTATATGGTACGTCCTACACCTATCAAAGTTTGCAGCATACAATATGCTTGTAACTTTTTACTGGAGCGTCATAAAACTTTGAAATTTTGTAACAATAAAGTACTCGAGCCTCTTGTCAGTTTCAGCTGTCGCTCAACGCTATGCTACCCTTGAGTCCCTAATCAAACACTGATAAAACTTCAAATGGCCCTAACGGTACGTCCTACTTCTATCAAAGTTTGCAAGAGACAAATGCTAGTAACTTTTTACTGGAGCGTCATAAAACCTTGAAATTTTGTAACAATAAAGTACTCGAGCCTCTTGTCAATTTAAGCTATCGCTCAAAGCTATGCTTCCCTTGAGTCCCAAATCAAACACTGATAATACTTCAAATGGCCCTAACTTCTATACGGTACGTCCTACACCTATCAAAGTTTGCAACATACAAATGCTTGTAACTTTTTACTGGAGGGTCATAAAACCTTGAAATTTTGTAACAATAAAGTACTCGAGCCTCTTGTCAATTTAAGCTATCGCTCAAAGCTATGCTACTCTTGAGTCCCAAATCAAACACTGATAAAACTTCAAATGGCCCTAACTTCTATATGGTACGTCCTACACCTATCAAAGTTTGCAACATACAAATGCTTGTATCTTTTTACTGGAGCGTCAGAAAACCTTTAAATTTTCTAACAATAAAGTACTCGAGCTTCTTGTCAATTTAAGCAATCGCTCAAAGCTATGCTACCCTTGAGTCCCAAATCAAACACTGATAAAACTTCAAATGGCCCTAACTTCTATACGGTACGTCCTACACCTATCAAAGTTTGCAACATACAAATGCTTGTAACTTTTTACTGGAGGGTCATAAAACCTTGAAATTTTGTAACAATAAATTACTCGAGCCTCTTGTCAATTTAAGCTATCGCTCAAAGCTATGCTACTCTTGAGTCCCAAATCAAACACTGATAAAACTTGAAATGGCTCTAGCTTCTATACGGTACGTCCTACACCTATCAAAGTTTGCAACATACAAATGCTTGTATCTTTTTACTGGAGCGTCAGAAAACCTTGAAATTTACTAACAATAAAGGACTCGAGCTTCTTGTCAATTTAAGCAATCGCTCAAAACTATGCTACCCTTGAGTCCCAAATCAAACACTGACAAAACTTCAAATGGCCCTAACTTCTATACGGTATGTCCTACACTTATCAAAGTTTGCAACATACAAATGCTTGTAACTTTTTACTGGAGCGTCATAAAACCTTGAAATTTTGTAACAATAAACTACTCGAGCCTCTTGTCAATTTAAGTTATCGCTCAAAGCTATGGTACCCTTGAGTCCCAAATCAAGCTCTGATTAAACTTCAAATGGCCCTAACTTTTATATGGTACGTCCTACACCTATCAAAGTTTGCAACATACAAATGCTTGTAACTTTTTACTGGAGCTTCATAGTACTTTGAAATTTTGTAACAATAAAGTACTCGAGCCTCTTGTCAATTTAAGATATCGCTCAAAGCTATGCTACCCTTGAGTCCCAAATTAAACACTGATAAAACTTCAAATGGCCCTAACTTCTATACGGAACGTCCTACTTCTATCAAAGTTTGCAAGAGACAAATGCTAGTAACTTTTTACTGGAGCGTCATAAAACCTTGAAATTTTGTAACAATAAAGTACTCGAGCCCCTTGTCAATTTAAGCTATCGCTCAAATCTATGCTACCCTTGAGTCCCAAATTAAACACTGATAAAACTTCAAATGGCCCTAACTTCTATACGGTACGTCCTACACCTATCAAAGTTTGCAACATACAATATGCTTGTAACTTTTTACTGGAGCGTCATAAAACTTTGAAATTTTGTAACAATAAAGTACTCGAGCCTCTTGTCAGTTTCAGCTGTCGCTCAACGCTATGCTACCCTTGAGTCCCAAATCAAACACTGATAATACTTCAAATGGCCCTAACTTCTATACGGTACGTCCTACACCTATCAAAGTTTGCAACATACAAATGCTTGTAACTTTTTACTGGAGGGTCATAAAACCTTGAAATTTTGTAACAATAAAGTACTCGAGCCTCTTGTCAATTTAAGCTATCGCTCAAAGCTATGCTACTCTTGAGTCCCAAATCAAACACTGATAAAACTTCAAATGGCCCTAACTTCTATATGGTACGTCCTACACCTATCAAAGTTTGCAACATACAAATGCTTGTATCTTTTTACTGGAGCGTCAGAAAACCTTTAAATTTTCTAACAATAAAGTACTCGAGCTTCTTGTCAATTTAAGCAATCGCTCAAAGCTATGCTACCCTTGAGTCCCAAATCACACACTGATAAAACTTCAAATGGCCCTAACTTCTATACGGTACGACCTACACCTATCAAAGTTTGCAACATACAAATGCTTGTAACTTTTTACTGGAGCGTCATAAAACCTGGAAATTTTGTAACAATAAAGTACTCGAGCCCCTTGTCAATTTAAGCTATCGCTCAAATCTATGCTACCCTTGAGTCCCAAATTAAACACTGATAAAACTTCAAATGGCCCTAACGTCTATACGGTACGTCCTACTTCTATCAAAGTTTGCAAGAGACAAATGCTAGTAACTTTTTACTGGAGCGTCATAAAACCTTGATATTTTGTAACAATAAAGTCCTCGAGCCCCTTGTCAATTTAAGCTATCGCTCAAATCTATGCTACCCTTGAGTCCCAAATTAAACACTGATAAAACTTCAAATGGCCCTAACTTCTATACGGTACGTCCTACTTCTATCAGAGTTTGCAAGAGACAAATGCTAGTAACTTTTTACTGGAGCGTCATAAAACCTTGAAATTTTGTAACAATAAATTACTCGAGCCTCTTGTCAATTTAAGCTATCGCTCAAAGCTATGCTACTCTTGAGTCCCAAATCAAACACTGATAAAACTTGAAATGGCTCTAGCTTCTATACGGTACGTCCTACACCTATCAAAGTTTGCAACATACAAATGCTTGTATCTTTTTACTGGAGCGTCAGAAAACCTTGAAATTTTCTAACAATAAAGTACTCGAGCTTCTTGTCAATTTAAGCAATCGCTCAAAGCTATGCTACCCTTGAGTCCCAAATCAAACACTGATAGTACTTCAAATAGCCCTAACTTCTATACGGTACGTTATACACCTATCAAAGTTTGCAACATACAAATGCTTGTAACTTTTTACTGGAGCGTAATAAAACCTTGAAATTTTGTAACAATAAAGTACTCGAGCTTCTTGTCAATTTAAGCAATCGCTCAAAGCTATGCTACCCTTAAGTCCCAAATCAAGCACTGATAAAACTTCAAATGGCCCTAACTTCTATATGGTACGTCCTACACCTATCAAAGTTTGCAACATACAAATGCTTGTAACTTTTTACTGGAGCTTCATAGTACTTTGAAATTTTGTAACAATAAAGTACTCGAGCCTCTTGTCAATTTAAGATATCGCTCAAAGCTATGCTACCCTTGAGTCCCAAATCAAACACTGATAAAACTTCAAATGGCCCTAACTTCTATATGGTACGTCCTACACCTATCAAAGTTTGCAAGATACAAATGCTTGTATCTTTTTACTGGAGCGTCAGAAAACCTTGAAATTTTCTAACAATAAAGTACTCGAGCTTCTTGTCAATTTAAGCAATCGCTCAAAACTATGCTACCCTTGAGTCCCAAATCAAACACTGATAAAACTTTAAATGGCCCTAACTTCTATACGGTATGTCCTACACTTATCAAAGTTTGCAACATACAAATGCTTGTAACTTTTTACTGGAGCGTCATAAAACCTTGAAATTTTGTAACAATAAACTACTCGAGCCTCTTGTCAATTTAAGTTATCGCTCAAAGCTATGGTACCCTTGAGTCCCAAATCAAGCTCTGATTAAACTTCAAATGGCCCTAACTTCTATATGGTACGTCCTACACCTATCAAAGTTTGCAACATACAAATGCTTGTAACTTTTTACTGGAGCTTCATAGTACTTTGAAATTTTGTAACAATAAAGTACTCGAGCCTCTTGTCAATTTAAGATATCGCTCAAAGCTATGCTACCCTTGAGTCCCAAATTAAACACTGATAAAACTTCAAATGGCCCTAACTTCTATACGGTACGTCCTACTTCTATCAAAGTTTGCAAGAGACAAATACTAGTAACTTTTTACTGGAGCGTCATAAAACCTTGAAATTTTGTAACAATAAAGTACTCGAGCCCCTTGTCAATTTAAGCTATCGCTCAAATCTATGCTACCCTTGAGTCCCAAATTAAACACTGATAAAACTTCAAATGGCCCTAACTTCTATACGGTACGTCCTACTTCTATCAGAGTTTGCAAGAGACAAATGCTAGTAACTTTTTACTGGAGCGTCATAAAACCTTGAAATTTTGTAACAATAAAGTACTCGAGCCTCTTGTCAATTTAAGCTATCGCTCAAAGCTATGGTTCCCTTGAGGCCCAAATCGAACACTGATAATACTTCAAATGGCCCTAACTTCTATACGGTACGTCCTACACCTATCAAAGTTTGCAACATACAAATGCTTGTAACTTTTTACTGGAGGGTCATAAAACCTTGAAATTTTGTAACAATAAATTACTCGAGCCTCTTGTCAATTTAACCTATCGCTCAAACCTATGCTACTCTTGAGTCCCAAATCAAACACTGATAAAACTTGAAATGGCTCTAGCTTCTATACGGTACGTCCTACACCTATCAATGTTTGCAACATACAAATGCTTGTATCTTTTTACTGGAGCGTCAGAAAACCTTGAAATTTTCTAACAATAAAGTACTCGAGCTTCTTGTCAAGTTAAGCAATCGCTCAAAGCTATGCTACCCTTGAGTCCCAAATTAAACACTGATAAAACTTCAAATGGCCCTAACGGTACGTCTTACTTCTATCAAAGTTTGCAAGAGACAAATGCTAGTAACTTTTTACTGGAGCGTCATAAAACCTTGAAATTTTGTAACAATAAAGTACTCGAGCCTCTTGTCAATTTAAGCTATCACTCAAAGCTATGCTTCCATTGAGTCCCAAATCAAACACTAATAATACTTCAAATAGCCCTAACTTCTATACTGTACGTCCTACACCTATCGAAGTTTGCAACATACAAATGCTTGTAAGTTTTTACTGGAGGGTCATAAAACCTTGAAATTTTGTAACAATAAATTACTCGAGCCTCTTGTCAATTTAAGCTATCGCTCAAAGCTATGCTACTCTTGAGTCCCAAATCAAACACTGATAAAACTTGAAATGGCTCTAGCTTCTATATGGTACGTCCTACACCTATCAAAGTTTGCAACATACAAATGCTTGTATCTTTTTACTGGAGCGTCAGAAAACCTTGAAATTTTCTAACAATAAAGTACTCGAGCTTCTTGTCAATTTAAGCAATCGATCAAAGCTATGCTACCCTTGAGTCCCAAATCAAACACTGATAATACTTCAAATGGCCCTAACTTCTATACGGTACGTCATACACCTATCAAAGGTTGCAACATACAAATACTTGTAACTTTTTACTGGAGCGTCATAAAACCTTGAAATTTTGTAACAATAAACTACTCGAGCCTCTTGTCAATTTAAGCTATCGCTCAAAGGTATGGTACCCTTGAGTCCCAAATCAAGCACTGATAAAACTTCAAATGGCCCTAACTTCTATATGGTACGTCCTACACCTATCAAAGTTTGCAACATACAAATGCTTGTAACTTTTTAATGGAGCTTCATAGTACTTTGAAATTTTGTAACAATAAAGTACTCGAGCCTCTTGTCAATTTAAGATATCGCTCAAAGCTATGCTACCCATGAGTCCCAAATCAAACACTGATAAAACTTGAAATGGCTCTAGCTTCTATACGGTACGTCCTACACCTATCAATGTTTGCAACATACAAATGCTTGTATATTTTTACTGGAGCGTCAGAAAACCTTGAAATTTTCTAACAATAAAGTACTCGAGCTTCTTGTCAAGTTAAGCAATCGCTCAAAGCTATGCTACCCTTGAGTCCCAAATTAAACACTGATAAAACTTCAAATGGCCCTAACGGTACGTCCTACTTCTATCAAAGTTTGCAAGAGACAAATGCTAGTAACTTTTTACTGGAGCGTCATAAAACCTTGAAATTTTGTAACAATAAAGTACTCGAGCCTCTTGTCAATTTAAGCTATCACTCAAAGCTATGCTTCCCTTGAGTCCCAAATCAAACACTGATAATACTTCAAATAGCCCTAACTTCTCTACGGTACGTCCTACACCTATCAAAGTTTGCAACATACAAATGCTTGTAAGTTTTTACTGGAGGGTCATAAAACCTTGAAATTTTGTAACAATAAATTACTCGAGCCTCTTGTCAATTTAAGCTATCGCTCAAAGCTATGCTACTCTTGAGTCCCAAATCAAACACTGATAAAACTTGAAATGGCTCTAGCTTCTATATGGTACGTCCTACACCTATCAAAGTTTGCAACATACAAATGCTTGTATCTTTTTACTGGAGCGTCAGAAAACCTTGAAATTTTCTAACAGTAAAGTACTCGAGCTTCTTGTCAATTTAAGCAATCGATCAAAGCTATGCTACCCTTGAGTCCCAAATCAAACACTGATAATACTTCAAATGGCCCTAACTTCTATACGGTACGTCATACACCTATCAAAGGTTGCAACATACAAATACTTGTAACTTTTTACTGGAGCGTCATAAAACCTTGAAATTTTGTAACAATAAACTACTCGAGCCTCTTGTCAATTTAAGCTATCGCTCAAAGGTATGGTACCCTTGAGTCCCAAATCAAGCACTGATAAAACTTCAAATGGCCCTAACTTCTATATGGTACGTCCTACACCTATCAAAGTTTGCTACATACAAATGCTTGTAACTTTTTACTGGAGCTTCATAGTACTTTGAAATTTTGTAACAATAAAGTACTCGAGCCTCTTGTCAATTTAAGATATCGCTCAAAGCTATGCTACCCTTGAGTCCCAAATCAAACACTGATAAAACTTCAAATGGCCCTAACTTCTATATGGTACGTCCTACACCTATCAAAGTTTGCAACATACAAATGCTTGTATCTTTTTACTGGAGCGTCAGAAAACCTTGAAATTTTCTAACAATAAAGTACTCGAGCTTCTTGTCAATTTAAGCAATCGCTCAAAGCTATGCTACCCTTGAGTCCCAAATCAAACACTGATAAAACTTCAAATGGCCCTAACTTCTATACGGTATGTCCTACACTTATCAAAGTTTGCAACATACAAAATGCTTGTAACTTTTGACTGGAGCGTCCTAAAACCTTGAAATTTTGTAACAATAAACTACTCGAGCCTCTTGTCAATTTAAGTTATCGCTCAAAGCTATGGTACCCTTGAGTCCCAAATCAAGCTCTGATTAAACTTCAAATAGCCCTAACTTCTATATGGTACGTCCTACACCTATCAAAGTTTGCAACATACAAATGCTTGTAACTTTTTACTGGAGCTTCATAGTACTTTGAAATTTTGTAACAATAAAGTACTCGAGCCTCTTGTCAATTTAAGATATCGCTCAAGGCTATGCTACCCTTGAGTCCCAAACCAAACACTGACAAAACTTCAAATGGCCATAACTACTATACGGTACATCCTACACCTAACAAAGTTTGCAACATACAAATGCTTTAACTTTTTACTGGAGTGTCACAAAACCTTGAAATTTTGTAACAATAAAGTATCGAGCCTCTTGTCAATTTAAGCTATCACTCAAAGCTATGCTACCCTTGAGTCCCAAATCAAATACTGATAAAACTTCAAATGGCCCTGACTTCTATACGGTACGTCCTACACCTATCAAAGTTTGAAACATATAAATTCTTGTAACTTTTTACTGCAACGTCATAAAACCTTGAAATTTTGTAACAATAAAGTACTCGATCCTCTTGTCAATTTAAGCTATCGCTCAAAGCTAGAAGTTCCAAATCAAACACTGATAAAACTTCAAATGGACCAGACATCTATACGGTACGTCCTACTCCTATCAAAGTTTGCAACATACAAATACTTGTAACTTTTTACTGGAGGGTCATAAAACCTTGAAAGTTTGTAACAATAAAGTACTCGAGCCTCTTGTCAATTTAAGCTATCGCTCAAAGCTATGCTACCCTTCAGTCCCAAATCAAACCTTGATAAAACTTCAAATGGCCCTAACTTCTATACGGTACGACCTACACCTATCAAAGTTTGCAACATACAAATGCTTGTAACTTTTTATTGGAGCGTCATAAAACCTTGAAATTTTGTAACAATAAACTACTCGAGCCTCTTGTCAATTTAAGCTATCGCTCAAAGCTATGGTACCATTGAGTCCCAAATCAAGCATTGATAAAACTTCAAATGGCCCTAACTTCTATATGGTACGTCCTATACCTATCAAAGTTTGCAACATACAAATGCTTGTAACTTTTTACTGGAGCGTCATAAAACCTTGAAATTTTGTAACAATAAAGTACTCGAGCCTCTTGTCAATTTAAGCTATCACCCAAAGCTATGCTTCCCTTGAGTCCCAAATCAAACACTGATAATACTTCAAATGGCCCTAACTTCTATACGGTACGTCATACACCTATCAAAGGTTGCAACATACAAATACTTGTAACTTTTTACTGGAGCGTCATAAAACCTTGAAATTTTGTAACAATAAACTACTCGAGCCTCTTGTCAATTTAAGCTATCGCTCAAAGGTATGGTACCCTTGAGTCCCAAATCAAGCACTGATAAAACTTCAAATGGCCCTAACTTCTATATGGTACGTCCTACACCTATCAAAGTTTGCAACATACAAATGCTTGTAACTTTTTACTGGAGCTTCATAGTACTTTGAAATTTTGTAACAATAAAGTACTCGAGCCTCTTGTCAATTTAAGATATCGCTCAAAGCTATGCTACCCTTGAGTCCCAAATCAAACACTGATAAAACTTCAAATGGCCCTAACTTCTATATGGTACGTCCTACACCTATCAAAGTTTGCAACATACAAATGCTTGTATCTTTTTACTGGAGCGTCAGAAAACCTTGAAATTTTCTAACAATAAAGTACTCGAGCTTCTTGTCAATTTAAGCAATCGCTCAAAGCTATGCTACCCTTGAGTCCCAAATCAAACACTGATAAAACTTCAAATGGCCCTAACTTCTATACGGTATGTCCTACACTTATCAAAGTTTGCAACATACAAATGCTTGTAACTTTTTACTGGAGCGTCCTAAAACCTTGAAATTTTGTAACAATAAACTACTCGAGCCTCTTGTCAATTTAAGTTATCGCTCAAAGCTATGGTACCCTTGAGTCCCAAATCAAGCTCTGATTAAACTTCAAATAGCCCTAACTTCTATATGGTACGTCCTACACCTATCAAAGTTTGCAACATACAAATGCTTGTAACTTTTTACTGGAGCTTCATAGTACTTTGAAATTTTGTAACAATAAAGTACTCGAGCCTCTTGTCAATTTAAGATATCGCTCAAAGCTATGCTACCCTTGAGTCCCAAACCAAACACTGACAAAACTTCAAATGGCCATAACTACTATACGGTACATCCTACACCTAACAAAGTTTGCAACATACAAATGCTTTAACTTTTTACTGGAGCGTCACAAAACCTTGAAATTTTGTAACAATAAAGTATCGAGCCTCTTGTCAATTTAAGCTATCACTCAAAGCTATGCTACCCTTGAGTCCCAAATCAAATACTGATAAAACTTCAAATGGCCCTGACTTCTATACGATACGTCCTACACCTATCAAAGTTTGGAACATACAAATTCTTGTAACTTTTTACTGCAACGTCATAAAACCTTGAAATTTTGTAGCAATAAAGTACTCGATCCTCTTGTCAATTTAAGCTATCGCTCAAAGCTAGAAGTTCCAAATCAAACACTGATAAAACTTCAAATGGCCCAAACATCTATACGGTACGTCCTACTCCTATCAAAGTTTGCAACATACAAATGCTTGTAACTTTTTACTGGAGGGTCATAAAACCTTGAAAGTTTGTAACAATAAAGTACTCGAGCCTCTTGTCAATTTAAGCTATCGCTCAAAGCTATGTTACCCTTGAGTCCCAAATCAAACCTTGATAAAACTTCAAATGGCCCTAACTTCTATACGGTACGACCTACACCTATCAAAGTTTGCAACATACAAATGCTTGTAACTTTTTACTGGAGCGGCATAAAACCTTGAAATTTTGTAACAATAAACTACTCGAGCCTCTTGTCAATTTAAGCTATCGCTCAAAGCTATGGTACCCTTGAGTCCCAAATCAAGCATTGATAAAACTTCAAATGGCCCTAACTTCTATTTGGTACGTCCTACACCTATCAAAGTTTGCAACATACAAATGCTTGAAACTTTTTACTGGAGCTTCATAGTACTTTGAAATTTTGTAACAATAAAGTACTCGAGCCTCTTGTCAATTTCAGCTGTCGCTCAACGCTATGCTACCCTTGAGTCCCTAATCAAACACTGATAAAACTTCAAATGGCTCTAACTTCTATACGATACGTCCTACACCTATCAAAGTTTGCAACATACAAATGCTTGTAACTTTTTACTGGAGCGTCATAAAACCTTGAAATTTTGTAACAATAAAGTACTCGAGCCTCTTGCCAATTTAAGTTATCGCTCAAAGCTATGGTACCCTTGAGTCCAAAATCAAACACTGATAAAACTTCAAATGGCCCTAACTTCTATACGGTACGTCCTACAAAGTTTGCAACAAACAAATGCTTGTAACTTTTTACTGGAGCGTCATAAAACCTTGAAATTTTGTAACAATAAAGTACTCGAGCCTCTTGTCAATTTAAGCTATCGCTCAAAGCTATGCTATTCTTGAGTCCCAAATCAAACACTGATAAAACTTCAAATGGCCCTAACTTCTATATGGTACGTCCTACACCTATCAAAGTTTGCAACATACAAATGCTTGTAACTTTTTACTGGAGCTTCATAGTACTTTGAAATTTTGTAACAATAAAGTACTCGAGCCTCTTGTCAATTTAAGATATCGCTCAAAGCTATGCTACCCTTGAGTCCCAAACCAAACACTGACAAAACTTCAAATGGCCATAACTACTATACGGTACATCCTACACCTAACAAAGTTTGCAACATACAAATGCTTTAACTTTTTACTGGAGTGTCACAAAACCTTGAAATTTTGTAACAATAAAGTATCGAGCCTCTTGTCAATTTAAGCTATCACTCAAAGCTATGCTACCCTTGAGTCCCAAATCAAATACTGATAAAACTTCAAATGGCCCTGACTTCTATACGGTACGTCCTACACCTATCAAAGTTTGAAACATATAAATTCTTGTAACTTTTTACTGCAACGTCATAAAACCTTGAAATTTTGTAACAATAAAGTACTCGATCCTCTTGTCAATTAAGCTATCGCTCAAAGCTAGAAGTTCCAAATCAAACACTGATAAAACTTCAAATGGCCCAGACATCTATACGGTACGTCCTACTCCTATCAAAGTTTGCAACATACAAATACTTGTAACTTTTTACTGGAGGGTCATAAAACCTTGAAAGTTTGTAACAATAAAGTACTCGAGCCTCTTGTCAATTTAAGCTATCGCTCAAAGCTATGCTACCCTTCAGTCCCAAATCAAACCTTGATAAAACTTCAAATGGCCCTAACTTCTATACGGTACGACCTACACCTATCAAAGTTTGCAACATACAAATGCTTGTAACTTTTTATTGGAGCGTCATAAAACCTTGAAATTTTGTAACAATAAACTACTCGAGCCTCTTGTCAATTTAAGCTATCGCTCAAAGCTATGGTACCATTGAGTCCCAAATCAAGCATTGATAAAACTTCAAATGGCCCTAACTTCTATATGGTACGTCCTATACCTATCAAAGTTTGCAACATACAAATGCTTGTAACTTTTTACTGGAGCGTCATAAAACCTTGAAATTTTGTAACAATAAAGTACTCGAGCCTCTTGTCAATTTAAGCTATCACCCAAAGCTATGCTTCCCCTGAGTCCCAAATCAAGCACTGATAAAACTTCAAATGGCCCTAACTTCTATATGGTACGTCCTACACCTATCAAAGTTTGCAACATACAAATGCTTGTAACTTTTTACTGGAGCTTCATAGTACTTTGAAATTTTGTAACAATAAAGTACTCGAGCCTCTTGTCAATTTAAGATATCGCTCAAAGCTATGCTACCCTTGAGTCCCAAATCAAACACTGATAAAACTTCAAATGGCCCTAACTTCTATATGGTACGTCCTACACCTATCAAAGTTTGCAACATACAAATGCTTGTATCTTTTTACTGGAGCGTCAGAAAACCTTGAAATTTTCTAACAATAAAGTACTCGAGCTTATTGTCAATTTAAGCAATCGCTCAAAGCTATGCTACCCTTGAGTCCCAAATCAAACACTGATAAAACTTCAAATGGCCCTAACTTCTATACGGTATGTCCTACACTTATCAAAGTTTGCAACATACAAATGCTTGTAACTTTTTACTGGAGCGTCCTAAAACCTTGAAATTTTGTAACAATAAACTACTCGAGCCTCTTGTCAATTTAAGTTATCGCTCAAAGCTATGGTACCCTTGAGTCCCAAATCAAGCTCTGATTAAACTTCAAATAGCCCTAACTTCTATATGGTACGTCCTACACCTATCAAAGTTTGCAACATACAAATGCTTGTAACTTTTTACTGGAGCTTCATAGTACTTTGAAATTTTGTAACAATAAAGTACTCGAGCCTCTTGTCAATTTAAGATATCGCTCAAAGCTATGCTACCCTTGAGTCCCAAACCAAACACTGACAAAACTTCAAATGGCCATAACTACTATACGGTACATCCTACACCTAACAAAGTTTGCAACATACAAATGCTTTAACTTTTTACTGGAGCGTCACAAAACCTTGAAATTTTGTAACAATAAAGTATCGAGCCTCTTGTCAATTTAAGCTATCACTCAAAGCTATGCTACCCTTGAGTCCCAAATCAAATACTGATAAAACTTCAAATGGCCCTGACTTCTATACGATACGTCCTACACCTATCAAAGTTTGGAACATACAAATTCTTGTAACTTTTTACTGCAACGTCATAAAACCTTGAAATTTTGTAGCAATAAAGTACTCGATCCTCTTGTCAATTTAAGCTATCGCTCAAAGCTAGAAGTTCCAAATCAAACACTGATAAAACTTCAAATGGCCCAAACATCTATACGGTACGTCCTACTCCTATCAAAGTTTGCAACATACAAATGCTTGTAACTTTTTACTGGAGGGTCATAAAACCTTGAAAGTTTGTAACAATAAAGTACTCGAGCCTCTTGTCAATTTAAGCTATCGCTCAAAGCTATGTTACCCTTGAGTCCCAAACCAAACCTTGATAAAACTTCAAATGGCCCTAACTTCTATACGGTACGACCTACACCTATCAAAGTTTGCAACATACAAATGCTTGTAACTTTTTACTGGAGCGGCATAAAACCTTGAAATTTTGTAACAATAAACTACTCGAGCCTCTTGTCAATTTAAGCTATCGCTCAAAGCTATGGTACCCTTGAGTCCCAAATCAAGCATTGATAAAACTTCAAATGGCCCTAACTTATATTTGGTACGTCCTACACCTATCAAAGTTTGCAACATACAAATGCTTGAAACTTTTTACTGGAGCTTCATAGTACTTTGAAATTTTGTAACAATAAAGTACTCGAGCCTCTTGTCAATTTCAGCTGTCGCTCAACGCTATGCTACCCTTGAGTCCCTAATCAAACACTGATAAAACTTCAAATGGCTCTAACTTCTATACGATACGTCCTACACCTATCAAAGTTTGCAACATACAAATGCTTGTAACTTTTTACTGGAGCGTCATAAAACCTTGAAATTTTGTAACAATAAAGTACTCGAGCCTCTTGCCAATTTAAGTTATCGCTCAAAGCTATGGTACCCTTGAGTCCAAAATCAAACACTGATAAAACTTCAAATGGCCCTAACTTCTATACGGTACGTCCTACAAAGTTTGCAACAAACAAATGCTTGTAACTTTTTACTGGAGCGTCATAAAACCTTGAAATTTTGTAACAATAAAGTACTCGAGCCTCTTGTCAATTTAAGCTATCGCTCAAAGCTGTGCTACCCTTGAGTCCCAAATCAAACACTGATAAAACTTCAAATGGCCCTAGCTTCTATACGGTACCTCCCACACCTATCAAAGTTTGCAACATACAAATGCTTGTAACTTTTTACTGGAGCGTCATAAAACCTTGAAATTTTGTAACAATAAAGTACTCGAGCCCCTTGTCAATTTAACCTATCGCTCAAATCTATGCTACCCTTGAGTCCCAAATTAAACACTGATAAAACTTCAAATGGCCCTAACGGTACGTCCTACTTCTATCAAAGTTTGCAAGAGACAAATGCTAGTAACTTTTTACTGGAGCGTCACAAAACCTTGAAATTTTGTAACAATAAATTACTCGAGCCTCTTGTCAATTTAAGCTATCGCTCAAAGCTATGCTTCCCTTGTGTCCCAAATCAAACACTGAGAATACTTCAAATGGCCATAACTTCTATACGGTACGTCCTACACCTATCAAAGTTTGCAACATACAAATGCTTGTAACTTTTTACTGGAGGGTCATAAAACCTTGAAATTTTGTAACAATAAAGTACTCGAGCCTCTTGTCAATTTAAGCTATCGCTCAAAGCTATGCTATTCTTGAGTCCCAAATCAAACACTGATAAAACTTCAAATGGCCCTAACTTCTATATGGTACGTCCTACACCTATCAAAGTTTGCAACATACAAATGCTTGTATCTTTTTACTGGAGCGTCAGAAAACCTTGAAATTTTCTAACAATAAAGTACTCGAGCTTCTTGTCAATTTAAGCAATCGCTCAAAGCTATGCTACCCTTGAGTCCCAAATCAAGCACTGATAAAATTTCAAATGGCCCTAACTACTATATGGTACGTCCCACACCTATCAAAGTTTGCAACATACAAATGGTTGTAACTTTTTACTGGAGCGTCAAAAAACTTTGAAATTTTGTAACAATAAAGTACTCGAGCCTCTTGTCAATTTATGCTAGCGCTCAACGCTATGCTACCCTTGAGTCCCAAATCAAACACTGATAAAACTTCCAATGGCCCTAACTTCTATACGGTACGTCCTACACCTATCAAAGTTTGCAACATACAAATGCTTGTAACTTTTTACTGGAGCCTCAAAAAACTTTGAAATTTTGTAACAATAAAGTACTCGAGCCTCTTGTCAATTTATGCTAGCGCTCAACGCTATGCTACCCTTGAGTCCCAAACCAAACACTGATAAAACTTCAAATGGCCATAACTACTATATGGTACATCCTACACCTAACAAAGTTTGCAACATACAAATGCTTTAACTTTTTACTGGAGCGTCATAAAACCTTGAAATTTTGTAACAATAAAGTACTCGAGCCTCTTGTCAATTTAAGCTATCACTCAAAGCTATGCTACCCTTGAGTCCCAAATCAAATACTGATAAAACTTCAAATGGCCCTGACTTCTATACGGTACGTCCTACACCTATCAAAGTTTGCAACATACAAATTCTTGTAACTTTTTACTGCAGCGTCATAAAACCTTGAAATTTTGTAACAATAAAGTACTCGAACCTCTTGTCAATTTAAGCTATCGCTCAAAGCTATAAGTTCCAAATCAAATACTGATAAAACTTCAAATGGCCCAAACATCTATACGGTACGTCCTACTCCTATCAAAGTTTGCAACATACAAATGCTTGTAACTTTTTACTGGAGGGTCACAAAACCTTGAAAGTTTGTAACAATAAAGTACTCGAGCCTCTTGTCAATTTAAGCTATCGCTCAAAGCTATGCTACCCTTGAGTCCCAAATCAAACCTTGATAAAACTTCAAATGGCCCTAACTTCTATACGATACGACCTACAGCTATCAAAGTTTGCAACATACAAATGCTTGTAACTTTTTACTGGAGCGCTATAAAACCTTGAAATTTTGTAACAATAAAGTACTCGAGCCTCTTGTCAATTTAAGCTATCGCTCAAAGCTATGCTACCCTTGAGTCCCAAATCAAGCACTGATAAAACTTCAAATGGCCTTCACTTCTATACGATACGTCCTACACCTATCAAAGTTTGCAACATACAAATGCTTGTAACTTTTTGCTGGAGCGCCATAAAACCTTGAAATTTTGTAACAAAAAGTACTCGAGCCTCTTCTCAATTTAAGTTATCGCTCAAAGCTATGCTACCCTTGAGTCCCAAATCAAACACTGATAAAATTTCAAATGGCCCTAACTTCTATACGGTACGCCCTACACCTATCAAAGTTTGAGTCCAAAATCAAACACTGATAAAACTTCAAATGGCCCTAACTTCTATACGGTACGTCCTACACCTATCAAAGTTTGCAACAAACAAATGCTTGTAACTTTTTACTGGAGCGTCATAAAACCTTGAAATTTTGTAACAATAAAGTACTCGAGCCTCTTGTCAATTTAAGCTATCGCTCAAAGCTATGCTACCCTTGAGTCCCAAATCAAACACTGATAAAACTTCAAATGGCCCTAGCTTCTATACGGTACGTCCCACACCTATCAAAGTTTGCAACATACAAATGCTTGTAACTTTTTACTGGAGCGTCATAAAACCTTGAAATTTTGTAACAATAAAGTACTCGAGCCGCTTGTCAATTTAAGGTATCGCTCAAATCTATGCTACCCTTGAGTCCCAAATTAAACACTGATAAAAGTTCAAATGGCCCTAACGGTACGTCCTACTTCTATCAAAGTTTGCAAGAGACAAATGCTAGTAACTTTTTACTGGAGCGTCATAAAACCTTGAAATTTTGCAACAATAAAGTACTCGAGCCTCTTGTCAATTTCAGCTATCGCTCAAAGCTATGGTACCCTTGAGTCCCAAATCAAGCTCTGATTAAACTTCAAATGGCCCTAACTTCTATATGGTACGTCCTACACCTATCAAAGTTTGCAACATACAAATGCTTGTAACTTTTTACTGGAGCGTCATAAAACCTTAAAATTTTTGTAACAATAAAGTACTCGAGCCTCTTGCCAATTTAAGTTATCGCTCAAAGCTATGGTACCCCTGAGTCCAAAATCAAACACTGATAAAACTTCAAATGGCCCTAACTTCTATACGGTACGTCCTACAAAGTTTGCAACAAACAAATGCTTGTAACTTTTTACTGGAGCGTCATAAAACCTTGAAATTTTGTAACAATAAAGTACTCGAGCCTCTTGTCAATTTAAGCTATCGCTCAAAGCTGTGCTACCCTTGAGTCCCAAATCAAACACTGATAAAACTTCAAATGGCCCTAGCTTCTATACGGTACCTCCCACACCTATCAAAGTTTGCAACATACAAATGCTTGTAACTTTTTACTGGAGCGTCATAAAACCTTGAAATTTTGTAACAATAAAGTACTCGAGCCCCTTGTCAATTTAACCTATCGCTCAAATCTATGCTACCCTTGAGTCCCAAATTAAACACTGATAAAACTTCAAATGGCCCTAACGGTACGTCATTCTTCTATCAAAGTTTGCAAGAGACAAATGCTAGTAACTTTTTACTGGAGCGTCATAAAACCTTGAAATTTTGTAACAATAAATTACTCGAGCCTCTTGTCAATTTAAGCTATCGCTCAAAGCTATGCTTCCCTTGTGTCCCAAATCAAACACTGAGAATACTTCAAATGGCCCTAACTTCTATACGGTACGTCCTACACCTATCAAAGTTTGCAACATACAAATGCTTGTAACTTTTTACTGGAGGGTCATAAAACCTTGAAATTTTGTAACAATAAAGTACTCGAGCCTCTTGTCAATTTAAGCTATCGCTCAAAGCTAGAAGTTCCAAATCAAACATTGATAAAACTTCAAATGGCCCAAACATCTATACGGCACGTCCTACTCCTATCAAAGTTGGCAACATACAAATGCTTGTAACTTTTTACTGGAGGGTCATAAAACCTTGAAAGTTTGTAACAATAAAGTACTCGAGCCTCTTGTCAATTTAAGCTATCGCTCAGAGCTATGCTACCCTTGAGTCCCAAATCAAACCTTGATAAAACTTCAAATGGCCCTAACTTCTATACGGTACGACCTACACCTATCAAAGTTTGCAACATACAAATGCTTGTAACTTTTTACTGGAGCGTCATAAAACCTTGAAATTTTGTAACAATAAACTACTCGAGCCTCTTGTCAATTTAAGCTATCGCTCAAAGCTAAGTCCCAAATCAAGCATTGATAAAACTTCAAATGGCCCTAACTTCTATATGGTACGTCCTACACCTATCAAAGTTTGCAACATACAAATGCTTGAAACTTTTTACTGGAGCTTCATAGTACTTTGAAATTTTGTAACAATAAAGTACTCGAGCCTCTTGTCAATTTCAGCTGTCGCTCAAAGCTATGCTACCCTTGAGTCCCTCATCAAACACTGATAAAACTTCAAATGGCTCTAACTTCTATACGATACGTCCTACACCTATCAAAGTTTGCAACATACAAATGCTTGTAACTTTTTACTGGAGCGTCATAAAACCTTGAAATTTTGTAACAATAAAGTACTCGAGCCTCTTGCCAATTTAAGTTATCGCTCAAAGCTATGGTACCCTTGAGTCCAAAATCAAACACTGATAAAACTTCAAATGGCACTAACTTCTATACGGTACGTCCTACAAAGTTTGCAACAAACAAATGCTTGTAACTTTTTACTGGAGCGTCATAAAACCTTGAAATTTTGTAACAATAAAGTACTCGAGCCTCTTGTCAATTTAAGCTATCGCTCAAAGCTATGCTACCCTTGAGTCCCAAATCAAACCTTGATAAAACTTCAAATGGCCCTAACTTCTATACGATACGACCTACAGCTATCAAAGTTTGCAACATACAAATGCTTGTAACTTTTTACTGGAGGGTCACAAAACCTTGAAAGTTTGTAACAATAAAGTACTCGAGCCTCTTGTCAATTTAAGCTATCGCTCAAAGCTATGCTACCCTTGAGTCCCAAATCAAACCTTGATAAAACTTCAAATGGCCCTAACTTCTATACGATACGACCTACAGCTATCAAAGTTTGCAACATACAAATGCTTGTAACTTTTTACTGGAGCGCTATAAAACCTTGAAATTTTGTAACAATAAAGTACTCGAGCCTCTTGTCAATTTAAGCTATCGCTCAAAGCTATGCTACCCTTGAGTCCCAAATCAAGCACTGATAAAACTTCAAATGGCCTTCACTTCTATACGATACGTCCTACACCTATCAAAGTTTGCAACATACAAATGCTTGTAACTTTTTGCTGGAGCGCCATAAAACCTTGAAATTTTGTAACAAAAAGTACTCGAGCCTCTTCTCAATTTAAGTTATCGCTCAAAGCTATGCTACCCTTGAGTCCCAAATCAAACACTGATAAAATTTCAAATGGCCCTAACTTCTATACGGTACGCCCTACACCTATCAAAGTTTGAGTCCAAAATCAAACACTGATAAAACTTCAAATGGCCCTAACTTCTATACGGTACGTCCTACACCTATCAAAGTTTGCAACAAACAAATGCTTGTAACTTTTTACTGGAGCGTCATAAAACCTTGAAATTTTGTAACAATAAAGTACTCGAGCCTCTTGTCAATTTAAGCTATCGCTCAAAGCTATGCTACCCTTGAGTCCCAAATCAAACACTGATAAAACTTCAAATGGCCCTAGCTTCTATACGGTACGTCCCACACCTATCAAAGTTTGCAACATACAAATGCTTGTAACTTTTTACTGGAGCGTCATAAAACCTTGAAATTTTGTAACAATAAAGTACTCGAGCCGCTTGTCAATTTAAGGTATCGCTCAAATCTATGCTACCCTTGAGTCCCAAATTAAACACTGATAAAAGTTCAAATGGCCCTAACGGTACGTCCTACTTCTATCAAAGTTTGCAAGAGACAAATGCTAGTAACTTTTTACTGGAGCGTCATAAAACCTTGAAATTTTGTAACAATAAAGTACTCGAGCCTCTTGTCAATTTCAGCTATCGCTCAAAGCTATGGTACCCTTGAGTCCCAAATCAAGCTCTGATTAAACTTCAAATGGCCCTAACTTCTATATGGTACGTCCTACACCTATCAAAGTTTGCAACATACAAATGCTTGTAACTTTTTACTGGAGCGTCATAAAACCTTAAAATTTTTGTAACAATAAAGTACTCGAGCCTCTTGCCAATTTAAGTAATCGCTCAAAGCTATGGTACCCCTGAGTCCAAAATCAAACACTGATAAAACTTCAAATGGCCCTAACTTCTATACGGTACGTCCTACAAAGTTTGCAACAAACAAATGCTTGTAACTTTTTACTGGAGCGTCTTAAAACCTTGAAATTTTGTAACAATAAAGTACTCGAGCCTCTTGTCAATTTAAGCTATCGCTCAAAGCTGTGCTACCCTTGAGTCCCAAATCAAACACTGATAAAACTTCAAATGGCCCTAGCTTCTATACGGTACCTCCCACACCTATCAAAGTTTGCAACATACAAATGCTTGTAACTTTTTACTGGAGCGTCATAAAACCTTGAAATTTTGTAACAATAAAGTACTCGAGCCCCTTGTCAATTTAACCTATCGCTCAAATCTATGCTACCCTTGAGTCCCAAATTAAACACTGATAAAAATTCAAATGGCCCTAACGGTACGTCATTCTTCTATCAAAGTTTGCAAGAGACAAATGCTAGTAACTTTTTACTGGAGCGTCATAAAACCTTGAAATTTTGTAACAATAAATTACTCGAGCCTCTTGTCAATTTAAGCTATCGCTCAAAGCTATGCTTCCCTTGTGTCCCAAATGAAACACTGAGAATACTTCAAATGGCCATAACTTCTATACGGTACGTCCTACACCTATCAAAGTTTGCAACATACAAATGCTTGTAACTTTTTACTGGAGGGTCATAAAACCTTGAAATTTTGTAACAATAAAGTACTCGAGCCTCTTGTCAATTTAAGCTATCGCTCAAAGCTAGAAGTTCCAAATCAAACATTGATAAAACTTCAAATGGCCCAAACATCTATACGGCACGTCCTACTCCTATCAAAGTTGGCAACATACAAATGCTTGTAACTTTTTACTGGAGGGTCATAAAACCTTGAAAGTTTGTAACAATAAAGTACTCGAGCCTCTTGTCAATTTAAGCTATCGCTCAGAGCTATGCTACCCTTGAGTCCCAAATCAAACCTTGATAAAACTTCAAATGGCCCTAACTTCTATACGGTACGACCTACACCTATCAAAGTTTGCAACATACAAATGCTTGTAACTTTTTACTGGAGCGTCATAAAACCTTGAAATTTTGTAACAATAAACTACTCGAGCCTCTTGTCAATTTAAGCTATCGCTCAAAGCTAAGTCCCAAATCAAGCATTGATAAAACTTCAAATGGCCCTAACTTCTATATGGTACGTCCTACACCTATCAAAGTTTGCAACATACAAATGCTTGTAACTTTTTACTGGAGCTTCATAGTACTTTGAAATTTTGTAACAATAAAGTACTCGAGCCTCTTGTCAATTTCAGCTGTCGCTCAACGCTATGCTCCCTTGAGTCCCTCATCAAACACTGATAAAACTTCAAATGGCTCTAACTTCTATACGATACGTCCTACACCTATCAAAGTTTGCAACATACAAATGCTTGTAACTTTTTACTGGAGCGTCATAAAACCTTGAAATTTTGTAACAATAAAGTACTCGAGCCTCTTGCCAATTTAAGTTATCGCTCAAAGCTATGGTACCCTTGAGTCCAAAATCAAACACTGATAAAACTTCAAATGGCACTAACTTCTATACGGTACGTCCTACAAAGTTTGCAACAAACAAATGCTTGTAACTTTTTACTGGAGCGTCATAAAACCTTGAAATTTTGTAACAATAAAGTACTCGAGCCTCTTGTCAATTTAAGCTATCGCTCAAAGCTGTGCTACCCTTGAGTCCCAAATCAAACACTGATAAAACTTCAAATGGCCCTAGCTTCTATACGGTACCTCCCACACCTATCAAAGTTTGCATCATACAAATGCTTGTAACTTTTTACTGGAGCGTCATAAAACCTTGAAATTTTGTAACAATAAAGTACTCGAGCCCCTTGTCAATTTAGCCTATCGCTCAAATCTATGCTACCCTTGAGTCCCAAATTAAACACTGATAAAACTTCAAATGGCCCTAACGGTACGTCCTACTTCTATCAAAGTTTGCAAGAGACAAATGCTAGTAACTTTTTACTGGAGCGTCACAAAACCTTGAAATTTTGTAACAATAAATTACTCGAGCCTCTTGTCAATTTAAGCTATCGCTCAAAGCTATGCTATTCTTGAGTCCCAAATCAAACACTGATAAAACTTCAAATGGTCCTAACTTCTATATGGTACGTCCTACACCTATCAAAGTTTGCAACATACAAATGCTTGTAACTTTTTACTGGAGCGTCATAAAACCTTGAAATTTTGTAACAATAAAGTACTCGAGCCTCTTGTCAATTTAAGCTATCGCTCAAAGCTATGCTATTCTTGAGTCCCAAATCAAACACTGATAAAACTTCAAATGGTCCTAACTTCTATATGGTACGTCCTACACCTATCAAAGTTTGCAACATACAAATGCTTGTATCTTTTTACTGGAGCGTCAGAAAACCTTGAAATTTTCTAACAATAAAGTACTCGAGCTTCTTGTCAATTTAAGCAATCGCTCAAAGCTATGCTACCCTTGAGTCCCAAATCAAACACTGATAAAACTTCAAATGGCCCTAACTTCTATACGGGACGTCCTACATTTATCAAAGGTTGCAACATACAAATGCTTGTAACTTTTTACTGGAGCGTCATAAAACCTTGAAATTTTGTAACAATAAACTACTCGAGCCTCTTGTCAATTTAAGCTATCGCTCAAAGCTATGGTACCCTTGAGTCCCAAATCAAGCACTGATAAAATTTCAAATGGCCCTAACTACTATATGGTACGTCCCACACCTATCAAAGTTTGCAACATACAAATGGTTGTAACTTTTTACTGGAGCGTCAAAAAACTTTGAAATTTTGTAACAATAAAGTACTCGAGCCTCTTGTCAATTTATGCTAGCGCTCAACGCTATGCTACCCTTGAGTCCCAAATCAAACACTGATAAAACTTCCAATGGCCCTAACTTCTATACGGTACGTCCTACACCTATCAAAGTTTGCAACATACAAATGCTTGTAACTTTTTACTGGAGCCTCAAAAAACTTTGAAATTTTGTAACAATAAAGTACTCGAGCCTCTTGTCAATTTATGCTAGCGCTCAACGCTATGCTACCCTTGAGTCCCAAACCAAACACTGATAAAACTTCAAATGGCCATAACTACTATATGGTACATCCTACACCTAACAAAGTTTGCAACATACAAATGCTTTAACTTTTTACTGGAGCGTCATAAAACCTTGAAATTTTGTAACAATAAAGTACTGGAACCTCTTGTCAATTTAAGCTATCACTCAAAGCTATGCTACCCTTGAGTCCCAAATCAAATACTGATAAAACTTCAAATGGCCCTGACTTCTATACGGTACGTCCTACACCTATCAAAGTTTGCAACATACAAATTCTTGTAACTTTTTACTGCAGCGTCATAAAACCTTGAAATTTTGTAACAATAAAGTACTCGAACCTCTTGTCAATTTAAGCTATCGCTCAAAGCTATAAGTTCCAAATCAAATACTGATAAAACTTCAAATGGCCCAAACATCTATACGGTACGTCCTACTCCTATCAAAGTTTGCAACATACAAATGCTTGTAACTTTTTACTGGAGGGTCATAAAACCTTGAAAGTTTGTAACAATAAAGTACTCGAGCCTCTTGTCAATTTAAGCTATCGCTCAAAGCTATGCTACCCTTGAGTCCCAAATCAAACCTTGATAAAACTTCAAATGGCCCTAACTTCTATACGATACGACCTACAGCTATCAAAGTTTGCAACATACAAATGCATGTAACTTTTTACTGGAGCGTCATAAAACCTTGAAATTTTGTAACAATAAAGTACTCGAGCCTCTTGTCAATTTAAGCTATCGCTCAAAGCTATGCTACCCTTGAGTTCCAAATCAAGCACTGATAAAACTTCAAATGGCCTTCACTTCTATACGATACGTCCTACACCTATCAAAGTTTGCAACATACAAATGCTTGTAACTTTTTGCTGGAGCGCCATAAAACCTTGAAATTTTGTAACAAAAAGTACTCGAGCCTCTTCTCAATTTAAGTTATCGCTCAAAGCTATGCTACCCTTGAGTCCCAAATCAAACACTGATAAAATTTCAAATGGCCCTAAGTTCTATACGGTACGCCCTACACCTATCAAAGTTTGAGTCCAAAATCAAACACTGATAAAACTTCAAATGTCCCTAACTTCTATACGATACGTCCTACACCTATCAAAGTTTGCAACAAACAAATGCTTGTAACTTTTTACTGGAGCGTCATAAAACCTTGAAATTTTGTAACAATAAAGTACTCGAGCCTCTTGTCAATTTAAGCTATCGCTCAAAGCTGTGCTACCCTTGAGTCCCAAATCAAACACTGATAAAACTTCAAATGGCCCTAGCTTCAATACGGTACCTCCCACACCTATCAAAGTTTGCAACATACAAATGCTTGTAACTTTTTACTGGAGCGTCATAAAACCTTGAAATTTTGTAACAATAAAGTACTCGAGCCCCTTGTCAATTTAACCTATCGCTCAAATCTATGCTACCCTTGAGTCCCAAATTAAACACTGATAAAACTTCAAATGGCCCTAACGGTACGTCCTTCTTCTATCAAAGTTTGCAAGAGACAAATGCTAGTAACTTTTTACTGGAGCGTCATAAAACCTTGAAATTTTGTAACAATAAATTACTCGAGCCTCTTGTCAATTTAAGCTATCGCTCAAAGCTATGCTTCCCTTGTGTCCCAAATCAAACACTGAGAATACTTCAAATGGCCATAACTTCTATACGGTACGTCCTACACCTATCAAAGTTTGCAACATACAAATGCTTGTAACTTTTTACTGGAGGGTCATAAAACCTTGAAATTTTGTAACAATAAAGTACTCGAGCCTCTTGTCAATTTAAGCTATCGCTCAAAGCTATGCTATTCTTGAGTCCCAAATCAAACACTGATAAAACTTCAAATGGCCCTAACTTCTATATGGTACGTCCTACACCTATCAAAGTTTGCAACATACAAATGCTTGTATCTTTTTACTGGAGCGTCAGAAAACCTTGAAATTTTCTAACAATAAAGTACTCGAGCTTCTTGTCAATTTAAGCAATCGCTCAAAGCTATGCTACCCTTGAGTCCCAAATCAAACACTGATAAAACTTCAAATGGCCCTAACTTCTATACGGTACGTCCTACACTTATCAAAGGTTGCAACATACAAATGCTTGTAACTTTTTACTGGAGCGTCATAAAACCTTGAAATTTTGTAACAATAAACTACTCGAGCCTCTTGTCAATTTAAGCTATCGCTCAAAGCTATGGTACCCTTGAGTCCCAAATCAAGCACTGATAAAATTTCAAATGGCCCTAACTACTATATGGTACGTCCCACACCTATCAAAGTTTGCAACATACAAATGGTTGTAACTTTTTACTGGAGCGTCAAAAAACTTTGAAATTTTGTAACAATAAAGTACTCGAGCCTCTTGTCAATTTATGCTAGCGCTCAACGCTATGCTACCCTTGAGTCCCAAATCAAACACTGATAAAACTTCCAATGGCCCTAACTTCTATACGGTACGTCCTACACCTATCAAAGTTTGCAACATACAAATGCTTGTAACTTTTTACTGGAGCCTCAAAAAACTTTGAAATTTTGTAACAATAAAGTACTCGAGCCTCTTGTCAATTTATGCTAGCGCTCAACGCTATGCTACCCTTGAGTTCCAAACCAAACACTGATAAAACTTCAAATGGCCATAACTGCTATATGGTACATCCTACACCTAACAAAGTTTGCAACATACAAATGCTTTAACTTTTTACTGGAGCGTCATAAAACCTTGAAATTTTGTAACAATAAAGTACTCGAGCCTCTTGTCAATTTAAGCTATCGCTCAAAGCTATGCTACCCTTGAGTCCCAAATCAAATACTGATAAAACTTCAAATGGCCCTGACTTCTATACGGTACGTCCTACACCTATCAAAGTTTGCAACATACAAATTCTTGTAACTTTTTACTGCAGCGTCATAAAACCTTGAAATTTTGTAACAATAAAGTACTCGAACCTCTTGTCAATTTAAGCTATCGCTCAAAGCTATAAGTTCCAAATCAAACACTGATAAAACTTCAAATGGCCCAAACATCTATACGGTACGTCCTACTCCTATCAAAGTTTGCAACATACAAATGCTTGTAACTTTTTACTGGAGCGTCATAAAACCTTGAAATTTTGTAACAATAAAGTACTCGAGCCGCTTGTCAATTTAAGGTATCGCTCAAATCTATGCTACCCTTGAGTCCCAAATTAAACACTGATAAAAGTTCAAATGGCCCTAACGGTACGTCCTACTTCTATCAAAGTTTGCAAGAGACAAATGCTAGTAACTTTTTACTGGAGCGTCATAAAACCTTGAAATTTTGTAACAATAAAGTACTCGAGCCTCTTGTCAATTTAAGCTATCGCTCAAAGCTATGCTATTCTTGAGTCCCAAATCAAACACTGATAAAACTTCAAATGGCCCTAACTTCTATATGGTACGTCCTACACCTATCAAAGTTTGCAACATACAAATGCTTGTATCTTTTTACTGGAGCGTCAGAAAACCTTGAAATTTTCTAACAATAAAGTACTCGAGCTTCTTGTCAATTTAAGCAATCGCTCAAAGCTATGCTACCCTTGAGTCCCAAATCAAACACTGTAAAAACTTCAAATGGCCCTAACTTCTATACGGTACGTCCTACACTTATCAAAGGTTGCAACATACAAATGCTTGTAACTTTTTACTGGATCGTCATAAAACCTTGAAATTTTGTAACAATAAACTACTCGAGCCTCTTGTCAATTTAAGCTATCGCTCAAAGCTATGGTACCCTTGAGTCCCAAATCAAGCACTGATAAAATTTCAAATGGCCCTAACTACTATATGGTACGTCCCACACCTATCAAAGTTTGCAACATACAAATGGTTGTAACTTTTTACTGGAGCGTCAAAAAACTTTGAAATTTTGTAACAATAAAGTACTCGAGCCTCTTGTCAATTTATGCTAGCGCTCAACGCTATGCTACCCTTGAGTCCCAAATCAAACACTGATAAAACTTCCAATGGCCCTAACTTCTATACGGTACGTCCTACACCTATCAAAGTTTGCAACATACAAATGCTTGTAACTTTTTACTGGAGCCTCAAAAAACTTTGAAATTTTGTAACAATAAAGTACTCGAGCCTCTTGTCAATTTATGCTAGCGCTCAACGCTATGCTACCCTTGAGTTCGAAACCAAACACTGATAAAACTTCAAATGGCCATAACTACTATATGGTACATCCTACACCTAACAAAGTTTGCAACATACAAATGCTTTAACTTTTTACTGGAGCGTCATAAAACCTTGAAATTTTGTAACAATAAAGTACTCGAGCCTCTTGTCAATTTAAGCTATCACTCAAAGCTATGCTACCCTTGAGTCCCAAATCAAATACTGATAAAACTTCAAATGGCCCTGACTTCTATACGGTACGTCCTACACCTATCAAAGTTTGCAACATACAAATTCTTGTAACTTTTTACTGCAGCGTCATAAAACCTTGAAATTTTGTAACAATAAAGTACTCGAACCTCTTGTCAATTTAAGCTATCGCTCAAAGCTATAAGTTCCAAATCAAACACTGATAAAACTTCAAATGGCCCAAACATCTATACGGTACGTCCTACTCCTATCAAAGTTTGCAACATACAAATGCTTGTAACTTTTTACTGGAGCGTCATAAAACCTTGAAATTTTGTAACAATAAAGTACTCGAGCCGCTTGTCAATTTAAGGTATCGCTCAAATCTATGCTACCCTTGAGTCCCAAATTAAACACTGATAAAAGTTCAAATGGCCCTAACGGTACGTCCTACTTCTATCAAAGTTTGCAAGAGACAAATGCTAGTAACTTTTTACTGGAGCGTCATAAAACCTTGAAATTTTGTAACAATAAAGTACTCGAGCCTCTTGTCAATTTCAGCTATCGCTCAAAGCTATGGTACCCTTGAGTCCCAAATCAAGCTCTGATTAAACTTCAAATGGCCCTAACTTCTATACGATACGACCTACAGCTATCAAAGTTTGCAACATACAAATGCTTGTAACTTTTTGCTGGAGCGCCATAAAACCTTGAAATTTTGTAACAAAAAGTACTCGAGCCTCTTCTCAATTTAAGTTATCGCTCAAAGCTATGCTACCCTTGAGTCCCAAATCAGACACTGATAAAATTTCAAATGGCCCTAACTTCTATACGGTACGCCCTACACCTATCAAAGTTTGAGTCCAAAATCAAACACTGATAAAACTTCAAATGGCCATAACTTCTATACGGTACGTCCTACACCTATCAAAGTTTGCAACATACAAATGCTTGTAACTTTTTACTGGAGGGTCATAAAACCTTGAAATTTTGTAACAATAAAGTACTCGAGCCTCTTGTCAATTTAAGCTATCGCTCAAAGCTATGCTATTCTTGAGTCCCAAATCAAACACTGATAAAACTTCAAATGGCCCTAACTTCTATATGGTACGTCCTACACCTATCAAAGTTTGCAACATACAAATGCTTGTATCTTTTTACTGGAGCGTCAGAAAACCTTGAAATTTTCTAACAATAAAGTACTCGAGCTTCTTGTCAATTTAAGCAATCGCTCAAAGCTATGCTACCCTTGAGTCCCAAATCAAACACTGATAAAACTTCAAATGGCCCTAACTTCTATACGGTACGTCCTACACTTATCAAAGGTTGCAACATACAAATGCTTGTAACTTTTTACTGGATCGTCATAAAACCTTGAAATTTTGTAACAATAAACTACTCGAGCCTCTTGTCAATTTAAGCTATCGCTCAAAGCTATGGTACCCTTGAGTCCCAAATCAAGCACTGATAAAATTTCAAATGGCCCTAACTACTATATGGTACGTCCCACACCTATCAAAGTTTGCAACATACAAATGGTTGTAACTTTTTACTGGAGCGTCAAAAAACTTTGAAATTTTGTAACAATAAAGTACTCGAGCCTCTTGTCAATTTATGCTAGCGCTCAACGCTATGCTACCCTTGAGTCCCAAATCAAACACTGATAAAACTTCAAATGGCCCTAACTTCTATACGATTCGACCTACACCTATCAAAGTTTGCAACATACAAATGCTTGTAACTTTTTACTGGAGCCTCAAAAAACTTTGAAATTTTGTAACAATAAAGTACTCGAGCCTCTTGTCAATTTATGCTAGCGCTCAACGCTATGCTACCCTTGAGTTCGAAACCAAACACTGATAAAACTTCAAATGGCCATAACTACTATATGGTACATCCTACACCTAACAAAGTTTGCAACATACAAATGCTTTAACTTTTTACTGGAGCGTCATAAAACCTTGAAATTTTGTAACAATAAAGTACTCGAGCCTCTTGTCAATTTAAGCTATCACTCAAAGCTATGCTACCCTTGAGTCCCAAATCAAATACTGATAAAACTTCAAATGGCCCTGACTTCTATACGGTACGTCCTACACCTATCAAAGTTTGCAACATACAAATTCTTGTAACTTTTTACTGCAGCGTCATAAAACCTTGAAATTTTGTAACAATAAAGTACTCGAACCTCTTGTCAATTAAAGCTATCGCTCAAAGCTATAAGTTCCAAATCAAACACTGATAAAACTTCAAATGGCCCAAACATCTATACGGTACGTCCTACTCCTATCAAAGTTTGCAACATACAAATGCTTGTAACTTTTTACTGGAGGGTCATAAAACCTTGAAAGTTTGTAACAATAAAGTACTCGAGCCTCTTGTCAATTTAAGCTATCGCTCAAAGCTATGCTACCCTTGAGTCCCAAATCAAACCTTGATAAAACTTCAAATGGCCCTAACTTCTATACGATACGACCTACAGCTATCAAAGTTTGCAACATACAAATGCTTGTAACTTTTTGCTGGAGCGCCATAAAACCTTGAAATTTTGTAACAAAAAGTACTCGAGCCTCTTCTCAATTTAAGTTATCGCTCAAAGCTATGCTACCCTTGAGTCCCAAATCAGACACTGATAAAATTTCAAATGGCCCTAACTTCTATACGGTACGCCCTACACCTATCAAAGTTTGAGTCCAAAATCAAACACTGATAAAACTTCAAATGGCCCTAACTTCTATACGGTACGTCCTACACCTATCAAAGTTTGCAACAAACAAATGCTTGTAACTTTTTACTGGAGCGTCATAAAACCTTGAAATTTTGTAACAATAAAGTACTCGAGCCTCTTGTCAATTTAAGCTATCGCTCAAAGCTATGCTACCCTTGAGTCCCAAATCAAACACTGATAAAACTTCAAATGGCCCTAGCTTCTATACGGTACGTCCCACACCTATCAAAGTTTGCAACATACAAATGCTTGTAACTTTTTACTGGAGCGTCATAAAACCTTGAAATTTTGTAACAATAAAGTACTCCAGCCGCTTGTCAATTTAAGGTATCGCTCAAATCTATGCTACCCTTGAGTCCCAAATTAAACACTGATAAAAGTTCAAATGGCCCTAACGGTACGTCCTACTTCTATCAAAGTTTGCAAGAGACAAATGCTAGTAACTTTTTACTGGAGCGTCAAAAAACCTTGAAATTTTGTAACAATAAAGTACTCGAGCCTCTTGTCAATTTCAGCTATCGCTCAAAGCTATGGTACCCTTGAGTACCAAATCAAGCACTGATAAAATTTCAAATGGCTCTAACTACTATGGTACGTCCCACACCTATCAAAGTTTGCAACATACAAATGCTTGTAACTTTTTACTGGAGCTTCATAGTACTTTGAAATTTTGGAACAATAAAGTACTCAAGCCTCTTGTCAATTTAAGATATCGCTCAAAGCTATGCTACCCTTGAGTCCCAAATCAAACACTGATAAAACTTCAAATGGCCATAACTACTATACGGTACATCCTACACCTAACAAAGTTTGCAACATACAAATGCTTTAACTTTTTACTGGAGCGTCACAAAACCTTGAAATTTTGTAACAATAAAGTATCGAGCCTCTTGTCAATTTAAGCTATCACTCAAAGATATGCTACCCTTGAGTCCCAAATCAAATACTGATAAAACTTCAAATGGCCCTGACTTCTATACGGTACGTCCTACACCTATCAAAGTTTGCAACATACAAATTCTTGTAACTTTTTACTGCAACGTCATAAAACCTTGAAATTTTGTAACAATAAAGTACTCGATCCTCTTGTCAATTTAAGCTATCGCTCAAAGCTAGAAGTTCCAAATCAAACACTGATAAAACTTCAAATGGCCCAAACATCTATACGGTACGTCCTACTCCTATCAAAGTTTGCAACATACAAATGCTTGTAACTTTTTACTGGAGGGTCATAAAACCTTGAAAGTTTCTAACAATAAAGTACTCGAGCCTCTTGTCAATTTAAGCTATCGCTCAAAGCTATGCTACCCTTGAGTCCCAAATCAAACCTTGATAAAACTTCAAATGGCCCTAACTTCTATACGGTACGACCTACACCTATCAAAGTTTGCAACATACAAATGCTTGTAACTTTTTACTGGAGCGTCATAAAACCTAGAAATTTTGTAACAATAAACTACTCGAGCCTCTTGTCAATTTAAGCTATCGCTCAAAGCTATGGTACCCTTGAGTCCCAAATCAAGCATTGATAAAACTTCAAATGACCCTAACTTCTATATGGTACGTCCTACACCTATGTATCAAAGTTTGCAACATACAAATGCTTGAAACTTTTTACTGGAGCTTCATAGTACTTTGAAATTTTGTAACAATAAAGTACTCGAGCCTCTTGTCAATTTCAGCTGTCGCTCAGCGCTATGCTACCCTTGAGTCCCTAATCAAACACTGATAAAACTTCAAATGGCTCTAACTTCTATACGATACGTCCTACACCTATCAAAGTTTGCAACATACAAATGCTTGTAACTTTTTACTGGAGCGTCATAAAACCTTGAAATTTTGTAACAATAAAGTACTCGAGCCTCTTGCCAATTTAAGTTATCGCTCAAAGCTATGGTACCCTTGAGTCCAAAATCAAACACTGATAAAACTTCAAATGGCCCTAACTTCTATACGGTACGTCCTACAAAGTTTGCAACAAACAAATGCTTGTAACTTTTTACTGGAGTTTCATAAAACCTTGAAATTTTGTAACAATAAAGTACTCGAGCCTCTTGTCAATTTAAGCTATCGCTCAAAGCTGTGCTACCCTTGAGTCCCAAATCAAACACTGATAAAACTTCAAATGGCCCTAGCTTCTATACGGTACCTCCCACACCTATCAAAGTTTGCAACATACAAATGCTTGTAACTTTTTCCTGGAGCGTCATAAAACCTTGAAATTTTGTAACAATAAAGTACTCGAGCCCCTTGTCAATTTAACCTATCGCTCAAATCTATGCTACCCTTGAGTCCCAAATTAAACACTGATAAAACTTCAAATGGCCCTAACGGTACGTCCTACTTCTATCAAAGTTTGCAAGAGACAAATGCTAGTAACTTTTTACTGGAGCGTCATAAAACCTTGAAATTTTGTAACAATAAATTACTCGAGCCTCTTGTCAATTTAAGCTATCGCTCAAAGCTATGCTTCCCTTGTGTCCCAAATCAAACACTGAGAATATTTCAAATGGCCATAACTTCTATACGGTACGTCCTACACCTATCAAAGTTTGCAACATACAAATGCTTGTAACTTTTTACTGGAGGGTCATAAAACCTTGAAATTTTGTAACAATAAAGTACTCGAGCCTCTTGTCAATTTAAGCTATCGCTCAAAACTATGCTATTCTTGAGTCCCAAATCAAACACTGATAAAACTTCAAATGGCCCTAACTTCTATATGGTACGTCCTACACCTATCAAAGTTTGCAACATACAAATGCTTGTATCTTTTTACTGGAGCGTCAGAAAACCTTGAAATTTTCTAACAATAAAGTACTCGAGCTTCTTGTCAATTTAAGCAATCGCTCAAAGCTATGCTACCCTTGAGTCCCAAATCAAACACTGATAAAACTTCAAATGGCCCTAACTTCTATATGGTACGTCCTACACCTATCAAAGTTTGCAACATACAAATGCTTGTAACTTTTTACTGGAGCGTCATAAAACCTTGAAATTTTGTAACAATAAAGTACTCGAGCCGCTTGTCAATTTCAGCTATCGCTCAAAGCTATGGTACCCTTGAGTCCCAAATCAAGCTCTGATTAAACTTCAAATGGCCCTAACTTCTATATGGTATGTCCTACACCTATCAAAGTTTGCAACATACAAATGCTTGTAACTTTTTACTGGAGCGTCATAAAACCTTGAAATTTTGTAACAATAAAGTACTCGAGCCGCTTGTCAATTTAAGGTATCGCTCAAATCTATGCTACCCTTGAGTCCCAAATTAAACACTGATAAAAGTTCAAATGGCCCTAACGGTACGTCCTACTTCTATCAAAGTTTGCAAGAGACAAATGCTAGTAACTTTTTACTGGAGCGTCATAAAACCTTGAAATTTTGTAACAATAAAGTACTCGAGCCTCTTGTCAATTTCAGCTATCGCTCAAAGCTATGGTACCCTTGAGTCCCAAATCAAGCTCTGATTAAACGTCAAATGGCCCTAACTTCTATATGGTACGTCCTACACCTATCAAAGTTTGCAACATACAAATGCTTGTAACTTTTTACTGGAGCTTCATAGTACTTTGAAATTTTGTAACAATAAAGTACTCAAGCCTCTTGTCAATTTAAGATATCGCTCAAAGCTATGCTACCCTTGAGTCCCAAATCAAACACTGATAAAACTTCAAATGGCCCTAACTTCTATATGGTACGTCCCACACCTAAAAAACTTTGCAACATACAAATGCTTGTAACTTTTTACTGGAGCGTCATAAAACCTTGAAATTTTGTAACAATAAAGTACTCGAGCCTCTTGTCAATTTATGCTAGCGCTCAACGCTATGCTACCCTTGAGTCCCAAATCAAACACTACAAAACTTCAAATGGCCCTAACTTCTATATGGTACGTCCTACACCTATCAAAGTTTGCAACATACAAATGCTTGTAACTTTTTACTGGAGCTTCATAGTACTTTGAAATTTTGTAACAATAAAGTACTCAAGCCTCTTGTCAATTTAAGATATCGCTCAAAGCTATGCTACCCTTGAGTCCCAAATCAAACACTGATAAAACTTCAAATGGCCATAACTACTATATGGTACATCCTACACCTAACAAAGTTTGCAACATACAAATGCTTTAACTTTTTACTGGAGCGTCATAAAACCTTGAAATTTTGTAACAATAAGGTACTCGAGCATCTTGTCAATTTAAGCTATCACTCAAAACTATGCTACCCTTGAGTCCCAAATCAAATACTGATAAAACTTCAAATGGCCCTGACTTCTATACGGTACGTCCTACACCTATCAAAGTTTGCAACATACAAATGCTTGTAACTTTTTACTGGAGCGTCATAAAACCTTGAAATTTTGTAACAATAAAGTACTCGTACCTCTTGTCAATTTAAGCTATCGCTCAAAGCTATGCTACCCTTGAGTCCCAAATCAAACACTGATAAAACTTCAAATGGCCCTAGCTTCTATACGGTACGTCCCACACCTATCAAAGTTTGCAACATACAAATGCTTGTAACTTTTTACTGGAGCGTCATAAAACCTTGAAATATTGTAACAATAAAGGACTCGAGCCGCTTGTCAATTTAAGCTATCGCTCAAATCTCTGCTCCCCTTGAGTCCCAAATTAAACACTGATAAAACTTCAAATGGCCCTAACGATACGTCCTACTTCTATCAAAGTTTGCAAGAGACAAATGCTAGTAACTTTTTACTGGAGCGTCATAAAACGTGAAATTTTGTAACAATAAAGTACTCGAGCCTCTTGTCAATTTAAGCTATCGGTCAAAGCTATGCTTCCCTTGAGTCCCAAATCAAACTCTGAGAATACTTCAAATGGCCCTAACTTCTATACGGTACGTCCTACACCTATCAAAGTTTGCAACATACAAATGCTTGTAACTTTTTACTGGAGGGTCATAAAACCTTGAAATTTTGTAACAATAAAGTACTCGAGCCTCTTGTCAATTTCAGCTATCGCTCAAAGCTATGGTACCCTTGAGTCCCAAATCAAGCTCTGATTAAACTTCAAATGGCCCTAACTTCTATATGGTACGTCCTACACCTATCAAAGTTTGCAACATACAAATGCTTGTAACTTTTTACTGGAGCTTCATAGTACTTTGAAATTTTGTAACAATAAAGTACTCAAGCCTCTTGTCAATTTAAGATATCGCTCAAAGCTATGCTACCCTTGAGTCCCAAATCAAACACTGATAAAACTTCAAATGGCCCTAACTTCTATATGGTACGTCCCACACCTATCAAAGTTTGCAACATACAAATGCTTGTAACTTTTTACTGGAGCGTCATAAAACCTTGAAATTTTGTAACAATAAACTACTCGTGCCTCTTGTCAATTCAAGCTATCGCTCAAATCTATGGTACCCTTGAGTCCCAAATCAAGCACTGATAAAATTTCAAATGGCCCGAACTTCTATACGGTACGTCCTACACCTATCAAAGTTTGCAACATACAAATGGTTGTAACTTTTTACTGGAGCGTCAAAAAACTTTGAAATTTTGTAACAATAAAGTACTCGAGCCTGTTGTCAATTTATGCTAGCGCTCAACGCTATGCTACCCTTGAGTCCCAAATCAATCACTGATAAAACTTCAAATGGCCCTAACTTCTATACGGTACGTCCTACAGCTATCAAAGTTTGCAACATACAAATGCTTGTAACTTTTTACTGGAGCGTCAAAAAACTTTGAAATTTTGTAACAATAAAGTACTCGAGCCTCTTGTCACTTTATGCTAGCGCTCAACGCTTGCTACCCTTGAGTCCGAAACCATACACTGATAAAACTTCAAATGGCCATAGCTACTATATGGTACATCCTACACCTAACAAAGTTTGCAACATACAAATGCTTTAACTTTTTACTGGAGCGTCATAAAACCTTGAAATTTTGTAACAATAAAGTACTCGAGCCTCTTGTCAATTTAAGCTATCACTCAAAGCTATGCTACCCTTGAGTCCCAAATCAAATACTGATAAAACTTCAAATGGCCCTGACTTCTATACGGTACGTCCTACACCTATCAAAGTTTGCAACATACAAATTCTTGTAACTTTTTACTGCAGCGTCATAAAACCTTGAAATTTTGTAACAATAAAGTACTCGAGCCTCTTGTCAATTTAAGCTATCGCTCAAAGCTATAAGTTCCAAATCAAATACTGATAAAACTTCAAATGGCCCAAACATCTATACGGTACGTCCTACTCCTATCAAAGTTTGCAACATACAAATGCTTGTAACTTTTTACTGGAGGGTCATAAAACCTTGAAAGTTTGTAACAATAAAGTACTCGAGCCTCTTGTCAATTTAAGCTATCGCTCAAAGCTATGCTACCCTTGAGTCCCAAATCAAACCTTGATAAAACTTCAAATGGCCCTAACTTCTATACGATACGACCTACACCTATCAAAGTTTGCAACATACAAATTCTTGTAACTTTTTACTGGAGCGTCATAAACCCTTGAAATTTTGTAACAACAAACTACTCGAGCCTCTTGTCATTTTAAGCTATCGCTCAAAGCTATGGTACCCTTGAGTCCCAAATCAAGCACTGATAAAATTTCAAATAGCCCTAACTTCTATACGGTACGTCCTACACCTATCAAAGTTTGCAACATACAAATGGTTGTAACTTTTTACTGGAGCGTCATAAAACCTTCAAATTTTGTAACAAAAAGTACTCGAGCCTCTTCTCAATTTAAGTTATCGCTCAAAGCTATGCTACCCTTGAGTCCCAAATCAAACACTGATAAAATTTCAAATGGCCCTAACTTCTATACGGTACGCCCTACACCTATCAAAGTTTGAGTCCAAAATCAAACACTGATAAAACTTCAAATGGCCCTAACTTCTATACGGTACGTCCTACACCTATCAAAGTTTGCAACAAACAAATGCTTGTAACTTTTTACTGGAGCGTCATAAAACCTTGAAATTTTGTAACAATAAAGTACTCGAGCCTCTTCTCAATTTAAGCTATCGCTCAAAGCTATGCTACCCTTGAGTCCCAAATCAAACACTGATAAAACTTCAAATGGCCCTAGCTTCTATACGGTACGTCCCACACCTATCAAAGTTTGCAACATACAAATGCTTGTAACTTTTTACTGGAGCGTCATAAAACCTTGAAATTTTGTAACAATAAAGTACTCGAGCCGCTTGTCAATTTAAGCTATCGCTCAAATCTATGCTACCCTTGAGTCCCAAATTAAACACTGATAAAACTTCAAATGGCCCTAACGGTACGTCCTACTTCTATCAAAGTTTGCAAGAGACAAATGCTAGTAACTTTTTACTGGAGCGTCATAAAACCTTGAAATTTTGTAACAATAAAGTACTCGAGCCTCTTGTCAATTTAAGCTATCGCTCAAAGCTATGCTTCCCTTGAGTCCCAAATCAAACACTGAGAATACTTCAAATGGCCCTAACTTCTATACGGTACGTCCTACACCTATCAAAGTTTGCAACATACAAATGCTTGTAACTTTTTACTGGAGATGAAATAGAAGATTTTTTACTTAGAATAAGGTTCGTAGTGGGTCATAAAACCTTGAAATTTTGTAACAATAAAGTACTCGAGCCTCTTGTCAATTTAAGCTATCGCTCAAAGCTATGGTACCCTTGAGTCCCAAATCAAGCTCTGATTAAACTTCAAATGGCCCTAACTTCTATATGGTACGTCCTACACCTATCAAAGTTTGCAACATACAAATGCTTGTAACTTTTTACTGGAGCTTCATAGTACTTTGAAATTTTGTAACAATAAAGTACTCAAGCCTCTTGTCAATTTAAGATATCGCTCAAAGCTATGCTACCCTTGAGTCCCAAATCAAACACTGATAAAACTTCAAATGGCCCTAACTTCTATATGGTACGTCCCACACCTATCAAAGTTTGCAACATACAAATGCTTGTAACTTTTTACTGGAGCGTCATAAAACCTTGAAATTTTGTAACAATAAACTACTCGTGCCTCTTGTCAATTTAAGCTATCGCTCAAATCTATGGTACCCTTGAGTCCCAAATCAAGCACTGATAAAATTTAAAATGGCCCTAACTTCTATACGGTACGTCCTACACCTATCAAAGTTTGCAACATACAAATGGTTGTAACTTTTTACTGGAGCGTCAAAAAACTTTGAAATTTTGTAACAATAAAGTACTCGACCCTCTTGTCAATTTATGCTAGCGCTCAACGCTATGCTACCCTTGAGTCCCAAACCAAACATTGATAAAACTTCAAATGGCCCTAACTTCTATACGGTACGTCCTACACCTATCAAAGTTTGCAACATACAAATGCTTGTAACTTTTTACTGGAGCGTCAAAAACTTTGAAATTTTGTAACAATAAAGTACTCGAGCCTCTTGTCAATTTATGCTAGCGCTCAACGCTTTGCTGCCCTTGAGTCCCAAACCAAACACTGATAAAACTTCAAATGGCCATAACTACTATATGGTACATCCTACACCTAACAAAGTTTGCAACATACAAATGCTTTAAGTTTTTACTGGAGCTTCATAAAACCTTGAAATTTTGTAACAATAAAGTACTCGAGCCTCTTGTCAATTTAAGCTATCACTCAAAGCTATGCTACCCTTGAGTCCCAAATCAAATACTGATAAAACTTCAAATGGCCCTGACTTCTATACGGTACGTCCTACACCTATCAAAGTTTGCAACATACAAATTCTTGTAACTTTTTACTGCAGCGTCATAAAACCTTGAAATTTTGTAACAATAAAGTACTCGAGCCTCTTGGCAATTTAAGCTATCGCTCAAAGCTATAAGTTCCAAATCAAACACTGATAAAACTTCAAATGACCCAAACATCTATACGGTACGTCCTACTCCTATCAAAGTTTGCAACATACAAATGCTTGTAACTTTTTACTGGAGGGTCATAAAACCTTGAAAGTTTGTAACAATAAAGTACTCGAGCCTCTTGTCAATTTAAGCTATCGCTCAAAGCTATGCTACCCTTGAGTCCCAAATCAAACCTTGATAAAACTTCAAATGGCCCTAACTTCTATACGGTACGACCTACACCTATCAAAGTTTGCAGCATACAAATGCTTGTAACTTTTTACTGGAGCGTCATAAAACCTTGAAATTTTGTAACAATAAAGTACTCGAGCCGCTTGTCAATTTAAGCTATCGCTCAAATCTATGCTACCCTTGAGTCCCAAATTAAACACTGATAAAACTTCAAATGGCCCTAACGGTACGTCCTACTTCTATCAAAGTTTGCAAGAGACAAATGCTAGTAACTTTTTACTGGAGCGTCATAAAACCTTGAAATTTTGTAACAATAAAGTACTCGAGCCGCTTGTCAATTTAAGCTATCGCTCAAATCTATGCTACCCTTGAGTCCCAAATCAAACACTGATAAAACTTCAAATGGCCCTAGCTTCTATACGGTACGTCCCACACCTATCAAAGTTTGCAACATACAAATGCTTGTAACTTTTTACTGGAGCGTCATAAAACCTTGAAATTTTGTAACAATAAAGTACTCGAGCCGCTTGTCAATTTAAGCTATCGCTCAAATCTATGCTACCCTTGAGTCCCAAATTAAACACTGATAAAACTTCAAATGGCCCTAACGGTACGTCCTACTTCTATCAAAGTTTGCAAGAGACAAATGCTAGTAACTTTTTACTGGAGCGTCATAAAACCTTGAAATTTTGTAACAATAAAGTACTCGAGCCTCTTGTCAATTTAAGCTATCGCTCAAAGCTATGCTTCCCTTGAGTCCCAAATCAAACACTGAGAATACTTCAAATGGCCCTAACTTCTATACGGTACGTCCTACACCTATCAAAGTTTGTAACATACAAATGCTTGTAACTTTTTACTGGAGATGAAATAGAAGATTTTTTACTTAGAATAAGGTTCGTAGTGGGTCATAAAACCTTGAAATTTTGTAACAATAAAGTACTCGAGCCTCTTGTCAATTTCAGCTATCGCTCAAAGCTATGGTACCCTTGAGTCCCAAATCAAGCTCTGATTAAACTTCAAATGGCCCTAACTTCTATATGGTACGTCCTACACCTATCAAAGTTTGCAACATACAAATGCTTGTAACTTTTTACTGGAGCTTCATAGTACTTTGAAATTTTGTAACAATAAAGTACTCAAGCCTCTTGTCAATTTAAGATATCGCTCAAAGCTATGCTACCCTTGAGTCCCAAATCAAACACTGATAAAACTTCAAATGGCCCTAACTTCTATATGGTACGTCCCACACCTATCAAAGTTTGCAACATACAAATGCTTGTAACTTTTTACTGGAGCGTCATAAAACCTTGAAATTTTGTAACAATAAACTACTCGTGCCTCTTGTCAATTTAAGCTATCGCTCAAATCTATGGTACCCTTGAGTCCCAAATCAAGCACTGATAAAATTTAAAATGGCCCTAACTTCTATACGGTACGTCCTACACCTATCAAAGTTTGCAACATACAAATGGTTGTAACTTTTTACTGGAGCGTCAAAAAACTTTGAAATTTTGTAACAATAAAGTACTCGAGCCTCTTGTCAATTTATGCTAGCGCTCAACGCTATGCTACCCTTGAGTCCCAAATCAAACATTGATAAAACTTCAAATGGCCCTAACTTCTATACGGTACGTCCTACACCTATCAAAGTTTGCAACATACAAATGCTTGTAACTTTTTACTGGAGCGTCAAAAACTTTGAAATTTTGTAACAATAAAGTACTCGAGCCTCTTGTCAATTTATGCTAGCGCTCAACGCTTTGCTGCCCTTGAGTCCCAAACCAAACACTGATAAAACTTCAAATGGCCATAACTACTATATGGTACATCCTACACCTAACAAAGTTTGCAACATACAAATGCTTTAAGTTTTTACTGGAGCTTCATAAAACCTTGAAATTTTGTAACAATAAAGTACTCGAGCCTCTTGTCAATTTAAGCTATCACTCAAAGCTATGCTACCCTTGAGTCCCAAATCAAATACTGATAAAACTTCAAATGGCCCTGACTTCTATACGGTACGTCCTACACCTATCAAAGTTTGCAACATACAAATTCTTGTAACTTTTTACTGCAGCGTCATAAAACCTTGAAATTTTGTAACAATAAAGTACTCGAGCCTCTTGGCAATTTAAGCTATCGCTCAAAGCTATAAGTTCCAAATCAAACACTGATAAAACTTCAAATGACCCAAACATCTATACGGTACGTCCTACTCCTATCAAAGTTTGCAACATACAAATGCTTGTAACTTTTTACTGGAGGGTCATAAAACCTTGAAAGTTTGTAACAATAAAGTACTCGAGCCTCTTGTCAATTTAAGCTATCGCTCAAAGCTATGCTACCCTTGAGTCCCAAATCAAACCTTGATAAAACTTCAAATGGCCCTAACTTCTATACGGTACGACCTACACCTATCAAAGTTTGCAGCATACAAATGCTTGTAACTTTTTACTGGAGCGTCATAAAACCTTGAAATTTTGTAACAATAAACTACTCGAGCCTCTTCTCAATTTAAGTTATCGCTCAAAGCTATGCTACCCTTGAGTCCCAAATCAAACACTGATAAAATTTCAAATGGCCCTAACTTCTATACGGTACGCCCTACACCTATCAAAGTTTGAGTCCAAAATCAAACACTGATAAAACTTCAAATGGCCCTAACTTCTATTCGGTACGTCCTACACCTATCAAAGTTTGCAACAAACAAATGCTTGTAACTTTTTACTGGAGCGTCATAAAACCTTGAAATTTTGTTACAATAAAGTACTCGAGCCTCTTGCCAATTTAAGCTATCGCTCAAAGCTATGCTACCCTTGAGTCCCAAATCAAACATTGATAAAACTTCAAATGGCCCTAGCTTCTATACGGTACGTCCCACACCTATCAAAGTTTGCAACATACAAATGCTTGTAACTTTTTACTGGAGCGTCATAAAACCTTGAAATTTTGTAACAATAAAGTACTCGAGCCCCTTGTCAATTTAAGCTATCGCTCAAATCTATGCTACCCTTGAGTCCCAAATTAAACACTGATAAAACTTCAAATGGCCCTAACGGTACGTCCTACTTCTATCAAAGTTTGCAAGAGACAAATGCTAGTAACTTTTTACTGGAGCGTCATAAAACCTTGAAATTTTGTAACAATAAAGTACTCGAACCTCTTGCCAATTTAAGCTATCGCTCAAAGCTATGCTTCCCTTGAGTCCCAAATCAAACACTGATAATACTTCAAATGGCCCTAACTTCTATACGGTACGTCCTACACCTATCAAAGTTAGCAACATACAAATGCTTGTAACTTTTTACTGGAGGGTCATAAAACCTTGAAATTTTGTAACAATAAAGTACTCGAGGCTCTTGTCAATTTAAGGAATCGCTCAAAGCTATGCTACCCTTGAGTCCCAAATCAAACACTGATAAAACTTCAAATGGCCCTAACTTCTATATGGTATGTCCCACACCTATCAAAGTTTGCAACATACAAATGCTTGTAACTTTTTAGTGGAGCGTCATAAAACCTTGAAATTTTGTAACAATAAACTACTCGAGCCTCTTGTCAATTTAAGCTATCGCTCAAAGCTATGGTACCCTTGAGTCCCAAATCAAGCACTGACAAAATTTCAAATGGCCCTAACTTCTATACGGTACGTCCTACACCTATCAAAGTTTGCAACAAACAAATGGTTGTAACTTTTTACTGGAGCGTCAAAAAACTTTGAAATTTTGTAACAATAAAGTACTCGACCCTCTTGTCAATTTATGCTAGCGCTCAACGCTATGCTACCCTTGAGTCCCAAATCAAACATTGATAAAACTTCAAATGGCCCTAACTTCTATACGGTACGTCCTACACCTATCAAAGTTTGCAACATACAAATGCTTGTAACTTTTTACTGGAGCGTCAAAAACTTTGAAATTTTGTAACAATAAAGTACTCGAGCCTCTTGTCAATTTATGCTAGCGCTCAACGCTTTGCTGCCCTTGAGTCCCAAACCAAACACTGATAAAACTTCAAATGGCCATAACTACTATATGGTACATCCTACACCTAACAAAGTTTGCAACATACAAATGCTTTAAGTTTTTACTGGAGCTTCATAAAACCTTGAAATTTTGTAACAATAAAGTACTCGAGCCTCTTGTCAATTTAAGCTATCACTCAAAGCTATGCTACCCTTGAGTCCCAAATCAAATACTGATAAAACTTCAAATGGCCCTGACTTCTATACGGTACGTCCTACACCTATCAAAGTTTGCAACATACAAATTCTTGTAACTTTTTACTGCAGCGTCATAAAACCTTGAAATTTTGTAACAATAAAGTACTCGAGCCTCTTGGCAATTTAAGCTATCGCTCAAAGCTATAAGTTCCAAATCAAACACTGATAAAACTTCAAATGACCCAAACATCTATACGGTACGTCCTACTCCTATCAAAGTTTGCAACATACAAATGCTTGTAACTTTTTACTGGAGGGTCATAAAACCTTGAAAGTTTGTAACAATAAAGTACTCGAGCCTCTTGTCAATTTAAGCTATCGCTCAAAGCTATGCTACCCTTGAGTCCCAAATCAAACCTTGATAAAACTTCAAATGGCCCTAACTTCTATACGGTACGACCTACACCTATCAAAGTTTGCAGCATACAAATGCTTGTAACTTTTTACTGGAGCGTCATAAAACCTTGAAATTTTGTAACAATAAACTACTCGAGCCTCTTCTCAATTTAAGTTATCGCTCAAAGCTATGCTACCCTTGAGTCCCAAATCAAACACTGATAAAATTTCAAATGGCCCTAACTTCTATACGGTACGCCCTACACCTATCAAAGTTTGAGTCCAAAATCAAACACTGATAAAACTTCAAATGGCCCTAACTTCTATTCGGTACGTCCTACACCTATCAAAGTTTGCAACAAACAAATGCTTGTAACTTTTTACTGGAGCGTCATAAAACCTTGAAATTTTGTTACAATAAAGTACTCGAGCCTCTTGTCAATTTAAGCTATCGCTCAAAGCTATGCTACCCTTGAGTCCCAAATCAAACATTGATAAAACTTCAAATGGCCCTAGCTTCTATACGGTACGTCCCACACCTATCAAAGTTTGCAACATACAAATGCTTGTAACTTTTTACTGGAGCGCCATAAAACCTTGAAATTTTGTAACAATAAAGTACTCGAGCCCCTTGTCAATTTAAGCTATCGCTCAAATCTATGCTACCCTTGAGTCCCAAATTAAACACTGATAAAACTTCAAATGGCCCTAACGGTACGTCCTACTTCTATCAAAGTTTGCAAGAGACAAATGCTAGTAACTTTTTACTGGAGCGTCATAAAACCTTGAAATTTTGTAACAATAAAGTACTCGAACCTCTTGCCAATTTAAGCTATCGCTCAAAGCTATGCTTCCCTTGAGTCCCAAATCAAACACTGATAATACTTCAAATGGCCCTAACTTCTATACGGTACGTCCTACACCTATCAAAGTTAGCAACATACAAATGCTTGTAACTTTTTACTGGAGGGTCATAAAACCTTGAAATTTTGTAACAATAAAGTACTCGAGGCTCTTGTCAATTTAAGGAATCGCTCAAAGCTATGCTACCCTTGAGTCCCAAATCAAACACTGATAAAACTTCAAATGGCCCTAACTTCTATATGGTATGTCCCACACCTATCAAAGTTTGCAACATACAAATGCTTGTAACTTTTTAGTGGAGCGTCATAAAACCTTGAAATTTTGTAACAATAAACTACTCGAGCCTCTTGTCAATTTAAGCTATCGCTCAAAGCTATGGTACCCTTGAGTCCCAAATCAAGCACTGACAAAATTTCAAATGGCCCTAACTTCTATACGGTACGTCCTACACCTATCAAAGTTTGCAACAAACAAATGGTTGTAACTTTTTACTGGAGCGTCAAAAAACTTTGAAATTTTGTAACAATAAAGTACTCGACCCTCTTGTCAATTTATGCTAGCGCTCAACGCTATGCTACCCTTGAGTCCCAAATCAAACATTGATAAAACTTCAAATGGCCCTAACTTCTATACGGTACGTCCTACACCTATCAAAGTTTGCAACATACAAATGCTTGTAACTTTTTACTGGAGCGTCAAAAACTTTGAAATTTTGTAACAATAAAGTACTCGAGCCTCTTGTCAATTTATGCTAGCGCTCAACGCTTTGCTGCCCTTGAGTCCCAAACCAAACACTGATAAAACTTCAAATGGCCATAACTACTATATGGTACATCCTACACCTAACAAAGTTTGCAACATACAAATGCTTTAAGTTTTTACTGGAGCTTCATAAAACCTTGAAATTTTGTAACAATAAAGTACTCGAGCCTCTTGTCAATTTAAGCTATCACTCAAAGCTATGCTACCCTTGAGTCCCAAATCAAATACTGATAAAACTTCAAATGGCCCTGACTTCTATACGGTACGTCCTACACCTATCAAAGTTTGCAACATACAAATTCTTGTAACTTTTTACTGCAGCGTCATAAAACCTTGAAATTTTGTAACAATAAAGTACTCGAGCCTCTTGTCAATTTAAGCTATCGCTCAAAGCTATAAGTTCCAAATCAAACACTGATAAAACTTCAAATGGCCCAAACATCTATACGGTACGTCCTACTCCTATCAAAGTTTGCAACATACAAATGCTTGTAACTTTTTACTGGAGGGTCATAAAACCTTGAAAGTTTGTAACAATAAAGTACTCGAGCCTCTTGTCAATTTAAGCTATCGCTCAAAGCTATGCTACCCTTGAGTCCCAAATCAAACCTTGATAAAACTTCAAATGGCCCTAACTTCTATACGGTACGACCTACACCTATCAAAGTTTGCAGCATACAAATGCTTGTAACTTTTTACTGGAGCGTCATAAAACCTTGAAATTTTGTAACAATAAACTACTCGAGCCTCTTCTCAATTTAAGTTATCGCTCAAAGCTATGCTACCCTTGAGTCCCAAATCAAACACTGATAAAATTTCAAATGGCCCTAACTTCTATACGGTACGCCCTACACCTATCAAAGTTTGAGTCCAAAATCAAACACTGATAAAACTTCAAATGGCCCTAACTTCTATTCGGTACGTCCTACACCTATCAAAGTTTGCAACAAACAAATGCTTGTAACTTTTTACTGGAGCGTCATAAAACCTTGAAATTTTGTTACAATAAAGTACTCGAGCCTCTTGTCAATTTAAGCTATCGCTCAAAGCTATGCTACCCTTGAGTCCCAAATCAAACATTGATAAAACTTCAAATGGCCCTAGCTTCTATACGGTACGTCCCACACCTATCAAAGTTTGCAACATACAAATGCCTGTAAGTTTTTACTGGAGCGCCATAAAACCTTGAAATTTTGTAACAATAAAGTACTCGAGCCCCTTGTCAATTTAAGCTATCGCTCAAATCTATGCTACCCTTGAGTCCCAAATTAAACACTGATAAAACTTCAAATGGCCCTAACGGTACGTCCTACTTCTATCAAAGTTTGCAAGAGACAAATGCTAGTAACTTTTTACTGGAGCGTCATAAAACCTTGAAATTTTGTAACAATAAAGTACTCGAACCTCTTGCCAATTTAAGCTATCGCTCAAAGCTATGCTTCCCTTGAGTCCCAAATCAAACACTGATAATACTTCAAATGGCCCTAACTTCTATATGGTATGTCCCACACCTATCAAAGTTTGCAACATACAAATGCTTGTAACTTTTTAGTGGAGCGTCATAAAACCTTGAAATTTTGTAACAATAAACTACTCGAGCCTCTTGTCAATTTAAGCTATCGCTCAAAGCTATGGTACCCTTGAGTCCCAAATCAAGCACTGACAAAATTTCAAATGGCCCTAACTTCTATACGGTACGTCCTACACCTATCAAAGTTTGCAACAAACAAATGGTTATAACTTTTTACTGGAGCGTCAAAAAACTTTGAAATTTTGTAACAATAAAGTACTCGAGCCTCTTGTCAATTTATGCTAGCGCTCAACGCTATGCTACCCTTGAGTCCCAAATCAAATACTGATAAAACTTCAAATGGCCCTAACTTCTATACGGTACGACCTACACCTATCAAAGTTTGCAACATACAAATGCTTGTAACTTTTTACTGGAGCGTCATAAAACCTTGAAATTTGGTAACAATAAACTACTCGAGCCTCTTGTCAATTTAAGCTATCGCTCAACGCTTTGCTGCCCTTGAGTCCCAAACCAAACACTGATAAAACTTCAAATGGCCCTAACTTCTATACGGTACGCTCTACACCTATCAAAGTTTGAGTCCAAAATCAAACACTGATAAAACTTCAAATGGCCCTAACTTCTATTCGGTACGTCCTACACCTATCAAAGTTTGCAACAAACAAATGCTTGTAACTTTTTACTGGAGCGTCATAAAACCTTGAAATTTTGTTACAATAAAGTACTCGAGCCTCTTGTCAATTTAAGCTATCGCTCAAAGCTATGCTACCCTTGAGTCCCAAATCAAACACTGAGAATACTTCAAATGGCCATAACTACTATATGGTACATCCTACACCTAACAAAGTTTGCAACATACAAATGCTTTAAGTTTTTACTGGAGCTTCATAAAACCTTGAAATTTTGTAACAATAAAGTACTCGAGCCTCTTGTCAATTTAAGCTATCACTCAAAGCTATGCTACCCTTGAGTCCCAAATCAAATACTGATAAAACTTCAAATGGCCCTGACTTCTATACGGTACGTCCTACACCTATCAAAGTTTGCAACATACAAATTCTTGTAACTTTTTACTGCAGCGTCATAAAACCTTGAAATTTTGTAACAATAAAGTACTCGAGCCTCTTGTCAATTTAAGCTATCGCTCAAAGCTATAAGTTCCAAATCAAACACTGATAAAACTTCAAATGGCCCAAACATCTATACGGTACGTCCTACTCCTATCAAAGTTTGCAACATACAAATGCTTGTAACTTTTTACTGGAGGGTCATAAAACCTTGAAAGTTTGTAACAATAAAGTACTCGAGCCTCTTGTCAATTTAAGCTATCGCTCAAAGCTATGCTACCCTTGAGTCCCAAATCAAACCTTGATAAAACTTCAAATGGCCCTAACTTCTATACGGTACGACCTACACCTATCAAAGTTAGCAGCATACAAATGCTTGTAACTTTTTACTGGAGCGTCATAAAACCTTGAAATTTTGTAACAATAAACTACTCGAGCCTCTTCTCAATTTAAGTTATCGCTCAAAGCTATGCTTCCCTTGAGTCCCAAATCAAACACTGATAATACTTCAAATGGCCCTAACTTCTATACGGTACGTCCTACACCTATCAAAGTTTGCAACATACAAATTCTTGTAACTTTTTACTGGAGCGTCATAAAACCTTGAAATTTTGTAACAATAAACTACTCGAGCCTCTTCTCAATTTAAGTTATCGCTCAAAGCTATGCTTCCCTTGAGTCCCAAATTAAACACTGATAAAACTTCAAATGGCCCTAACGGTACGTCCTACTTCTATCAAAGTTTGCAAGAGACAAATGCTAGTAACTTTTTACTGGAGCGTCATAAAACCTTGAAATTTTGTAACAATAAAGTACTCGAACCTCTTGCCAATTTAAGCTATCGCTCAAAGCTATGCTTCCCTTGAGTCCCAAATCAAACACTGATAATACTTCAAATGGCCCTAACTTCTATACGGTACGTCCTACACCTATCAAAGTTAGCAACATACAAATGCTTGTAACTTTTTACTGGAGGGTCATAAAACCTTGAAATTTTGTAACAATAAAGTACTCGAGGCTCTTGTCAATTTAAGGAATCGCTCAAAGCTATGCTACCCTTGAGTCCCAAATCAAACACTGATAAAACTTCAAATGGCCCTAACTTCTATATGGTATGTCCCACACCTATCAAAGTTTGCAACATACAAATGCTTGTAACTTTTTAGTGGAGCGTCATAAAACCTTGAAATTTTGTAACAATAAACTACTCGAGCCTCTTGTCAATTTAAGCTATCGCTCAAAGCTATGGTACCCTTGAGTCCCAAATCAAGCACTGACAAAATTTCAAATGGCCCTAACTTCTATACGGCACGTCCTACACCTATCAAAGTTTGCAACAAACAAATGGTTGTAACTTTTTACTGGAGCGTCAAAAAACTTTGAAATTTTGTAACAATAAAGTACTCGAGTCTCTTGTCAATTTATGCTAGCGCTCAACGCTATGCTACCCTTGAGTCCCAAATCAAACACTGATAAAATTTCAAATGGCCCTAATTTCTATATGGTACGCCCTACACCTATCAAAGTTTGAGTCCAAAATCAAACACTGATAAAACTTCAAATGGCCCTAACTTCTATTCGGTACGTCCTACACCTATCAAAGTTTGCAACAAACAAATGCTTGTAACTTTTTACTGGAGCGTCATAAAACCTTGAAATTTTGTTACAATAAAGTACTCGAGCCTCTTGTCAATTTAAGCTATCGCTCAAAGCTATGCTACCCTTGAGTCCCAAATTAAACACTGATAAAACTTCAAATGGCCCTAACGGTACGTCCTACTTCTATCAAAGTTTGCAAGAGACAAATGCTAGTAACTTTTTACTGGAGCGTCATAAAACCTTGAAATTTTGTAACAATAAAGTACTCGAACCTCTTGCCAATTTAAGCTATCGCTCAAAGCTATGCTTCCCTTGAGTCCCAAATCAAACACTGATAATACTTCAAATGGCCCTAACTTCTATACGGTACGTCCTACACCTATCAAAGTTAGCAACATACAAATGCTTGTAACTTTTTACTGGAGGGTCATAAAACCTTGAAATTTTGTAACAATAAAGTACTCGAGGCTCTTGTCAATTTAAGGAATCGCTCAAAGCTATGCTACCCTTGAGTCCCAAATCAAACACTGATAAAACTTCAAATGGCCCTAACTTCTATATGGTATGTCCCACACCTATCAAAGTTTGCAACATACAAATGCTTGTAACTTTTTAGTGGAGCGTCATAAAACCTTGAAATTTTGTAACAATAAACTACTCGAGCCTCTTGTCAATTTAAGCTATCGCTCAAAGCTATGGTACCCTTGAGTCCCAAATCAAGCACTGACAAAATTTCAAATGGCCCTAACTTCTATACGGTACGTCCTACACCTATCAAAGTTTGCAACAAACAAATGGTTGTAACTTTTTACTGGAGCGTCAAAAAACTTTGAAATTTTGTAACAATAAAGTACTCGAGTCTCTTGTCAATTTATGCTAGCGCTCAACGCTATGCTACCCTTGAGTCCCAAATCAAATACTGATAAAACTTCACATGGCCCTAACTTCTATACGGTACGACCTACACCTATCAAAGTTTGCAACATACAAATGCTTGTAACTTTTTACTGGAGCGTCATAAAACCTTGAAATTTGGTAACAATAAACTACTCGAGCCTCTTGTCAATTTAAGCTATCGCTCAAAGCTATGCTACCATTGAGTCCCAAATCAAATACTGATAAAACTTCAAATGGCCTTAACTTCTATACGATACGTCCTACACCTATCAAAGTTTGCAACATACAAATGCTTGTAACTTTTTGCTGGAGCGCCATAAAACCTTGAAATTTTGTAACAAAAAGTACTCGAGCCTCTTCTCAATTTAAGTTATCGCTCAAAGCTATGCTACCCTTGAGTCCCAAATCAAACACTGATAAAATTTCAAATGGCCCTAACTTCTATACGGTACGCTCTACACCTATCAAAGTTTGAGTCCAAAATCAAACACTGATAAAACTTCAAATGGCCCTAATTTCTATTCGGTACGTCCTACACCTATCAAAGTTTGCAACAAACAAATGCTTGTAACTTTTTACTGGAGCGTCATAAAACCTTGAAATTTTGTTACAATAAAGTACTCGAGTCTCTTGTCAATTTATGCTAGCGCTCAACGCTATGCTACCCTTGAGTCCCAAATCAAACACTGATAAAATTTCAAATGGCCCTAACTTCTATATGGTACGCCCTACACCTATCAAAGTTTGAGTCCAAAATCAAACACTGATAAAACTTCAAATGGCCCTAACTTCTATTCGGTACGTCCTACACCTATCAAAGTTTGCAACAAACAAATGCTTGTAACTTTTTACTGGAGCGTCATAAAACCTTGAAATTTTGTTACAATAAAGTACTCGAGCCTCTTGTCAATTTAAGCTATCGCTCAAAGCTATGCTACCCTTGAGTCCCAAATCAAACATTGATAAAACTTCAAATGGCCCTAGCTTCTATACGGTACGTCCCGCACCTATCAAAGTTTGCAACATACAAATGCCTGTAACTTTTTACTGGAGCGCCATAAAACCTTGAAATTTTGTAACAATAAAGTACTCGAGCCCCTTGTCAATTTAAGCTATCGCTCAAATCTATGCTACCCTTGAGTCCCAAATTAAACACTGATAAAACTTCAAATGGCCCTAACGGTACGTCCTACTTCTATCAAAGTTTGCAAGAGACAAATGCTAGTAACTTTTTACTGGAGCGTCATAAAACCTTGAAATTTTGTAACAATAAAGTACTCGAACCTCTTGCCAATTTAAGCTATCGCTCAAAGCTATGCTTCCCTTGAGTCCCAAATCAAACACTGATAATACTTCAAATGGCCCTAACTTCTATACGGTACGTCCTACACCTATCAAAGTTAGCAACATACAAATGCTTGTAACTTTTTACTGGAGGGTCATAAAACCTTGAAATTTTGTAACAATAAAGTACTCGAGGCTCTTGTCAATTTAAGGAATCGCTCAAAGCTATGCTACCCTTGAGTCCCAAATCAAACACTGATAAAACTTCAAATGGCCCTAACTTCTATATGGTATGTCCCACACCTATCAAAGTTTGCAACATACAAATGCTTGTAACTTTTTAGTGGAGCGTCATAAAACCTTGAAATTTTGTAACAATAAACTACTCGAGCCTCTTGTCAATTTAAGCTATCGCTCAAAGCTATGGTACCCTTGAGTCCCAAATCAAGCACTGACAAAATTTCAAATGGCCCTAACTTCTATACGGTACGTCCTACACCTATCAAAGTTTGCAACAAACAAATGGTTGTAACTTTTTACTGGAGCGTCAAAAAACTTTGAAATTTTGTAACAATAAAGTACTCGAGTCTCTTGTCAATTTATGCTAGCGCTCAACGCTATGCTACCCTTGAGTCCCAAATCAAATACTGATAAAACTTCAAATGGCCCTAACTTCTATACGGTACGACCTACACCTATCAAAGTTTGCAACTTACAATTGCTTGTAACTTTTTACTGGAGCGTCATAAAACCTTGAAATTTGGTAACAATAAACTACTCGAGCCTCTTGTCAATTTAAGCTATCGCTCAAAGCTATGCTACCATTGAGTCCCAAATCAAATACTGATAAAACTTCAAATGGCCTTAACTTCTATACGATACGTCCTACACCTATCAAAGTTTGCAACATACAAATGCTTGTAACTTTTTGCTGGAGCGCCATAAAACCTTGAAATTTTGTAACAAAAAGTACTCGAGCCTCTTCTCAATTTAAGTTATCGCTCAAAGCTATGCTACCCTTGAGTCCCAAATCAAACACTGATAAAATTTCAAATGGCCCTAACTTCTATACGGTACGCTCTACACCTATCAAAGTTTGAGTCCAAAATCAAACACTGATAAAACTTCAAATGGCCCTAACTTCTATTCGGTACGTCCTACACCTATCAAAGTTTGCAACAAACAAATGCTTGTAACTTTTTACTGGAGCGTCATAAAACCTGAAATTTTGTTACAATAAAGTACTCGAGCCTCTTGTCAATTTAAGCTATCGCTCAAAGCTATGCTACCCTTGAGTCCCAAATCAAACATTGATAAAACTTCAAATGGCCCTAGCTTCTATACGGTACGTCCCACACTTATCAAAGTTTGCAACATACAAATGCTTGTAACTTTTTACTGGAGCGCCATAAAACCTTGAAATTTTGTAACAATACAGTACTCGAGCCCCTTGTCAATTTAAGCTATCGCTCAAATCTATGCTACCCTTGAGTCCCAAATTAAACACTGATAAAACTTCAAATGGCCCTAACGGTACGTCCTACTTCTATCAAAGTTTGCAAGAGACAAATGCTAGTAACTTTTTACTGGAGCGTCATAAAACCTTGAAATTTTGTAACAATAAAGTACTCGAACCTCTTGCCAATTTAAGCTATCGCTCAAAGCTATGCTTCCCTTGAGTCCCAAATCAAACACTGATAATACTTCAAATGGCCCTGACTTCTATACGGTACGTCCTACACCTATCAAAGTTAGCAACATACAAATGCTTGTAACTTTTTACTGGAGGGTCATAAAACCTTGAAATTTTGTAACAATAAAGTACTCGAGGCTCTTGTCAATTTAAGGAATCGCTCAAAGCTATGCTACCCTTGAGTCCCAAATCAAACACTGATAAAACTTCAAATGGCCCTAACTTCTATATGGTATGTCCCACACCTATCAAAGTTTGCAACATACAAATGCTTGTAACTTTTTAGTGGAGCGTCATAAAACCTTGAAATTTTGTAACAATAAACTACTCGAGCCTCTTGTCAATTTAAGCTATCGCTCAAAGCTATGGTACCCTTGAGTCCCAAATCAAGCACTGACAAAATTTCAAATGGCCCTAACTTCTATACGGTACGTCCTACACCTATCAAAGTTTGCAACATACAAATGCTTGTAACTTTTTACTGGAGCGTCAAAAACTTTGAAATTTTGTAACAATAAAGTACTCGAGCCTCTTGTCAATTTATGCTAGCGCTCAACGCTTTGCTGCCCTTGAGTCCCAAACCAAACACTGATAAAACTTCAAATGGCCATAACTACTATATGGTACATCCTACACCTAACAAAGTTTGCAACATACAAATGCTTTAAGTTTTTACTGGAGCTTCATAAAACCTTGAAATTTTGTAACAATAAAGTACTCGAGCCTCTTGTCAATTTAAGCTATCACTCAAAGCTATGCTACCCTTGAGTCCCAAATCAAATACTGATAAAACTTCAAATGGCCCTGACTTCTATACGGTACGTCCTACACCTATCAAAGTTTGCAACATACAAATTCTTGTAACTTTTTACTGCAGCGTCATAAAACCTTGAAATTTTGTAACAATAAAGTACTCGAGCCTCTTGTCAATTTAAGCTATCGCTCAAAGCTATAAGTTCCAAATCAAACACTGATAAAACATCAAATGGCCCAAACATCTATACGGTACGTCCTACTCCTATCAAAGTTTGCAACATACAAATGCTTGTAACTTTTTACTGGAGGGTCATAAAACCTTGAAAGTTTGTAACAATAAAGTACTCGAGCCTCTTGTCAATTTAAGCTATCGCTCAAAGCTATGCTACCCTTGAGTCCCAAATCAAACCTTGATAAAACTTCAAATGGCCCTAACTTCTATACGGTACGACCTACACCTATCAAAGTTTGCAGCATACAAATGCTTGTAACATTTTACTGGAGCGTCATAAAACCTTGAAATTTTGTAACAATAAACTACTCGAGCCTCTTCTCAATTTAAGTTATCGCTCAAAGCTATGCTACCCTTGAGTCCCAAATCAAACACTGATAAAACTTCAAATGGCCCTAACTTCTATACGGTACGCCCTACACCTATCAAAGTTTGAGTCCAAAATCAAACACTGATAAAACTTCAAATGGCCCTAACTTCTATTCGGTACGTCCTACACCTATCAAAGTTTGCAACAAACAAATGCTTGTAACTTTTTACTGGAGCGTCATAAAACCTTGAAATTTTGTTACAATAAAGTACTCGAGCCTCTTGTCAATTTAAGCTATCGCTCAAAGCTATGCTACCCTTGAGTCCCAAATCAAACATTGATAAAACTTCAAATGGCCCTAGCTTCTATACGGTACGTCCCACACCTATCAAAGTTTGCAACATACAAATGCTTGTAACTTTTTACTGCAGCGCCATAAAACCTTGAAATTTTGTAACAATAAAGTACTCGAGCCCCTTGTCAATTTAAGCTATCGCTCAAATCTATGCTACCCTTGAGTCCCAAATTAAACACTGATACAACTTCAAATGGCCCTAACGGTACGTCCTACTTCTATCGAAGTTTGCAAGAGACAAATGCTAGTAACTTTTTACTGGAGCGTCATAAAACCTTGAAATTTTGTAACAATAAAGTACTCGAACCTCTTGCCAATTTAAGCTATCGCTCAAAGCTATGCTTCCCTTGAGTCCCAAATCAAACACTGATAATACTTCAAATGGCCCTAACTTCTATACGGTACGTCCTACACCTACCAAAGTTAGCAACATACAAATGCTTGTAACTTTTTACTGGAGGGTCATAAAACCTTGAAATTTTGTAACAATAAAGTACTCGAGGCTCTTGTCAATTTAAGGAATCGCTCAAAGCTATGCTACCCTTGAGTCCCAAATCAAACACTGATAAAACTTCAAATGGCCCTAACTTCTATATGGTATGTCCCACACCTATCAAAGTTTGCAACATACAAATGCTTGTAACTTTTTAGTGGAGCGTCATAAAACCTTGAAATTTTGTAACAATAAACTACTCGAGCCTCTTGTCAATTTAAGCTATCGCTCAAAGCTATGGTACCCTTGAGTCCCAAATCAAGCACTGACAAAATTTCAAATGGCCCTAACTTCTATACGGCACGTCCTACACCTATCAAAGTTTGCAACAAACAAATGGTTGTAACTTTTTACTGGAGCGTCAAAAAACTTTGAAATTTTGTAACAATAAAGTACTCGAGTCTCTTGTCAATTTATGCTAGCGCTCAACGCTATGCTACCCTTGAGTCCCAAATCAAACACTGATAAAACTTCAAATGGCCCTAACTTCTATACGGTACGACCTACACCTATCAAAGTTTGCAACATACAAATGCTTGTAAGTTTTTACTGGAGCGTCATAAAACCTTGAAATTTGGTAACAATAAACTACTCGAGCCTCTTGTCAATTTAAGCTATCGCTCAAAGCTATGCTACCATTGAGTCCCAAATCAAATACTGATAAAACTTCAAATGGCCTTAACTTCTATACGATACGTCCTACACCTATCAAAGTTTGCAACATACAAATGCTTGTAACTTTTTGCTGGAGCGCCATAAAACCTTGAAATTTTGTAACAAAAAGTACTCGAGCCTCTTCTCAATTTAAGTTATCGCTCAAAGCTATGCTACCCTTGAGTCCCAAATAAAACACTGATAAAATTTCAAATGGCCCTATCTTCTATACGGTACGCCCTACACCTATCAAAGTTTGAGTCCAAAATCAAACACTGATAAAACTTCAAATGGCCCTAACTTCTATACGGTACGTCCTACACCTATCAAAGTTTGCAACAAACAAATGCTTGTAACTTTTTACTGGAGCGTCATAAAACCTTGAAATTTTGTAACAATAAAGCACTCGAGCCTCTTGTCAATTTAAGCTATCGCTCAAAGCTATGCTACCCTTGAGTCCCAAATGAAACATTGATAAAACTTCAAATGGCCCTAGCTTCTATACCGTACGTCCCACACTATCAAAGTTTGCAACATACAAATGCTTGTAACTTTTTACTGGAGCGCCATAAAACCTTGAAATTTTGTAACAATAAAGTACTCGAGCCCCTTGTCAATTTAAGCTATCGCTCAAATCTATGCTACCCTTGAGTCCCAAATTAAACACTGATAAAACTTCAAATGGCCCTAACGTTACGTCCTACTTCTATCAAAGTTTGCAAGAGACAAATGCTAGTAACTTTTTACTGGAGCGTCATAAAACCTTGAAATTTTGTAACAATAAAGTACTCGAGCCTCTTGTCAATTTAAGCTATCGCTCAAAGCTATGCTTCCCTTGAGTCCCAAATCAAACACTGATAATACTTCAAATGGCCCTAACTTCTATACGGTACGTTCTACACCTATCAAAGTTAGCAACATACAAATGCTTGTAACTTTTTACTGGAGGGTCATAAAACCTTGAAATGTTGTAACAATAAAGTACTCGAGCCTCTTGTCAATTTAAGCTATCGCTCAAAGCTATGCTACGCTTGAGTCCCAAATCAAACACTGAGAAAACTTTAAATGGCTATACGGTACGCCCTACACCTATCAAAGTTTGAGTCCAAAATCAAACACTGATAAAACTTCAAATGGCCCTAACTTGTATACGGTACGTCCTACACCTATCAAAGTTTGCAACAAACAAATGCTTGTAACTTTTTACTGGAGCGTCATAAAACCTTGAAATTTTGTAACAATAAAGTACTCGAGCCTCTTGTCAATTTAAGCTATCGCTCAAAGCTATGCTACCCTTGAGTCCCAAATGAAACATTGATAAAACTTCAAATGGCCCTAGCTTCTATACGGTACGTCCCACACTATCAAAGTTTGCAACATACAAATGCTTGTAACTTTTTACTGGAGCGCCATAAAACCTTGAAATTTTGTAACAATAAAGTACTCGAGCCCCTTGTCAATTTAAGCTATCGCTCAAATCTATGCTACCCTTGAGTCCCAAATTAAACACTGATAAAACTTCAAATGGCCCTAACGTTACGTCCTACTTCTATCAAAATTTGCAAGAGACAAATGCTAGTAACTTTTTACTGGAGCGTCATAAAACCTTGAAATTTTGTAACAATAAAGTACTCGAGCCTCTTGTCAATTTAAGCTATCGCTCAAAGCTATGCTTCCCTTGAGTCCCAAATCAAACACTGATAATACTTCAAATGGCCCTAACTTCTATACGGTACGTCCTACACCTATCAAAGTTAGCAACATACAAATGCTTGTAACTTTTTACTGGAGGGTCATAAAACCTTGAAATTTTGTAACAATAAAGTACTCGAGCCTCTTGTCAATTTAAGCTATCGCTCAAAGCTATGCTACGCTTGAGTCCCAAATCAAACACTGATAAAACTTTAAATGGCGCTAACTTCTATACGGTACGCCCTACACCTATCAAAGTTTGAGTCCAAAATCAAACACTGATAAAACTTCAAATGGCCCAAACATCTATACGGTACGTCCTACTCCTATCAAAGTTTGCAACATACAAATGCTTGTAACTTTTTACTGGAGGGTCATAAAACCTTGAAAGTTTGTAACAATAAAGTACTCGAGCCTCTTGTCAATTTAAGCTATCGCTCAAAGCTATGCTACCCTTGAGTCCCAAATCAAACACTGATAAAATTTCAAATGGCCCTTACTTCTATACGGTACGCCCTACACCTATCAAAGTTTGAGTCCAAAATCAAACACTGATAAAACTTCAAATGGCCCTAACTTCTATTCGGTACGTCCTACACCTATCAAAGTTTGCAACAAACAAATGCTTGTAACTTTTTACTGGAGCGTCATAAAACCTTGAAATTTTGTTACAATAAAGTACTCGAGCCTCTTGTCAATTTAAGCTATCGCTCAAAGCTATGCTACCCTTGAGTCCCAATTCAAACATTGATAAAACTTCAAATGGCCCTAGCTTCTATATGGTACGTCCCACACCTATCAAAGTTTGCAACATACAAATGCTTGTAACTTTTTACTGGAGCGCCATAAAACCTTGAAATTTTGTAACAACAAAGTACTCGAGCCCCTTGTCAATTTAAGCTATCGCTCAAATCTATGCTACCCTTGAGTCCCAAATTAAACACTGATAAAACTTCAAATGGCCCTAACGGTACGTCCTACTTCTATCAAAGTTTGCAAGAGACAAATGCTAGTAACTTTTTACTGGAGCGTCATAAAACCTTGAAATTTTGTAACAATAAAGTACTCGAGCCTCTTGCCAATTTAAGCTATCGCTCAAAGCTATGCTTCCCTTGAGTCCCAAATCAAACACTGATAATACTTCAAATGGCCCTAACTTCTATACGGTACGTCCTACACCTATCAAAGTTAGCAACATACAAATGCTTGTAACTTTTTACTGGAGGGTCATAAAACCTTGAAATTTTGTAACAATAAAGTACTCGAGCCTCTTGTCAATTTAAGGAATCGCTCAAAGCTATGCTACCCTTGAGTCCCAAATCAAACACTGATAAAACTTCAAATGGCCCTAACTTCTATATGGTATGTCCCACACCTATCAAAGTTTGCAACATACAAATGCTTGTAACTTTTTAGTGGAGCGTCATAAAACCTTGAAATTTTGTAACAATAAACTACTCGAGCCTCTTGTCAATTTAAGCTATCGCTCAAAGCTATGGTACCCTTGAGGCCCAAATCAAGCACTGACAAAATTTCAAATGGCCCTAACTTCTATACGGTACGTCCTACACCTATCAAAGTTTGCAACAAACAAATGGTTGTAACTTTTTACTGGAGCGTCAAAAAACTTTGAAATTTTGTAACAATAAAGTACTCGAGTCTCTTGTCAATTTATGCTAGCGCTCAACGCTATGCTACCCTTGAGTCCCAAATCAAACACTGATAAAACTTCAAATGGCCCTAACTTCTATACGGTACGACCTACACCTATCAAAGTTTGCAACATACAAATGCTTGTAACTTTTTACTGGAGCGTCATAAAACCTTGAAATTTGGTAACAATAAACTACTCGAGCCTCTTGTCAATTTAAGCTATCGCTCAAAGCTATGCTACAATTGAGTCCCAAATCAAACACTGATAAAACTTCAAATGGCCTTAACTTCTATACGATACGTCCTACACCTATCAAAGTTTGCAACATACAAATGCTTGTAACTTTTTGCTGGAGCGCCATAAAACCTTGAAATTTTGTAACAAAAAGTACTCGAGCCTCTTCTCAATTTAAGTTATCGCTCAAAGCTATGCTACCCTTGAGTCCCAAATCAAACACTGATAAAATTACAAATGGCCCTAACTTCTATACGGTACGTCCTACACCTATCAAAGTTAGCAACATACAAATGCTTGTAAATTTTTACTGGAGGGTCATAAAACCTTGAAATTTTGTAACAATAAAGTACTCGAGCCTCTTGTCAATTTAAGCTATCGCTCAAAGCTATGCTACGCTTGAGACCCAAATCAAACACTGATAAAACTTTAAATGGCCCTAACTTCTATATGGTACGTCCTACACCTATCAAAGTTTGCAACATACAAATGGTTGTATCTTTTTACTGGAGCGTCAGAAAACCTTGAAATTTTCTAACAATAAAGTACTCGAGCTTCCTGTCAATTTAAGCAATCGCTCAAAGCTATGCTACCCTTGAGTCCCAAATCAAACTCTGATAAAACTTCAAATGGCCCTAACTTCTATATGGTATGTCCCACACCTATCAAAAGTTTGCAACATACAAATGCTTGTAACTTTTTAGTGGAGCGTCATAAAACCTTGAAATTTTGTACCAATAAGCTAGTCGAGCCTCTTGTCAATTTAAGCTATCGCTCAAAGCTATGGTACCCTTGAGTCCCAAATCAAGCACTGACAAAATTTCAAATGGCCCTAACTTCTATACGGTACGTCCTACACCTATCAAAGTTTGCAAAATACAAATGGTTGTAACTTTTTACTGGAGCGTCAAAAAACTTTGAAATTTTGTAACAATAAAGTACTCGAGTCTCTTGTCAATTTATGCTAGCGCTCAACGCTATGCTACGCTTGAGACCCAAATCAAACACTGATAAAACTTTAAATGGCCCTAACTTCTATATGGTACGTCCTACACCTATCAAAGTTTGCAACATACAAATGGTTGTATCTTTTTACTGGAGCGTCAGAAAACCTTGAAATTTTCTAACAATAAAGTACTCGAGCTTCCTGTCAATTTAAGCAATCGCTCAAAGCTATGCTACCCTTGAGTCCCAAATCAAACTCTGATAAAACTTCAAATGGCCCTAACTTCTATATGGTATGTCCCACACCTATCAAAAGTTTGCAACATACAAATGCTTGTAACTTTTTAGTGGAGCGTCATAAAACCTTGAAATTTTGTACCAATAAGCTACTCGAGCCTCTTGTCAATTTAAGCTATCGCTCAAAGCTATGGTACCCTTGAGTCCCAAATCAAGCACTGACAAAATTTCAAATGGCCCTAACTTCTATACGGTACGTCCTACACCTATCAAAGTTTGCAAAATACAAATGGTTGTAACTTTTTACTGGAGCGTCAAAAAACTTTGAAATTATGTAACAATAAAGTACTCGAGTCTCTTGTCAATTTATGCTAGCGCTCAACGCTATGCTACCCTTGAGACCCAAATCAAACACTGATAAAACTTCAAATGGCCCAAACATCTATACGGTACGTCCTACTCCTATCAAAGTTTGCAACATACAAATGCTTGTAACTTTTTACTGGAGGGTCATAAAACCTTGAAAGTTTTTAACAATAAAGTACTCGAGCCTCTTGTCAATTTAAGCTATCGCTCAAAGCTATGCTACCCTTGAGTCCCAAATCAAACCTTGATAAAACTTCAAATGGCCCTAACTTCTATACGGTACGACCTACACCTATCAAAGTTTGCAGCATACAAATGCTTGTAACTTTTTACTGGAGCGTCATAAAACCTTGAAATTTTGTAACAATAAACTACTCGAGCCTCTTCTCAATTTAAGTTATCGCTCAAAGCTATGCTACCCTTGAGTCCCAAATCAAACACTGATAAAATTTCAAATGGCCCTAACTTCTATACGGTACGCCCTACACCTATCAAATTTGAGTCCAAAATCAAACACTGATAAAACTTCAAATGGCCCTAACTTCTATTCGGTACGTCCTACACCTATCAAAGTTTGCAACAAGCAAATGCTTGTAACTTTTTACTGGAGCGTCATAAAACCGTGAAATTTTGTTACAATAAAGTACTCGAGCCTCTTGTCAATTTAAGATATCGCTCAAAGCTATGATACCCTTGAGTCCCAAATCAAACCTTGATAAAACTTCAAATGGCCCTAGTTTCTATACGGTACGTCCCACACCTATCAAAGTTTGCAACATACAAATGCTTGTAACTTTTTACTGGAGCGCCATAAAACCTTGAAATTTTGTAACAATAAAGTACTCGAGCCCCTTGTCAATTTAAGCTATCGCTCAAATCTATGCTACCCTTGAATCCCAAATTAAACACTGATAAAACTTCAAATGGCCCTAACGGTACGTCCTACTTCTATCAAATTTTGCAACATACAAATGCTTGTAACTTTTTACTGGAGCGTCATAAAACCTTGAAATTTGGTAACAATAAACTACTCGAGCCTCTTGTCAATTTAAGCTATCGCTCAAAGCTATGCTACAATTGAGTCCCAAATCAAACACTGATAAAACTTCAAATGGCCTTAACTTCTATACGATACGTCCTACACCTATCAAAGTTTGCAACATACAAATGCTTGTAACTTTTTGCTGGAGCGCCATAAAACCTTGAAATTTTGTAACAAAAAGTACTCGAGCCTCTTCTCAATTTAAGTTATCGCTCAAAGCTATGCTACCCTTGAGTCCCAAATCAAACACTGATAAAATTACAAATGGCCCTAACTTCTATACGGTACGTCCTACACCTATCAAAGTTAGCAACATACAAATGCTTGTAAATTTTTACTGGAGGGTCATAAAACCTTGAAATTTTGTAACAATAAAGTACTCGAGCCTCTTGTCAATTTAAGCTATCGCTCAAAGCTATGCTACGCTTGAGACCCAAATCAAACACTGATAAAACTTTAAATGGCCCTAACTTCTATATGGTACGTCCTACACCTATCAAAGTTTGCAACATACAAATGGTTGTATCTTTTTACTGGAGCGTCAGAAAACCTTGAAATTTTCTAACAATAAAGTACTCGAGCTTCCTGTCAATTTAAGCAATCGCTCAAAGCTATGCTACCCTTGAGTCCCAAATCAAACTCTGATAAAACTTCAAATGGCCCTAACTTCTATATGGTATGTCCCACACCTATCAAAGTTTGCAACATACAAATGCTTGTAACTTTTTAGTGGAGCGTCATAAAACCTTGAAATTTTGTACCAATAAGCTACTCGAGCCTCTTGTCAATTTAAGCTATCGCTCAAAGCTATGGTACCCTTGAGTCCCAAATCAAGCACTGACAAAATTTCAAATGGCCCTAACTTCTATACGGTACGTCCTACACCTATCAAAGTTTGCAAAATACAAATGGTTGTAACTTTTTACTGGAGCGTCAAAAAACTTTGAAATTTTGTAACAATAAAGTACTCGAGTCTCTTGTCAATTTATGCTAGCGCTCAACGCTATGCTACCCTTGAGACCCAAATCAAACACTGATAAAACTTCAAATGGCCCAAACATCTATACGGTACGTCCTACTCCTATCAAAGTTTGCAACATACAAATGCTTGTAACTTTTTACTGGAGGGTCATAAAACCTTGAAAGTTTTTAACAATAAAGTACTCGAGCCTCTTGTCAATTTAAGCTATCGCTCAAAGCTATGCTACCCTTGAGTCCCAAATCAAACCTTGATAAAACTTCAAATGGCCCTAACTTCTATACGGTACGACCTACACCTATCAAAGTTTGCAGCATACAAATGCTTGTAACTTTTTACTGGAGCGTCATAAAACCTTGAAATTTTGTAACAATAAACTACTCGAGCCTCTTCTCAATTTAAGTTATCGCTCAAAGCTATGCTACCCTTGAGTCCCAAATCAAACACTGATAAAATTTCAAATGGCCCTAACTTCTATACGGTACGCCCTACACCTATCAAATTTGAGTCCAAAATCAAACACTGATAAAACTTCAAATGGCCCTAACTTCTATTCGGTACGTCCTACACCTATCAAAGTTTGCAACAAGCAAATGCTTGTAACTTTTTACTGGAGCGTCATAAAACCGTGAAATTTTGTTACAATAAAGTACTCGAGCCTCTTGTCAATTTAAGATATCGCTCAAAGCTATGATACCCTTGAGTCCCAAATCAAACCTTGATAAAACTTCAAATGGCCCTAGTTTCTATACGGTACGTCCCACACCTATCAAAGTTTGCAACATACAAATGCTTGTAACTTTTTACTGGAGCGCCATAAAACCTTGAAATTTTGTAACAATAAAGTACTCGAGCCCCTTGTCAATTTAAGCTATCGCTCAAATCTATGCTACCCTTGAATCCCAAATTAAACACTGATAAAACTTCAAATGGCCCTAACGGTACGTCCTACTTCTATCAAATTTTGCAAGAGACAAATACTAGTAACTTTTTACTGGAGCGTCATAAAACCTTGAAATTTTGTAACAATAAAGTACTCGAGCCTCTTGCCAATTTAAGCTATCGCTCAAAGCTATGCTTCCCTTGAGTCCCAAATCAAACACTGATAATACTTCAAATGGCCCTAACTTCTATACGGTACGTCCTACACCTATCAAAGTTAGCAACATACAAATGCTTGTAACTTTTTACTGGAGGGTCATAAAACCTTGAAATTTTGTAACAATAAAGTACTCGAGCCTCTTGTCAATTTAAGCAATCGCTCAAAGCTATGCTACCCTTGAGTCCCAAATCAAACACTGATAAAACTTCAAATGGCCCTAACTTCTATATGGTATGTCCCACACCTATCAAAGTTTGCAACATACAAATGCTTGTAACTTTTTAGTGGAGCGTCATAAAACCTTGAAATTTTGTAACAATAAACTACTCGAGCCTCTTTTAAGCTATCGCTCAAAGCTATGGTACCCTTGAGTCCCAAATCAAGCAGTGACAAAATTTGAAATGGCCCTAACTTCTATACGGTACGTCCTACACCTATCAAAGTTTGCAACAAACAAATGGTTGTAACTTTTTACTGGAGCGTCAAAAAACTTTGAAATTTTGTAACAATAAAGTACTCGTGTCTCTTGTCAATTTATGCTAGCGCTCAACGCTATGCTACCCTTGAGTCCCAAATCAAACACTGATAAAACTTTAAATGGCCCTAACTTCTATACGGTACGACCTACACCTATCAAAGCTTGCAACATACAAATGCTTGTAACTTTTTAGTGGAGCGTCATAAAACCTTGAAATTTGGTAACAATAAACTACTCGAGCCTCTTGTCAATTTAAGCTATCGCTCAAAGCTATGCTACCATTGAGTCCCAAATCAAACACTGATAAAACTTCAAATGGCCTTAACTTCTATACGATACGTCCTACACCTATCAAAGTTTGGAACATACAAATGCTTGTAACTTTTTGCTGGAGCGCCATAAAACCTTGAAATTTTGTAACAAAAAGTACTCGAGCCTCTTCTCAATTTAAGTTATCGCTCAAAGCTATGCTACCCTTGAGTCCCAAATCAAACACTGATAAAATTACAAATGGCCCTAACTTCTATACGGTACGCCCTACACCTATCAAAGTTTGAGTCCAAAATCAAACACTGATAAAACTTCAAATGGCCCTAACTTCTATACGGTACGTCCTACACCTATCAAAGTTTGCAACAAACAAATGCTTGTAACTTTTTACTGGAGCGTCATAAAACCTTGAAATTTTGTAACAATAAAGTACTCGAGCCTCTTGTCAATTTAAGCTATCGGTCAAAGCTATGCTACCCTTGAGTCCCAAATGAAACATTGATAAAACTTCAAATGGCCCTAGCTTCTATACGGTACGTCCCACACTATCAAAGTTTGCAACATACAAATGCTTGTAACTTTTTACTGGAGCGCCATAAAACCTTGAAATTTTGTAACAATAAAGTACTCGAGCCCCTTGTCAATTTAAGCTATCGCTCAAATCTATGCTACCCTTGAGTCCCAAATTAAACACTGATAAAACTTCAAATGGCCCTAACGTTACGTCCTACTTCTATCAAATTTTGCAAGAGACAAATGCTAGTAACTTTTTACTGGAGCGTCATAAAACCTTGAAATTTTGTAACAATAAAGTACTCGAGCCTCTTTTCAATTTAAGCTATCGCTCAAAGCTATGCTGCCCTTGAGTCCCAAATCAAACACTGATAATACTTCAAATGGCCCTAACTTCTATACGGTACGTCCTACACCTATCAAAGTTAGCAACATACAAATGCTTGTAACTTTTTACTGGAGGGTCATAAAACCTTGAAATTTTGTAACAATAAAGTACTCGAGCCTCTTGTCAATTTAAGCTATCGCTCAAAGCTATGCTACGCTTGAGACCCAAATCAAACACTGATAAAACTTTAAATGGCCCTAACTTCTATATGGTACGTCCTACACCTATCAAAGTTTGCAACATACAAATGCTTGTATCTTTTTACTGGAGCGTCAGAAAACCTTGAAATTTTCTAACAATAAAGTACTCGAGCTTCCTGTCAATTTAAGCAATCGCTCAAAGCTATGCTACCCTTGAGTCCCAAATCAAACACTGATAAAACTTCAAATGGCCCTAACTTCTATATGGTATGTCCCACACCTATCAAAGTTTGCAACATACAAATGCTTGTAACTTTTTAGTGGAGCGTCATAAAACCTTGAAATTTTGTACCAATAAACTACTCGAGCCTCTTGTCAATTTAAGCTATCGCTCAAAGCTATGGTACCCTTGAGTCCCAAATCAAGCACTGACAAAATTTCAAATGGCCCTAACTTCTATACGGTACGTCCTACACCTATCAAAGTTTGCAACATACAAATGATTGTAACTTTTTACTGGAGCGTCAAAAAACTTTGAAATTTTGTAACAATAAAGTACTCGAGCCTCTTGTCAATTTATGCTAGCGCTCAACGCTATGCTACCCTTGAGTCCCAAATCAAACACTGATAAAACTTCAAATGGCCCTAACTTCTATACGGTACGACCTACACCTATCAAAGTTTGCAACATACAAATGCTTGTAACTTTTTACTGGAGCGTCATAAAACCTTGAAATTTGGTAACAATAAACTACTCGAGCCTCTTGTCAATTTAAGCTATCGCTCAAAGCTATGGTACCCTTGAGTACCAAATCAAGCACTGATAAAATTTCAAATAGCCCAAACTTCTATACGGTACGTCCTACACCTATCAAAGTTTGCAACATACAAATGGTTGTAACTTTTTACTGGAGCGTCATAAAACCTTGAAATTTTGTAACAATAAAGTACTCGAGCTTCTTGTCAATTTCAGCTATCGCTCAAAGCTATGCTACCATTGAGTACCAAATCAAACACTGATAAAACTTCAAATGGCCTTAACTTCTATACGATACGTCCTACACCTATCAAAGTTTGCAACATACAAATGCTTGTAACTTTTTGCTGGAGCGCCATAAAACCTTGAAATTTTGTAACAAAAAGTACTCGAGCCTCTTCTCAATTTAACTTAACGCTCAAAGCTATCCTACCCTTGAGTCCCAAATCAAACACTGATAAAATTTCAAATGGCCCTAACTTCTATACGGTACGCCCTACACCTATCAAAGTTTGAGTCCAAAATCAAACACTGATAAAACTTCAAATGGCCCTAACTTCTATTCGGTACGTCCTACACCTATAAAAGTTTGCAACAAACAAATGCTTGTAACTTTTTACTGGAGCGTCATAAAACCTTGAAATTTTGTAACAATAAAGTACTCGAGCCTCTTGTCAATTTAAGCTATCGCTCAAAGCTATGCTACCCTTGAGTCCCAAATGAAACATTGATAAAACTTCAAATGGCCCTAGCTTCTATACGGTACGTCCCACACTATCAAAGTTTGCAACATACAAATGCTTGTAACTTTTTACTGGAGCGCCATAAAACCTTGAAATTTTGTAACAATAAAGTACTCGAGCCCCTTGTCAATTTAAGCTATCGCTCAAATCTATGCTACCCTTGAGTCCCAAATTAAACACTGATAAAACTTCAAATGGCCCTAACGTTACGTCCTACTTCTATCAAATTTTGCAAGAGACAAATGCTAGTAACTTTTTACTGGAGCGTCATAAAACCTTGAAATTTTGTAACAATAAAGTACTCGAGCCTCTTTTCAATTTAAGCTATCGCTCAAAGCTATGCTGCCCTTGAGTCCCAAATCAAACACTGATAATACTTCAAATGGCCCTAACTTCTATACGGTACGTCCTACACCTATCAAAGTTAGCAACATACAAATGCTTGTAACTTTTTACTGGAGGGTCATAAAACCTTGAAATTTTGTAACAATAAAGTACTCGAGCCTCTTGTCAATTTAAGCTATCGCTCAAAGCTATGCTACGCTTGAGACCCAAATCAAACACTGATAAAACTTTAAATGGCCCTAACTTCTATATGGTACGTCCTACACCTATCAAAGTTTGCAACATACAAATGCTTGTATCTTTTTACTGGAGCGTCAGAAAACCTTGAAATTTTCTAACAATAAAGTACTCGAGCTTCCTGTCAATTTAAGCAATCGCTCAAAGCTATGCTACCCTTGAGTCCCAAATCAAACACTGATAAAACTTCAAATGGCCCTAACTTCTATATGGTATGTCCCACACCTATCAAAGTTTGCAACATACAAATGCTTGTAACTTTTTAGTGGAGCGTCATAAAACCTTGAAATTTTGTACCAATAAACTACTCGAGCCTCTTGTCAATTTAAGCTATCGCTCAAAGCTATGGTACCCTTGAGTCCCAAATCAAGCACTGACAAAATTTCAAATGGCCCTAACTTCTATACGGTACGTCCTACACCTATCAAAGTTTGCAACATACAAATGATTGTAACTTTTTACTGGAGCGTCAAAAAACTTTGAAATTTTGTAACAATAAAGTACTCGAGTCTCTTGTCAATTTATGCTAGCGCTCAACGCTATGCTACCCTTGAGTCCCAAATCAAACACTGATAAAACTTCAAATGGCCCTAACTTCTATACGGTACGACCTACACCTATCAAAGTTTGCAACATACAAATGCTTGTAACTTTTTACTGGAGCGTCATAAAACCTTGAAATTTGGTAACAATAAACTACTCGAGCCTCTTGTCAATTTAAGCTATCGCTCAAAGCTATGGTACCCTAGAGTACCAAATCAAGCACTGATAAAATTTCAAATAGCCCAAACTTCTATACGGTACGTCCTACACCTATCAAAGTTTGCAACATACAAATGGTTGTAACTTTTTACTGGAGCGTCATAAAACCTTGAAATTTTGTAACAATAAAGTACTCGAGCTTCTTGTCAATTTCAGCTATCGCTCAAAGCTATGCTACCATTGAGTACCAAATCAAACACTGATAAAACTTCAAATGGCCTTAACTTCTATACGATACGTCCTACACCTATCAAAGTTTGCAACATACAAATGCTTGTAACTTTTTGCTGGAGCGCCATAAAACCTTGAAATTTTGTAACAAAAAGTACTCGAGCCTCTTCTCAATTTAACTTAACGCTCAAAGCTATGCTACCCTTGAGTCCCAAATCAAACACTGATAAAATTTCAAATGGCCCTAACTTCTATACGGTACGCCCTACACCTATCAAAGTTTGAGTCCAAAATCAAACACTGATAAAACTTCAAATGGCCCTAACTTCTATTCGGTACGTCCTACACCTATAAAAGTTTGCAACAAACAAATGCTTGTAACTTTTTACTGGAGCGTCATAAAACCTTGAAATTTTGTTACAATAAAGTACTCGAGCCTCTTGTCAATTTAAGCTATCGCTCAAAGCTATGCTACCCTTGAGTCCCAAATCAAACATTGATAAAACTTCAAATGGCCCTAGCTTCTATACGGTACGTCCCACACCTATCAAAGTTTGCAACATACAAATGCTTGTAACTTTTTACTGGAGCGCCATAAAACCTTGAAATTTTGTAACAATAAAGTACTCGAGCCTCTTGCCAATTTAAGCTATCGCTCAAAGCTATGCTTCCCTTGAGTCCCAAATCAAACACTGATAATACTTCAAATGGCCCTAACTTCTATACGGTACGTCCTACACCTATCAAAGTTAGCAACATACAAATGCTTGTAACTTTTTACTGGAGGGTCATAAAACCTTGAAATTTTGTAACAATAAAGTACTCGAGCCTCTTGTCAATTTAAGCTATCGCTCAAAGCTATGCTACGCTTGAGACCCAAATCAAACACTGATAAAACTTTAAATGGCCCTAACTTCTATATGGTACGTCCTACACCTATCAAAGTTTGCAACATACAAATGCTTGTATCTTTTTACTGGAGCGTCAGAAAACCTTGAAATTTTCTAACAATAAAGTACTCGAGCTTCCTGTCAATTTAAGCAATCGCTCAAAGCTATGCTACCCTTGAGTCCCAAATCAAACACTGATAAAACTTCAAATGGCCCTAACTTCTATATGGTATGTCCCACACCTATCAAAGTTTGCAACATACAAATGCTTGTAACTTTTTAGTGGAGCGTCATAAAACCTTGAAATTTTGTACCAATAAACTACTCGAGCCTCTTGTCAATTTAAGCTATCGCTCAAAGCTATGGTACCCTTGAGTCCCAAATCAAGCACTGACAAAATTTCAAATGGCCCTAACTTCTATACGGTACGTCCTACACCTATCAAAGTTTGCAACATACAAATGGTTGTAACTTTTTACTGGAGCGTCAAAAAACTTTGAAATTTTGTAACAATAAAGTACTCGAGTCTCTTGTCAATTTATGCTAGCGCTCAACGCTATGCTACCCTTGAGTCCCAAATCAAACACTGATAAAACTTCAAATGGCCCTAACTTCTATACGGTACGACCTACACCTATCAAAGTTTGCAACATACAAATGCTTGTAACTTTTTACTGGAGCGTCATAAAACCTTGAAATTTGGTAACAATAAACTACTCGAGCCTCTTGTCAATTTAAGCTATCGCTCAAAGCTATGGTACCCTTGAGTACCAAATCAAGCACTGATAAAATTTCAAATAGCCCTAACTTCTATACGGTACGTCCTACACCTATCAAAGTTTGCAACATACAAATGGTTGTAACTTTTTACTGGAGCGTCATAAAACCTTGAAATTTTGTAACAATTAAGTACTCGAGCTTCTTGTCAATTTCAGCTTTCGCTCAAAGCTATGCTACCATTGAGTACCAAATCAAACACTGATAAAACTTCAAATGGCCTTAACTTCTATACGATACGTCCTACACCTATCAAAGTTTGCAACATACAAATGCTTGTAACTTTTTGCTGGAGCGCCATAAAACCTTGAAATTTTGTAACAAAAAGTACTCGAGCCTCTTCTCAATTTAAGTTATCGCTCAAAGCTATGCTACCCTTGAGTCCCAAATCAAACACTGATAAAATTTCAAATGGCCCTAACTTCTATACGGTACGCCCTACACCTATCAAAGTTTGAGTCCAAAATCAAACACTGATAAAACTTCAAATGGCCCTAACTTCTATTCGGTACGTCCTACACCTATCAAAGTTTGCAACAAACAAATGCTTGTAACTTTTTACTGGAGCGTCATAAAACCTTGAAATTTTGTTACAATAAAGTACTCGAGCCTCTTGTCAATTTAAGCTATCGCTCAAAGCTATGCTACCCTTGAGTCCCAAATCAAACATTGATAAAACTTCAAATGGCCCTAGCTTCTATACGGTACGTCCCACACCTATCAAAGTTTGCAACATACAAATGCTTGTAACTTTTTACTGGAGCGCCATAAAACCTTGAAATTTTGTAACAATAAAGTACTCGAGCCCCTTGTCAATTTAAGCTATCGCTCAAATCTATGCTACCCTTGAGTCCCAAATTAAACACTGACAAAACTTCAAATGGCCCTAACGGTACGTCCTACTTCTATCAAAGTTTGCAAGAGACAAATGCTAGTAACTTTTTACTGGAGCGTCATAAAACCTTGAAATTTTGTAACAATAAAGTACTCGAGCCTCTTGCCAATTTAAGCTATCGCTCAAAGCTATGCTTCCCTTGAGTCCCAAATCAAACACTGATAATACTTCAAATGGCCCTAACTTCTATACGGTACGTCCTACACCTATCAAAGTTAGCAACATACAAATGCTTGTAACTTTTTACTGGAGGGTCATAAAACCTTGAAATTTTGTAACAAAAAGTACTCGAGCCTCTTCTCAATTTAACTTAACGCTCAAAGCTATGCTACCCTTGAGTCCCAAATCAAACACTGATAAAATTTCAAATGGCCCTAACTTCTATACGGTACGCCCTACACCTATCAAAGTTTGAGTCCAAAATCAAACACTGATAAAACTTCAAATGGCCTTAACTTCTATTTGGTGCGTCCTACACCTATCAAAGTTTGCAACAAACAAATGCTTGTAACTTTTTATTGGAGCGTCATAAAACCTTGAAATTTTGTGACAATAAAGTACTCGAGCCTCTTGTCAATTTAAGCTATCGCTCAAAGCTATGCTACCCTTGAGTCCCAAATCAAACATTGATAAAACTTCAAATGGCCCTAGCTTCTATACGGTACGTCCCACACCTATCAAAGTTTGCAACATACAAATGCTTGTAACTTTTTACTGGAGCGCCATAAAACCTTGAAATTTTGTAACAATAAAGTACTCGAACCCCTTGTCAATTTAAGCTATCGCTCAAATCTATGCTACCCTTGAGTCACAAATTAAACACTGATAAAACTTCAAATGGCCCTAACGGTACGTCCTACTTCTATCAAAGTTTGCAAGAGACAAATGCTAGTAACTTTTTACTGGAGCGTCATAAAACCTTGAAATTTTGTAACAATAAAGTACTCGAGCCTCTTGCCAATTTAAGCTATCGCTCAAAGCTATGCTTCCCTTGAGTCCCAAATCAAACACTGATAATACTTCAAATGGCCCTAACTTCTATACGGTACGTCCTACACCTATCAAAGTTAGCAACATACAAATGCTTGTAACTTTTTACTGGAGGGTCATAAAACCTTGAAATTTTGTAACAATAAAGTACTCGAGCCTCTTGTCAATTTAAGCTATCGCTCAAAGCTATGCTACGCTTGAGACCCAAATCAAACACTGATAAAACTTTAAATGGCCCTAACTTCTATATGGTACGTCCTACACCTATCAAAGTTTGCAAACATACAAATGCTTGTATCTTTTTACTGGAGCGTCAGAAAACCTTGAAATTTTCTAACAATAAAGTACTCGAGCTTCCTGTCAATTTAAGCAATCGCTCAAAGCTATGCTACCCTTGAGTCCCAAATCAAACACTGATAAAACTTCAAATGGCCCTAACTTCTATATGGTATGTCCCACACCTATCAAAGTTTGCAACATACAAATGCTTGTAACTTTTTAGTGGAGCGTCATAAAACCTTGAAATTTTGTACCAATAAACTACTCGAGCCTCTTGTCAATTTAAGCTATCGCTCAAAGCTATGGTACCCTTGAGTCCCAAATCAAGCACTGACAAAATTTCAAATGGCCCTAACTTCTATACGGTACGTCCTACACCTATCAAAGTTTGCAACATACAAATGGTTGTAACTTTTTACTGGAGCGTCAAAAAACTTTGAAATTTTGTAACAATAAAGTACTCGAGTCTCTTGTCAATTTATGCTAGCGCTCAACGCTATGCTACCCTTGAGTCCCAAATCAAACACTGATAAAACTTCAAATGGCCCTAACTTCTATACGGTACGACCGTCACCTATCAAAGTTTGCAACATACAAATGCTTGTAACTTTTTACTGGAGCGTCATAAAACCTTGAAATTTGGTAACAATAAACTACTCGAGCCTCTTGTCAATTTAAGCTATCGATCAAAGCTATGGTACCCTTGAGTACCAAATCAAGCACTGATAAAATTTCAAATAGCCCTAACTTCTATACGGTACGTCCTACACCTATCAAAGTTTGCAACATACAAATGGTTGTAACTTTTTACTGGAGCGTCATAAAACCTTGAAATTTTGTAACAATAAAGTACTCGAGCTTCTTGTCAATTTCAGCTTTCGCTCAAAGCTATGCTACCATTGAGTACCAAATCAAACACTGATAAAACTTCAAATGGCCTTAACTTCTATACGATACGTCCTACACCTATCAAAGTTTGCAACATACAAATGCTTGTAACTTTTTGCTGGAGCGCCATAAAACCTTGAAATTTTGTAACAAAAAGTACTCGAGCCTCTTCTCAATTTAAGTTATCGCTCAAAGCTATGCTACCCTTGAGTCCCAAATCAAACACTGATAAAATTTCAAATGGCCCTAACTTCTATACGGTACGCCCTACACCTATCAAAGTTTGAGTCCAAAATCAAACACTGATAAAACTTCAAATGGCCCTAACTTCTATTCGGTACGTCCTACACCTATCAAAGTTTGCAACAAACAAATGCTTGTAACTTTTTACTGGAGCGTCATAAAACCTTGAAATTTTGTTACAATAAAGTACTCGAGCCTCTTGTCAATTTAAGCTATCGCTCAAAGCTATGCTACCCTTGAGTCCCAAATCAAACATTGATAAAACTTCAAATGGCCCTAGCTTCTATACGGTACGTCCCACACCTATCAAAGTTTGCAACATACAAATGCTTGTAACTTTTTACTGGAGCGTCATAAAACCTTGAAATTTTGTAACAATAAAGTACTCGAGCCCCTTGTCAATTTAAGCTATCGCTCAAATCTATGCTACCCTTGAGTCCCAAATTAAACACTGATAAAACTTCAAATGGCCCTAACGGTACGTCCTACTTCTATCAAAGTTTGCAAGAGACAAATGCTAGTAACTTCTTTACTGGAGCGTCATAAAACCTTGAAATTTTGTAACAATAAAGTACTCGAGCCTCTTGTCAATTTAAGCTATCGCTCAAAGCTATGCTTCCCTTGAGTCCCAAATCAAACACTGATAATACTTCAAATGGCCCTAACTTCTATACGGTACGTCCTACACCTATCAAAGTTAGCAACATACAAATGCTTGTAACTTTTTACTGGAGGGTCATAAAACCTTGAAATTTTGTAACAATAAAGTACTCGAGCCTCTTGTCAATTTAAGCTATCGCTCAAAGCTATGCTACGCTTGAGACCCAAATCAAACACTGATAAAACTTTAAATGGCCCTAACTTCTATATGGTACATCCTACACCTATCAAAGTTTGCAACATACAAATGCTTGTATCTTTTTACTGGAGCGTCAGAAAACCTTGAAATTTTCTAACAATAAAGTACTCGAGCTTCCTGTCAATTTAAGCAATCGCTCAAAGCTATGCTACCCTTGAGTCCCAAATCAAACACTGATAAAACTTCAAATGGCCCTAACTTCTATATGGTATGTCCCACACCTATCAAAGTTTGCAACATACAAATGCTTGTAACTTTTTAGTGGAGCGTCATAAAACCTTGAAATTTTGTACCAATAAACTACTCGAGCCTCTTGTCAATTTAAGCTATCGCTCAAAGCTATGGTACCCTTGAGTCCCAAATCAAGCACTGACAAAATTTCAAATGGCCCTAACTTCTATACGGTACGTCCTACACCTATCAAAGTTTGCAACATACAAATGGTTGTAACTTTTTACTGGAGCGTCAAAAAACTTTGAAATTTTGTAACAATAAAGTACTCGAGTCTCTTGTCAATTTATGCTAGCGCTCAACGCTATGCTACCCTTGAGTCCCAAATCAAACACTGATAAAACTTCAAATGGCCCTAACTTCTATACGGTACGACCTACACCTATCAAAGTTTGCAACATACAAATGCTTGTAACTTTTTACTGGAGCGTCATAAAACCTTGAAATTTGGTAACAATAAACTACTCGAGCCTCTTGTCAATTTAAGCTATCGCTCAAAGCTATGGTACCCTTGAGTACCAAATCAAGCACTGATAAAATTTCAAATAGCCCTAACTTCTATACGGTACGTCCTACACCTATCAAAGTTTGCAACATACAAATGGTTGTAACTTTTTACTGGAGCGTCATAAAACCTTGAAATTTTGTAACAATAAAGTACTCGAGCTTCTTGTCAATTTCAGCTTTCGCTCAAAGCTATGCTACCATTGAGTACCAAATCAAACACTGATAAAACTTCAAATGGCCTTAACTTCTATACGATACGTCCTACACCTATCAAAGTTTGCAACATACAAATGCTTGTAACTTTTTGCTGGAGCGCCATAAAACCTTGAAATTTTGTAACAAAAAGTACTCGATCCTCTTCTCAATTTAAGTTATCGCTCAAAGCTATGCTACCCTTGAGTCCCAAATCAAACACTGATAAAATTTCAAATGGCCCTAACTTCTATACGGTACGCCCTACACCTATCAAAGTTTGAGTCCAAAATCAAACACTGATAAAACTTCAAATGGCCCTAACTTCTATTCGGTACGTCCTACACCCATCAAAGTTTGCAACAAACAAATGCTTGTAACTTTTTACTGGAGCGTCATAAAACTTTGAAATTTTGTTACAATAAAGTACTCGAGCCTCTTGTCAATTTAAGCTATCGCTCAAAGCTATGCTACCCTTGAGTCCCAAATCAAACATTGATAAAACTTCAAATGGCCCTAGCTTCTATACGGTACGTCCCACACCTATCAAAGTTTGCAACATACAAATGCTTGTAACTTTTTCTGGAGCGCCATAAAACCTTGAAATTTTGTAACAATAAAGTACTCGAGCCCCTTGTCAATATAAGCTATCGCTCAAATCTATGCTACCCTTGAGTCCCAAATTAAACACTGATAAAACTTCAAATGGCCCTAACGGTACGTCCTACTTCTATCAAAGTTTGCAAGAGACAAATGCTAGTAACTTTTTACTGGAGCGTCATAAAACCTTGAAATTTTGTAACAATAAAGTACTCGAGCCTCTTGCCAATTTAAGCTATCGCTCAAAGCTATGCTTCCCTTGAGTCCCAAATCAAACACTGATAATACTTCAAATGGCCCTAACTTCTATACGGTACGTCCTACACCTATCAAAGTTAGCAACATACAAATGCTTGTAACTTTTTACTGGAGGGTCATAAAACCTTTAAATTTTGTAACAATAAAGTACTCGAGCCTCTTGTCAATTTAAGCAATCGCTCAAAGCTATGCTACCCTTGAGTCCCAAATCAAACACTGATAAACCTTCAAATGGCCCTAACTTCTATATGGTATGTCCCACACCTATCAAAGTTTGCAACATACAAATGCTTGTAACTTTTTAGTGGAGCGTCATAAAACCTTGAAATTTTGTAACAATAAACTACTCGAGCCTCTTGTCAATTTAAGCTATCGCTCAAAGCTATGGTACCCTTGAGTCCCAAATCAAGCACTGACAAAATTTCAAATGGCCCTAACTTCTATACGGTACGTCCTACACCTATCAAAGTTTGCAACAAACAAATGGTTGTAACTTTTTACTGGAGCGTCAAAAAACTTTGAAATTTTGTAACAATAAAGTACTCGAGTCTCTTGTCAATTTATGCTAGCGCTCAACGCTATGCTACCCTTGAGTCCCAAATCAAACACTGATAAAACTTCAAATGGCCCTAACTTCTATACGGTACGACCTACACCTATCAAAGTTTGCAACATACAAATGCTTGTAACTTTTTACTGGAGCGTCATAAAACCTTGAAATTTGGTAACAATAAACTACTCGAGCCTCTTGTCAATTTAAGCTATCGCTCAAAGCTATGCTACCATTGAGTCCCAAATCAAACACTGATAAAACTTCAAATGGCCTTAACTTCTATACGATACGTCCTACACCTATCAAAGTTTGCAACATACAAATGCTTGTAACTTTTTGCTGGAGCGCCATAAAACCTTGAAATTTTGTAACAAAAAGTACTCGAGCCTCTTCTCAATTTAAGTTATCGCTCAAAGCTATGCTACCCTTGAGTCCCAAATCAAACACTGATAAAATTTCAAATGGCCCTAACTTCTATACGGTACGCCCTACACCTATCAAAGTTTGAGTCCAAAATCAAACACTGAAAAAACTTCAAATGGCCCTAACTTCTATACGGTACGTCCTACACCTATCAAAGTTTGCAACAAACAAATGCTTGTAACTTTTTACTGGAGCGTCATAAAACCTTGAAATTTTGTAACAATAAAGTACTCGAGCCTCTTGTCAATTTAAGCTATCGCTCAAAGCTATGCTACCCTTGAGTCCCAAATCAAACATTGATAAAACTTCAAATGGCCCTAGCTTTTATACGGTACGTCCCACACTGTCAAAGTTTGCAACATACTAATGCTTGTAACTTTTTACTGGAGCGCCATAAAACCTTGAAATTTTGTAACAATAAAGTACTCGAGCCCCTTGTCAATTTAAGCTATCGCTCAAATCTATGCTACCCTTGAGTCCCAAATTAAACACTGATAAAACTTCAAATGGCCCTAACGTTACGTCCTACTTCTATCAAAGTTTGCAAGAGACAAATGCTAGTAACTTTTTACTGGAGCGTCATAAAACCTTGAAATTTTGTAACAATAAAGTACTCGAGCCTCTTGTCAATTTAAGCTATCGCTCAAAGCTATGCTTCCCTTGAGTCCCAAATCAAACACTGATAATACTTCAAATGGCCCTAACTTCTATACGGTACGTCCTACACCTATCAAAGTTAGCAACATACAAATGCTTGTAACTTTTTACTGGAGGGTCATAAAACCTTGAAATTTTGTAACAATAAAGTACTCGAGCCTCTTGTCAATTTAAGCTATCGCTCAAAGCTATGCTACGCTTGAGTCCCAAATCAAACACTGATAAAACTTTAAATGGCCCTAACTTCTATATGGTACGTCCTACACCTATCAAAGTTTGCAACATACAAATGCTTGTATCTTTTTACTGGAGCGTCAGAAAACCTTGAAATTTTCTAACAATAAAGTACTCGAGCTTCCTGTCAATTTAAGCAATCGCTCAAAGCTATGCTACCCTTGAGTCCCAAATCAAACACTGATAAAACTTCAAATGGCCCTAACTTCTATATGGTATGTCCCACACCTATCAAAGTTTGCAACATACAAATGCTTGTAACTTTTTAGTGGAGCGTCATAAAACCTTGAAATTTTGTAACAATAAACTACTCGAGCCTCTTGTCAATTTAAGCTATCGCTCAAAGCTATGGTACTCTTGAGTCCCAAATCAAGCACTGACAAAATTTCAAATGGCCCTAACTTCTATACGGTACGTCCCACACTGTCAAAGTTTGCAACATACTAATGCTTGTAACTTTTTACTGGAGCGCCATAAAACCTTGAAATTTTGTAACAATAAAGTACTCGAGCCCCTTGTCAATTTAAGCTATCGCTCAAATCTATGCTACCCTTGAGTCCCAAATTAAACACTGATAAAACTTCAAATGGCCCTAACGTTACGTCCTACTTCTATCAAAGTTTGCAAGAGACAAATGCTAGTAACTTTTTACTGGAGCGTCATAAAACCTTGAAATTTTGTAACAATAAAGTACTCGAGCCTCTTGTCAATTTAAGCTATCGCTCAAAGCTATGCTTCCCTTGAGTCCCAAATCAAACACTGATAATACTTCAAATGGCCCTAACTTCTATACGGTACGTCCTACACCTATCAAAGTTAGCAACATACAAATGCTTGTAACTTTTTACTGGAGGGTCATAAAACCTTGAAATTTTGTAACAATAAAGTACTCGAGCCTCTTGTCAATTTAAGCTATCGCTCAAAGCTATGCTACGCTTGAGTCCCAAATCAAACACTGATAAAACTTTAAATGGCCCTAACTTCCATATGGTACGTCCTACACCTATCAAAGTTTGCAACATACAAATGGTTGTAACTTTTTACTGGAGCGTCATAAAACCTTGAAATTTTGTAACAATAAAGTACTCGAGCTTCTTGTCAATTTCAGCTATCGCTCAAAGCTATGCTACCATTGAGTACCAAATCAAACACTGATAAAACTTCAAATGGCCTTAACTTCTATACGATACGTCCTACACCTATCAAAGTTTGCAACATACAAATGCTTGTAACTTTTTGCTGGAGCGCCATAAAACCTTGAAATTTTGTAACAAAAAGTACTCGAGCCTCTTCTCAATTTAAGTTATCGCTCAAAGCTATGCTACCCTTGAGTCCCAAATCAAACACTGATAAAATTTCAAATGGCCCTAACTTCTATACGGTACGCCCTACACCTATCAAAGTTTGAGTCCAAAATCAAACACTGATAAAACTTCAAATGGCCCTAACTTCTATACGGTACGTCCTACACCTATCAAAGTTTGCAACAAACAAATGCTTGTAACTTTTTACTGGAGCGTCATAAAACCTTGAAATTTTGTAACAATAAAGTACTCGAGCCTCTTGTCAATTTAAGCTATCGCTCAAAGCTATGCTACCCTTGAGTCCCAAATCAAACATTGATGAAACTTCAAATGGCCCTAGCTTCTATACGGTACGTCCCACACCTTTCAAAGTTTGCAACATACAAATGCTTGTAACTTTTTACTGGAGCGTCATAAAACCTTGAAATTTTGTAACAATAAGGTGCTCGAGCCCCTTGTCAATTTAAGCTATCGCTCAAATCTATGCTACCCTTGAGTCCCAAATTAAACACTGATAAAACTTCAAATGGCCCTAACGGTACGTCCTACTTCTATCAAAGTTTGCAAGAGACAAATGCTAGTAACTTTTTACTGGAGCGTCATAAAACCTTGAAATTTTGTAACAATAAAGTACTCGAGCCTCTTGTCAATTTAAGCTATCGCTCAAAGCTATGCTTCCCTTGAGTCCCAAATAAAACACTGATAATACTTCAAATGGCCCTAACTTCTATACGGTACGTCCTACACCTATCAAAGTTAGCAACATACAAATGCTTGTAACTTTTTACTGGAGGGTCATAAAACCTTGAAATTTTGTAACAATAAAGTACTCGAGCCTCTTGTCAATTTAAGCTATCGCTCAAAGCTATGCTACTCTTGAGTCCCAAATCAAACACTAATAAAACTTCAAATGGCCCTAACTTCTATATGGTACGTCCTACACCTATCAAAGTTTGCAACATACAAATGCTTGTATCTTTTTACTGGAGCGTCCGAAAACCTTGAAATTTTCTAACAATAAAGTACTCGAGCTTCTTGTCAATTTAAGCAATCGCTCAAAGCTATGCTACCCTTGAGTCCCAAATCAAGCACTGATAAAATTTCAAATGGCCCTAACTTCTATACGGTACGTCCTACACCTATCAAAGTTTGCAACATACAAATGGTTGTAACTTTTTACTGGAGCGTGAAAAAACTTTGAAATTTTGTAACAATAAAGTACTCGAGTCTCTTCTCAATTTATGCTAGCGCTCAACGCTATGCTACCCTTGAGTCCCAAATCAAGCACTGACAAAATTTCAAATGGCCCTAACTTCTATACGGTACGTCCTACACCTATCAAAGTTTGCAACATACAAATGGTTGTAACTTTTTACTGGAGCGTCAAAAAACTTTGAAATTTTGTAACAATAAAGTACTCGAGTCTCTTGTAAATTTATGCTAGCGCTCAACGCTATGCTACCCTTGAGTCCCAAATCAAACACTGATAAAACTTCAAATGGCCCTAACTTCTATACGGTACGACCTACACCTATCAAAGTTTGCAACATACAAATGCTTGTAACTTTTTACTGGAGCGTCATAAAACCTTGAAATTTGGTAACAATAAACTACTCGAGCCTCTTGTCAATTTAAGCTATCGCTCAAAGCTATGGTACCCTTGAGTCCCAAATCAAGCACTGATAAAATTTCAAATAGCCGTAACTTCTATACGGTACGTCCTACACCTATCAAAGTTTGCAACATACAAATGGTTGTAACTTTTTACTGGAGCGTCATAAAACCTTGAAATTTTGTAACAATAAAGTACTCGAGCTTCTTGTCAATTTCAGCTATCGCTCAAAGCTATGCTACCATTGAGTACCAAATCAAACACTGATAAAACTTCAAATGGCCTTAACTTCTATACGATACGTCCTACACCTATCAAAGTTTGCAACATACAAATGCTTGTAACTTTTTGCTGGAGCGCCATAAAACCTTGAAATTTTGTAACAAAAAGTACTCGAGCCTCTTCTCAATTTAAGTTATCGCTCAAAGCTATGCTACCCTTGAGTCCCAAATCAAACACTGATAAAATTTCAAATGGCCCTTACTTCTATACGGTACGCCCTACACCTATCAAAGTTTGAGTCCAAAATCAAACACTGATAAAACTTCAAATGGCCCTAACTTCTATACGGTACGGCCTACACCTATCAAAGTTTGCAACAAACAAATGCTTGTAACTTTTTACTGGAGCGTCATAAAACCTTGAAATTTTGTAACAATAAAGTACTCGAGCCTCTTGTCAATTGAAGCTATCGCTCAAAGCTATGCTACCCTTGAGTCCCAAATCAAACATTGATAAAACTTCAAATGGCCCTAGCTTCTATACGGTACGTCCCACACCTTTCAAAGTTTGCAACATACAAATGCTTGTAACTTTTTACTGGAGCGTCATAAAACCTTGAAATTTTGTAACAATAAGGTGCTCGAGCCCCTTGTCAATTTAAGCTATCGCTCAAATCTATGCTACCCTTGAGTCCCAAATTAAACACTGATAAAACTTCAAATGGCCCTAACGTTACGTCCTACTTCTATCAAAGTTTGCAAGAGACAAATGCTAGTAACTTTTTACTGGAGCGTCATAAAACCTTGAAATTTTGTAACAATAAAGTACTCGAGCCTCTTGTCAATTTAAGCTATCGCTCAAAGCTATGCTTCCCTTGAGTCCCAAATCAAACACTGATAATACTTCAAATGGCCCTAACTTCTATACGGTACGTCCTACACCTATCAAAGTTTGCAACATACAAATGGTTGTAACTTTTTACTGGAGCGTCATAAAACCTTGAAATTTTGTAACAATAAAGTACTCGAGCTTCTTGTCAATTTCAGCTATCGCTCAAAGCTATGCTACCATTGAGTCCCAAATCAAACACTGATAAAACTTCAAATGGCCTTAACTTCTATACGATACGTCCTACACCTATCAAAGTTTGCAACATACAAATGCTTGTAACTTTTTGCTGGAGCGCCATAAAACCTTGAAATTTTGTAACAAAAAGTACTCGAGCCTCTTCTCAATTTAAGTTATCGCTCAAAGCTATGCTACCCTTGAGTCCCAAATCAAACACTGATAAAATTTCAAATGGCCCTAACTTCTATACGGTACGCCCTACACCTATCAAAGTTTGAGTCCAAAATCAAACACTGATAAAACTTCAAATGGCCCTAACTTCTATACGGTACGTCCTACACCTATCAAAGTTTGCAACAAACAAATGCTTGTAACTTTTTACTGGAGCGTCATAAAACCTTGAAATTTTGTAACAATAAAGTACTCGAGCCTCTTGTCAATTTAAGCTATCGCTCAAAGCTATGCTACCCTTGAGTCCCAAATCAAACATTGATAAAACTTCAAATGGCCCTAGCTTCTATACGGTACGTCCCACACCTTTCAAAGTTTGCAACATACAAATGCTTGTAACTTTTTACTGGAGCGTCATAAAACCTTGAAATTTTGTAACAATAAGGTGCTCGAGCCCCTTGTCAATTTAAGCTATCGCTCAAATCTATGCTACCCTTGAGTCCCAAATTAAACACTGATAAAACTTCAAATGGCCCTAACGGTACGTCCTACTTCTATCAAAGTTTGCAAGATACAAATGCTAGTAACTTTTTACTGGAGCGTCATAAAACCTTGAAATTTTGTAACAATAAAGTACTCGAGCCTCTTGTCAATTTAAGCTATCGCTCAAAGCTATGCTTCCCTTGAATCCCAAATAAAACACTGATAATACTTCAAATGGCCCTAACTTCTATACGGTACGTCCTACACCTATCAAAGTTAGCAACATACAAATGCTTGTAACTTTTTACTGGAGGGTCATAAAACCTTGAAATTTTGTAACAATAAAGTACTCGAGCCTCTTGTCAATTTAAGCTATCGCTCAAAGCTATGCTACTCTTGAGTCCCAAATCAAACACTGATAAAACTTCAAATGGCCCTAACTTCTATATGGTACGTCCTACACCTATCAAAGTTTGCAACATACAAATGCTTGTATCTTTTTACTGGAGCGTCCGAAAACCTTGAAATTTTCTAACAATAAAGTACTCGAGCTTCTTGTCAATTTAAGCAATCGCTCAAAGCTATGCTACCCTTGAGTCCCAAATCAAGCACTGATAAAATTTCAAATGGCCCTAACTTCTATACGGTACGTCCTACACCTATCAAAGTTTGCAACATACAAATGGTTGTAACTTTTTACTGGAGCGTGAAAAAACTTTGAAATTTTGTAACAATAAAGTACTCGAGTCTCTTCTCAATTTATGCTAGCGCTCAACGCTATGCTACCCTTGAGTCCCAAATCAAACACTGATAAAACTTCAAATGGCCCTAACTTCTATACGGTACGTCCTACACCTATCAAAGTTTGCAACATACAAATGCTTGTAACGTTTTACTGGAGCGTCAAAAAACTTTGAAATTTTGTAACAATAAAGTACTCGAGCCTCTTGTCAATTTATGCTAGCGCTCAACGCTATGCTACCCTTGAGTCCCAAATCAAACACTGATAAAACTTCAAATGGCCATAACTACTATACAGTACATCCTACACCTAACAAAGTTTGCAACATACAAATGCTTTAACTTTTTACTGGAGCGTCATAAAACCTTGAAATTTTGTAACAATAAAGTACTCGAGCCTCTTGTCAATTTAACTCAAAGAAGTTTGGGCCATTTGAAGTCACTCAAAGCTATGCTACCCTTGAGTCCCAAATCAAATACTGATAAAACTTCAAATGGCCCTGACTTCTATACGGTACGTCCTACACCTACCAAAGTTTGCAACATACAAATTCTTGTAACTTTTTACTGCAGCGTCATAAAACCTTGAAATTTTGTAACAATAAAGTACTCGAGCCTCTTGTCAATTTAAGCTATCGCTCAAAGCTATAAGTTCCAAATCAAACACTGATAAAACTTCAAATGGCCCAAACATCTATACGGTACGTCCTACTGCTATCAAAGTTTGCAACATACAAATGCTTGTAACTTTTTACTGGAGGATCATAAAACCTTGAAAGTTTGTAACAATAAAGTACTCGAGCCTCTTGTCAATTTAAGCTATCGCTCAAAGCTATGCTACCTTTGAGTCCCAAATCAAACCTTGATAAAACTTCAAATGGCCCTAACTTCTATACGGTACGACCTACACCTATCAAAGTTTGCAACATACAAATGCTTGTAACTTTTTACTGGAGCGTCATAAAACCTTGAAATTTTGTAACAATATAGTACTCGAGCCTCTTGTCAATTTAAGCTATCGCTCAAATCTATGCTACTCTTGACTCCCAAATTAAACACTGATAAAACTTCAAATGGCCCTAACGTTACGTCCTACTTCTATCAAAGTTTGCAAGAGACAAATGCTAGTAACTTTTTACTAGAGCGTCATAAAACCTTGAAATTTTGTAACAATAAAGTACTCGAGCCTCTTGTCAATTTAAGCTATCGCTCAAAGCTATGCTTCCCTTGAGTCCCAAATCAAACACTGATAATACTTCAAATGGCCCTAACTTCTATACGGTACGTCGTACACCTATCAAAGTTTGCAACATACAAATGCGTGTATCTTTTTACTGGAGCGTCATAAAACCTTGAAATTTTGTAACAATAAAGTACTCGAGCCTCTTGTCAATTTAAGCTATCGCTCAAAGCTATGCTTCCCTTGAGTCCCAAATCAAACACTGATAAAACTTCAAATGGCCCTAACTTCTATATGGTACGTCCTACACCTATCAAAGTTTGCAACATACAGATGCTTGTAACTTTTTACTGGAGCTTCATAGTACTTTGAAATTTTGTAACAATAAAGTACTCGAGCCTCTTGTCAATTTATGCTAGCGCTCAGCGCTATGCTACCCTTGAGTCCCAAATCAAACACTGATAAATCTTCAAATGGCCCTAACTTCTATACGGTACGTCCTACACCTATCAAAGTTTGCAACATACAAATGCTTGTAACTTTTTACTGGAGCGTCAAAAAACTTTGAAATTTTGTAACAATAAAGTACTCGAGCATCTTGTCAATTTATGCTAGCGCTCAACGCTATGCTACCCTTGAGTCCCAAATCAAACACTGATAAAACTTCAAATGGCCATAACTACTATACGGTACATCCTACACCTAACAAAGTTTGCAACATACAAATGCTTTAACTTTTTACTGGAGCGTCATAAAACCTTGAAATTTTGTAACAATAAAGTACTCGAGTCTCTTGTCAATTTTTCTCAAAGAAGTTTGGGCCATTTGGAGTCACTCAAAGCTATGCTACCCTTGAGTCCCAAATCAAACACTGATTAAACTTCAAATGGCCCTGACTTCTATACGGTATGTCCTACACCTATCAAAGTTTGCAACATACAAATTCTTGTAACTTTTTACTGCAGCGTCATAAAACCTTGAAATTTTGTAACAATAAAGTACTCGAGCCTCTTGTCAATTTAAGCTATCGCTCAAAGCTATAAGTTCCAAATCAAACACTGATAAAACTTCAAATGGCCCAAACATCTATACGGTACGTCCTACTCCTATCAAAGTTTGCAACATACAAATGCTTGTAACTTTTTACTGGAGGGTCATAAAACTTTGAAAGTTTGTAACAATAAAGTACTCGAGCCTCTTGTTAATTTAAGCTATCGCTCAAAGCTATGCTACCCTTGAGTACCAAATCAAACACTGATAAAACTTCAAATGGCCTTAACTTCTATACGATATGTCCTACACCTATCAAAGTTTGCAACATACAAATGCTTGTAACTTTTTGCTGGAGCGTCATAAAACCTTGAAATTTTGTAACAATAAAGTACTCGAGCCTCTTCTCAATTTAAGTTATCGCTCAAAGCTATGCTACCCTTGAGTCCTAAATCAAACACTGATAAAATTTCAAATGGCTGTAACTTCTATACGGTACGCCCTACACCTAGCAAAGTTTGCAACATACAAATGCTTGTAACTTTTTCTGGAGCGTCATAAAACCTTGAAATTTTGTAACAATAAAGTACTCGAGCCTCTTTTCAATTTAAGTTATCGCTCAAAGCTATGCTACCCTTGAGTCCCAAATCAACCACTGATAAAACTTCAAATGGCCCTAACTACTATACGGTACATCCTACACCTAACAAAGTTTGCAACATACAAATGCTTTTAACTTTTTACTGGAGCGTCATAAAACCTTGAAATTTTGTAACAATAAAGTACTCGAGCTTCTTGTCAATTTCAGCTATCGCTCAAAGCTATGCTACCATTGAGTAACAAATCAAACACTGATAAAACTTCAAATGGCCTTAACTTCTATACGATACGTCCTACACCTATCAAAGTTTGCAACATACAAATGCTTGTAACTTTTTGCTGGAGCGCCATAAAACCGTGAAATTTTGTAACAAAAAGTACTCGAGCCTCTTCTCAATTTAAGTTATCGCTCAAAGCTATGTTACCCTTGAGTCACAAATCAAACACTGATAAAATTTCAAATGGCCCTAACTTCTATACGGTACGCCCTACACCTATCAAAGTTTGAGTCCAAAATCAAACACTGATAAAACTTCAAATGGCCCTAACTTCTATACGGTACGTCCTACACCTATCAAAGTTTGCAACAAACAAATGCTTGTAAATTTTTACTGGAGCGTCATAAAACCTTGAAATTTTGTAACAATAAAGTACTCGAGCCTCTTGTCAATTTAAGCTATCGCTCAAAGCTATGCTACCCTTGAGTCCCAAATCAAACATTGATAAAACTTCAAATGGCCCTAGCTTCTATACGGTACGTCCCATACCTTTCAAAGTTTGCAACATACAAATGCTTGTAACTTTTTACTGGAGGGTCATAAAACCTTGAAATTTTGTAACAATAAAGTACTCGAGCCTCTTGTCAATTTAACTCAAAGAAGTTTGGGCCATTTGAAGTCACTCAAAGCTATGCTACCCTTGAGTCCCAAATCAAATACTGATAAAACTTCAAATGGCCCTGACTTCTATACGGTACGTCCTACACCTACCAAAGTTTGCAACATACAAATTCTTGTAACTTTTTACTGCAGCGTCATAAAACCTTGAAATTTTGTAACAATAAAGTACTCGAGCCTCTTGTCAATTTAAGCTATCGCTCAAAGCTATAAGTTCCAAATCAAACACTGATAAAACTTCAAATGGCCCAAACATCTATACCGTACGTCCTACACCTATCTAAATTTGCAACATACAAATGCTTGTAACTTTTTACTGGAGCGTCATAAAACCTTGAAATTTTGTAACAATAAAGTACTCGAGCCCCTTGTCAATTTAAGCTATCGCTCAAATCTATGCTACTCTTGACTCCCAAATTAAACACTGATAAAACTTCAAATGGCCCTAACGTTACGTCCTACTTCTATCAAAGTTTGCAAGAGACAAATGCTAGTAACTTTTTACTGGAGCGTCATAAAACCTTGAAATTTTGTAACAATAAAGTACTCGAGCCTCTTGTCAATTTAAGCTATCGCTCAAAGCTATGCTTCCCTGGAGTCCCAAATCAAACACTGATAAAACTTCAAATGGCCCTAACTTCTATATGGTACGTCCTACACCTATCAAAGTTTGCAACATACAAATGCGTGTATCTTTTTACTGGAGCGTCAGAAAACCTTGAAATTTTCTAACAATAAAGTACTCGAGCTTCTTGTCAATTTAAGCAATCGCTCAAAGCTATGCTACCCTTGAGTCCCAAATCAAACACTGATAAAACTTCAAATGGCCCTAACTTCTATACGGTACGTCCTACACTTATCAAAGGTTGCAACATACAAATGCTTGTAACTTTTTACTGGAGCGTCATAAAACCTTGAAATTTTGTAACAATAAACTACTCGAGCCTCTTGTCAATTTAAGCTATCGCTCAAAGCTATGGTACCCTTGAGTCCCAAATCAAGCACTGATAAAACTTCAAATGGCCCTAACTTCTATATGGTACGTCCTACACCTATCAAAGTTTGCAACATACAAATGCTTGTAACTTTTTACTGGAGCTTCATAGTACTTTGAAATTTTGTAACAATAAAGTACTCGAGCCTCTTGTCAATTTATGCTAGCGCTCAGCGCTATGCTACCCTTGAGTCCCAAATCAAACACTGATAAAACTTCAAATGGCCCTAACTTCTATACGGTACGTCCTACACCTATCAAAGTTTGCAACATACAAATGCTTGTAACTTTTTACTGGAGCGTCAAAAAACTTTGAAATTTTGTAACAATAAAGTACTCGAGCATCTTGTCAATTTATGCTAGCGCTCAACGCTATGCTACCCTTGAGTCCCAAATCAAACACTGATAAAACTTCAAGTGGCCATAACTACTATACGGTACATCCTACACCTAACAAAGTTTGCAACATACAAATGCTTTAACTTTTTACTGGAGCGTCATAAAACCGTGAAATTTTGTAACAATAAAGTACTCGAGTCTCTTGTCAATTTTACTCAAAGAAGTTTGGGCCATTTGGAGTCACTCAAAGCTATGCTACCCTTGAGTCCCAAATCAAACACTGATTAAACTTCAAATGGCCCTGACTTCTATACGGTATGTCCTACACCTATCAAAGTTTGCAACATTCAAATTCTTGTAACTTTTTACTGCAGCGTCATAAAACCTTGAAATTTTGTAACAATAAAGTACTCGAGCCTCTTGTCAATTTAAGTTATCGCTCAAAGCTATAAGTTCCAAATCAAACACTGATAAAACTTCAAATGGCCCAAACATCTATACGGTACGTCCTACTCCAAAGTTTGCAACATACAAATGCTTGTAACTTTTTACTGGAGGGTCATAAAACTTTGAAAGTTTATAACAATAAAGTACTCGAGCCTCTTGTTAATTTAAGCTATCGCTCAAAGCTATGCTACCCTTGAGTCCCAAATCAAACACTGATAAAACTTCAAATGGCCTTAACTTTTATACGATATGTCCTACACCTATCAAAGTTTGCAACATACAAATGCTTGTAACTTTTTGCTGGAGCGTCATAAAACCTTGAAATTTTGTAACAATAAAGTACTCGAGCCTCTTCTCAATTTAAGTTATCGCTCAAAGCTATGCTACCCTTGAGTCCCAAATCAAACACTGATAAAATTTCAAATGGCTGTAACTTCTATACGGTACGCCCTACACCTATCAAAGTTTGCAACATACAAATGCTTGTAACTTTTTACTGGAGCGTCATAAAACCTTGAAATTTTGTAACAATAAAGTACTCGAGCCTCTTTTCAATTTAAGTTATCGCTCAAAGCTATGCTACCCTTGAGTCCCAAATCAAACACTGATAAAACTTCAAATGGCCCTAACTACTATACGGTACATCCTACACCTAACAAAGTTTGCAACATACAAATGCTTTTAACTTTTTACTGGAGCGTCATAAATCCTTGAAATTTTGTAACAATAAAGTACTCGAGCCTCTTGTCAATTTAAGCTATTGCTCAAAGCTATGCTACCCTTGAGTCCCAAATCAAAAACTGATAAAACTTCAAATGGCCCTAACTTCTATACGGTACGTCCTACACCTATCAAAGTTTGCAACATACAAATGGTTGTTACTTGCTACTGGAGCGTCATAAAACCTTGAAATTTTGTAAGAATAAAGTACTCGAGCCTCTTGTCAATTTAAGCTATCACTCAAAGCTATGCTACCCTTGAGTCCTAAATCCAACACTGATAAAACTTCAAATGGCCCTAACTTCTATACGGTACGTCCTATACCTATCAAAGTTTGCAACATACAATATGCTTGTAACTTTTTACTGGAGCGTCATAAAACTTTGAAATTTTGTAAGAATAAAGTAATCGAGCCTCTTGTCAATTTCAGCTATCACTCAAAGCTTTGCTACCCTTGAGTCCCAAATCCAACACTGATAAAACTTCAAATGGCTCTAACTTCTATACGATACATCCGAAACCTATCAAAGTTTGCAACATACAAATGCTAGTAACTTTTTACTGGAGCGACATAAAACATTGAAATTTTGTAAGAATAAAGTACTCGAGCCTCTTGCCAATTTAAGTTATCGCTCAAAGCTATGGTACCCTTGAGTCCCAAATCAAACACTGATAAAACCTCAAATGGCCCTAACTTTTATACGGTACATCCTACATCTATCAAAGTTTGCAACATACAAATGCTTGTAACTTTTTACTGGAGCGTCATAAAACCTTGAAATTTTGTAACAATAAAGTACTCGAGCCTCTTGTCAATTTAAGCTATCGCTCAAAGCTATGGTACCCTTGATTCTCAAATCAAATACTGATAAAACTTAAAATGGCCCTAACTTCTATACGGTACTTCCTACACCTATCAAAGTTTGCAACATACAAATGATTGTAACATTTTGCTGGAGCGTCATAAAACCTTGAAATTTTGTAACAATAAAGTACTCGAGCCTCTTGTCAATTTAAGCTATCGCTCAAAGCTATGCTAGCCTTGAGTCCCAAATCAAACACCGATAAAATTTCAAATGGCCCTAACTTCTATACGGTACGTCCTACACCTATCAAAGTTTGCAACATACAAATGCTTGTAACTTTTTATTGGAGCGTCATAAAACCTTGAAATTTTGTAACAATAAAGTACTCGAGCGTCTTTTCAATTTAAGTTATCGCTCAAAGCTATGCTACCCTTGAGTCCCAAATCAAACACTGATAAAATTTCAAATGGCCCAAACATCTATACGGTACGTCCTACTGCTATCAAAGTTTGCAACATACAAATGCTTGTAACTTTTTACTGGAGGGTCATAAAACCTTGAAAGTTTGTAACAATAAAGTACTCAAGCCTCTTGTCAATTTAAGATATCGCTCAAAGCTATGCTACCCTTGAATCCCAAATCAAACACTGATAAAACTTCAAATGGCCCTAACTTCTATATGATACGTCCCACACCTATCAAAGTTTGCAACATACAAATGCTTGTAACTTTTTACTGGAGCGTCATAAAACCTTGAAATTTTGTAACAATAAACTACTCGTGCCTCTTGTCAATTTAAGCTATCGCTCAAATCTATGGTACCCTTGAGTCCCAAATCAAGCACTGATAAAATTTCAAATGGCCCTAACTTCTATACGGTACGTCCTACACCTATCAAAGTTTGCAACATACAAATGGTTGTAACTTTTTACTGGAGCGTCAAAAAACTTTGAAATTTTGTAACAATAAAGTACTCGAGCCTCTTGTCAATTTATGCTAGCGCTCAACGCTATGCTACCCTTGAGTCCCAAATCAAACATTGATAAAACTTCAAATGGCCCTAACTTCTATACGGTACGTCCTACACCTATCAAAGTTTGCAACATACAAATGCTTGTAACTTTTTACTGGAGCGTCAAAAACTTTGAAATTTTGTAACAATAAAGTACTCGAGCCTCTTGTCAATTTATGCTAGCGCTCAACGCTTTGCTGCCCTTGAGTCCCAAACCAAACACTGATAAAACTTCAAATGGCCATAACTACTATATGGTACATCCTACACCTAACAAAGTTTGCAACATACAAATGCTTTAACTTTTTACTGGAGCGTCATAAAACCTTGAAATTTTGTAACAATAAAGTACTCGAGCCTCTTGTCAATTTAAGCTATCACTCAAAGCTATGCTACCCTTGAGTCCCAAATCAAATACTGATAAAACTTCAAATGGCCCTGACTTCTATACGGTACGTCCTACACCTATCAAAGTTTGCAACATACAAATTCTTGTAACTTTTTACTGCAGCGTCATAAAACCTTGAAATTTTGTAACAATAAAGTACTCGAGCCTCTTGGCAATTTAAGCTATCGCTCAAAGCTATAAGTTCCAAATCAAACACTGATAAAACTTCAAATGACCCAAACATCTATACGGTACGTCCTACTCCTATCAAAGTTTGCAACATACAAATGCTTGTAACTTTTTACTGGAGGGTCATAAAACCTTGCAAGTTTGTAACAATAAAGTACTCGAGCCTCTTGTCAATTTAAGCTATCGCTCAAAGCTATGCTACCCTTGAGTCCCAAATCAAACCTTGATAAAACTTCAAATGGCCCTAACTTCTATACGGTACGACCTACACCTATCAAAGTTTGCAGCATACAAATGCTTGTAACTTTTTACTGGAGCGTCATAAAACCTTGAAATTTTGTAATAATAAACTACTCGAGCCTCTTCTCAATTTAAGTTATCGCTCAAAGCTATGCTACCCTTGAGTCCCAAATCAAACACTGATAAAATTTCAAATGGCCCTAACTTCTATACGGTACGCCCTACACCTATCAAAGTTTGAGTCCAAAATCAAACACTGATAAAACTTCAAATGGCCCTAACTTCTATTCGGTACGTCCTACACCTATCAAAGTTTGCAACAAACAAATGCTTGTAACTTTTTACTGGAGCGTCATAAAACCTTGAAATTTTGTTACAATAAAGTACTCGAGCCTCTTGTCAATTTAAGCTATCGCTCAAAGCTATGCTACCCTTGAGTCCCAAATCAAACATTGATAAAACTTCAAATGGCCCTAGCTTCTATACGGTACGTCCCACACCTATCAAAGTTTGCAACATACAAATGCTTGTAACTTTTTACTGGAGCGCCATAAAACCTTGAAATTTTGTAACAATAAAGTACTCGAGCCCCGTGTCAATTTAAGCTATCGCTCAAATCTATGCTACCCTTGAGTCCCAAATTAAACACTGATAAAACTTCAAATGGCCCTAACGGTACGTCCTACTTCTATCAAAGTTTGCAAGAGACAAATGCTAGTAACTTTTTACTGGAGCGTCATAAAACCTTGAAATTTTGTAACAATAAAGTACTCGAACCTCTTGCCAATTTAAGCTATCGCTCAAAGCTATGCTTCCCTTGAGTCCCAAATCAAACACTGATAATACTTCAAATGGCCCTAACTTCTATACGGTACGTCCTACACCTATCAAAGTTAGCAACATACAAATGCTTGTAACTTTTTACTGGAGGGTCATAAAACCTTGAAATTTTGTAACAATAAAGTACTCGAGGCTCTTGTCAATTTAAGGAATCGCTCAAAGCTATGCTACCCTTGAGTCCCAAATCAAACACTGATAAAACTTCAAATGGCCCTAACTTCTATATGGTATGTCCCACACCTATCAAAGTTTGCAACATACAAATGCTTGTAACTTTTTAGTGGAGCGTCATAAAACCTTGAAATTTTGTAACAATAAACTACTCGAGCCTCTTGTCAATTTAAGCTATCGCTCAAAGCTATGGTACCCTTGAGTCCCAAATCAAGCACTGACAAAATTTCAAATGGCCCTAACTTCTATACGGTACGTCCTACACCTATCAAAGTTTGCAACAAACAAATGGTTGTAACTTTTTACTGGAGCGTCAAAAAACTTTGAAATTTTGTAACAATAAAGTACTCGACCCTATTGTCAATTTATGCTAGCGCTCAACGCTATGCTACCCTTGAGTCCCAAATCAAACATTGATAAAATTTCAAATGGCCCTAACTTCTATACGGTACGTCCTACACCTATCAAAGTTTGCAACATACAAATGCTTGTAACTTTTTACTGGAGCGTCAAAAACTTTGAAATTTTGTAACAATAAAGTACTCGAGCCTCTTGTCAATTTATGCTAGCGCTCAACGCTTTGCTGCCCTTGAGTCCCAAACCAAACACTGATAAAACTTCAAATGGCCATAACTACTATATGGTACATCCTACACCTAACAAAGTTTGCAACATACAAATGCTTTAAGTTTTTACTGGAGCTTCATAAAACCTTGAAATTTTGTAACAATAAAGTACTCGAGCCTCTTGTCAATTTAAGCTATCGCTCAAAGCTATGCTACCCTTGAGTCCCAAATCAAATACTGATAAAACTTCAAATGGCCCTGACTTCTATACGGTACGTCCTACACCTATCAAAGTTTGCAACATACAAATTCTTGTAACTTTTTACTGCAGCGTCATAAAACCTTGAAATTTTGTAACAATAAAGTACTCGAGCCTCTTGTCAATTTAAGCTATCGCTCAAAGCTATAAGTTCCAAATCAAACACTGATAAAACTTCAAATGGCCCAAACATCTATACGGTACGTCCTACTCCTATCAAAGTTTGCAACATACAAATGCTTGTAACTTTTTACTGGAGGGTCATAAAACCTTGAAAGTTTGTAACAATAAAGTACTCGAGCCTCTTGTCAATTTAAGCTATCGCTCAAAGCTATGCTACCCTTGAGTCCCAAATCAAACCTTGATAAAACTTCAAATGGCCCTAACTTCTATACGGTACGACCTACACCTATCAAAGTTTGCAACATACAAATGCTTGTAACTTTTTACTGGAGCGTCATAAAACCTTGAAATTTTGTAACAATAAACTACTCGAGCCTCTTCTCAATTTAAGTTATCGCTCAAAGCTATGCTACCCTTGAGTCCCAAATCAAACACTGATAAAATTTCAAATGGCCCTAACTTCTATACGGTACGCCCTACACCTATCAAAGTTTGAGTCCAAAATCAAACACTGATAAAACTTCAAATGGCCCTAACTTCTATTCGGTACGAACTACACCTATCAAAGTTTGCAACAAACAAATGCTTGTAACTTTTTACTGGAGCGTCATAAAACCTTGAAATTTTGTTACAATAAAGTACTCGAGCCTCTTGTCAATTTAAGCTATCGCTCAAAGCTATGCTACCCTTGAGTCCCAAATCAAACATTGATAAAACTTCAAATGGCCCTAGCTTCTATACGGTACGTCCCACAACTATCAAAGCTTGCAACATACAAATGCCTGTAACTTTTTACTGGAGCGCCATAAAACCTTGAAATTTTGTAACAATAAAGTACTCGAGCCCCTGGTCAATTTAAGCTATCGCTCAAATCTACGCTACCCTTGAGTCCCAAATTAAACACTGATAAAACTTCAAATGGCCCTAACGGTACGTCCTACTTCTATCAAAGTTTGCAAGAGACAAATGCTAGTAACTTTTTACTGGAGCGTCATAAAACCTTGAAATTTTGTAACAATAAAGTACTCGAACCTCTTGCCAATTTAAGCTATCGCTCAAAGCTATGCTTCCCTTGAGTCCCAAATCAAACACTGATAATACGTCAAATGGCCCTAACTTCTATACGGTACGTCCTACACCTATCAAAGTTAGCAACATACAAATGCTTGTAACTTTTTACTGGAGGGTCATAAAACCTTGAAATTTTGTAACAATAAAGTACTCGAGGCTCTTGTCAATTTAAGGAATCGCTCAAAGCTATGCTACCCTTGAGTCCCAAATCAAACACTGATAAAACTTCAAATGGCCCTAACTTCTATATGGTATGTCCCACAACTATCAAAGTTTGCAACATACAAATGCTTGTAACTTTTTAGTGGAGCGTCATAAAACCTTGAAATTTTGTAACAATAAACTACTCGAGCCTCTTGTCAATTTAAGCTATCGCTCAAAGCTATGGTACCCTTGAGTCCCAAATCAAGCACTGACAAAATTTCAAATGGCCCTAACTTCTATACGGTACGTCCTACACCTATCAAAGTTTGCAACAAACAAATGGTTGTAACTTTTTACTGGAGCGTCAAAAAACTTTGAAATTTTGTAACAATAAAGTACTCGAGTCTCTTGTCAATTTATGCTAGCGCTCAACGCTATGCTACCCTTGAGTCCCAAATCAAATACTGATAAAACTTCAAATGGCCCTAACTTCTATACGGTACGACCTACACCTATCAAAGTTTGCAACATACAAATGCTTGTAACTTTTTACTGGAGCGTCATAAAACCTTGAAATTTGGTAACAATAAACTACTCGAGCCTCTTGTCAATTTAAGCTATCGCTCAACGCTTTGCTGCCCTTGAGTCCCAAACCAAACACTGATAAAACTTCAAATGGCCCTAACTTCTATACGGTACGCTCTACACCTATCAAAGTTTGAGTCCAAAATCAAACACTGATAAAACTTCAAATGGCCCTAACTTCTATTCGGTACGTCCTACACCTATCAAAGTTTGCAACAAACAAATGCTTGTAACTTTTTACTGGAGCGTCATAAAACCTTGAAATTTTGTTACAATAAAGTACTCGAGCCTCTTGTCAATTTAAGCTATCGCTCAAAGCTATGCTACCCTTGAGTCCCAAATCAAACATTGATAAAACTTCAAATGGCCATAACTACTATATGGTACATCCTACACCTAACAAAGTTTGCAACATACAAATGCTTTAAGTTTTTACTGGAGCTTCATAAAACCTTGAGATTTTGTAACAATAAAGTACTCGAGCCTCTTGTCAATTTAAGCTATCACTCAAAGCTATGCTACCCTTGAGTCCCAAATCAAATACTGATAAAACTTCAAATGGCCCTGACTTCTATACGGTACGTCCTACACCTATCAAAGTTTGCAACATACAAATTCTTGTAACTTTTTACTGCAGCGTCATAAAACCTTGAAATTTTGTAACAATAAAGTACTCGAGCCTCTTGTCAATTTAAGCTATCGCTCAAAGCTATAAGTTCCAAATCAAACACTGATAAAACTTCAAATGGCCCAAACATCTATACGGTACGTCCTACTCCTATCAAAGTTTGCAACATACAAATGCTTGTAACTTTTTACTGGAGGGTCATAAAACCTTGAAAGTTTGTAACAATAAAGTACTCGAGCCTCTTGTCAATTTAAGCTATCGCTCAAAGCTATGCTACCCTTGAGTCCCAAATCAAACCTTGATAAAACTTCAAATGGCCCTAACTTCTATACGGTACGACCTACACCTATCAAAGTTAGCAGCATACAAATGCTTGTAACTTTTTACTGGAGCGTCATAAAACCTTGAAATTTTGTAACAATAAACTACTCGAGCCTCTTCTCAATTTAAGTTATCGCTCAAAGCTATGCTTCCCTTGAGTCCCAAATCAAACACTGATAATACTTCAAATGGCCCTAACTACTATACGGTACGTCCTACACCTATCAAAGTTTGCAACATACAAATTCTTGTAACTTTTTACTGGAGCGTCATAAAACCTTGAAATTTTGTAACAATAAACTACTCGAGCCTCTTCTCAATTTAAGTTATCGCTCAAAGCTATGCTTCCCTTGAGTCCCAAATTAAACACTGATAAAACTTCAAATGGCCCTAACGGTACGTCCTACTTCTATCAAAGTTTGCAAGAGACAAATGCTAGTAACTTTTTACTGGAGCGTCATAAAACCTTGAAATTTTGTAACAATAAAGTACTCGAACCTCTTGCCAATTTAAGCTATCGCTCAAAGCTATGCTTCCCTTGAGTCCCAAATCAAACACTGATAATACTTCAAATGGCCCTAACTTCTATACGGTACGTCCTACACCTATCAAAGTTAGCAACATACAAATGCTTGTAACTTTTTACTGGAGGGTCATAAAACCTTGAAATTTTGTAACAATAAAGTACTCGAGGCTCTTGTCAATTTAAGGAATCGCTCAAAGCTATGCTACCCTTGAGTCCCAAATCAAACACTGATAAAACTTCAAATGGCCCTAACTTCTATATGGTATGTCCCACACCTATCAAAGTTTGCAACATACAAATGCTTGTAACTTTTTAGTGGAGCGTCATAAAACCTTGAAATTTTGTAACAATAAACTACTCGAGCCTCTTGTCAATTTAAGCTATCGCTCAAAGCTATGGTACCCTTGAGTCCCAAATCAAGCACTGACAAAATTTCAAATGGCCCTAACTTCTATACGGCACGTCCTACACCTATCAAAGTTTGCAACAAACAAATGGTTGTAACTTTTTACTGGAGCGTCAAAAAACTTTGAAATTTTGTAACAATAAAGTACTCGAGTCTCTTGTCAATTTATGCTAGCGCTCAACGCTATGCTACCCTTGAGTCCCAAATCAAACACTGATAAAATTTCAAATGGCCCTAACTTCTATATGGTACGCCCTACACCTATCAAAGTTTGAGTCCAAAATCAAACACTGATAAAACTTCAAATGGCCCTAACTTCTATACGGTACGTCCTACACCTATCAAAGTTTGCAACAAACAAATGCTTGTAACTTTTTACTGGAGCGTCATAAAACCTTGAAATTTTGTTACAATAAAGTACTCGAGCCTCTTGTCAATTTAAGCTATCGCTCAAAGCTATGCTACCCTTGAGTCCCAAATCAAACATTGATAAAACTTCAAATGGCCCTAGCTTCTATACGGTACGTCCCACACCTATCAAAGTTTGCAACATACAAATGCCTGTAACTTTTTACTGGAGCGCCATAAAACCTTGAAATTTTGTAACAATAAAGTACTCGAGCCCCTTGTCAATTTAAGCTATCGCTCAAATCTATGCTACCCTTGAGTCCCAAATTAAACACTGATAAAACTTCAAATGGCCCTAACGGTACGTCCTACTTCTATCAAAGTATGCAAGAGACAAATGCTAGTAACTTTTTACTGGAGCGTCATAAAACCTTGAAATTTTGTAACAATAAAGTACTCGAACCTCTTGCCAATTTAAGCTATCGCTCAAAGCTATGCTTCCCTTGAGTCCCAAATCAAACACTGATAATACTTCAAATGGCCCTAACTTCTATACGGTACGTCCTACACCTATCAAAGTAAGCAACATACAAATGCTTGTAACTTTTTACTGGAGGGTCATAAAACCTTGAAATTTTGTAACAATAAAGTACTCGAGGCTCTTGTCAATTTAAGGAATCGCTCAAAGCTATGCTACCCTTGAGTCCCAAATCAAACACTGATAAAACTTCAAATGGCCCTAACTTCTATATGGTATGTCCCACACCTATCAAAGTTTGCAACATACAAATGCCTGTAACTTTTTAGTGGAGCGTCATAAAACCTTGAAATTTTGTAACAATAAACTACTCGAGCCTCTTGTCAATTTAAGCTATCGCTCAAAGCTATGGTACCCTTGAGTCCCAAATCAAGCACTGACAAAATTTCAAATGGCCCTAACTTCTATACGGTACGTCCTACACCTATCAAAGTTTGCAACAAACAAATGGTTGTAACTTTTTACTGGAGCGTCAAAAAACTTTGAAATTTTGTAACAATAAAGTACTCGAGTCTCTTGTCAATTTATGCTAGCGCTCAACGCTATGCTACCCTTGAGTCCCAAATCAAATACTGATAAAACTTCAAATGGCCCTAACTTCTATACGGTACGACCTACACCTATCAAAGTTTGCAACATACAAATGCTTGTAACTTTTTACTGGAGCGTCATAAAACCTTGAAATTTGGTAACAATAAACTACTCGAGCCTCTTGTCAATTTAAGCTATCGCTCAAAGCTATGCTACCATTGAGTCCCAAATCAAATACTGATAAAACTTCAAATGGCCTTAACTTCTATACGATACGTCCTACACCTATCAAAGTGTGCAACATACAAATGCTTGTAACTTTTTGCTGGAGCGCCATAAAACCTTGAAATTTTGTAACAAAAAGTACTCGAGCCTCTTCTCAATTTAAGTTATTGCTCAAAGCTATGCTACCCTTGAGTCCCAAATCAAACACTGATAAAATTTCAAATGGCCCTAACTTCTATACGGTACGCTCTACACCTATCAAAGTTTGAGTCCAAAATCAAACACTGATAAAACTTCAAATGGCCCTAACTTCTATTCGGTACGTCCTACACCTATCAAAGTTTGCAACAAACAAATGCTTGTAACTTTTTACTGGAGCGTCATAAAACCTTGAAATTTTGTTACAATAAAGTACTCGAGTCTCTTGTCAATTTATGCTAGCGCTCAACGCTATGCTACCCTTGAGTCCCAAATCAAACACTGATAAAACTTCAAATGGCCCTAACTTCTATATGGTATGTCCCACACCTATCAAAGTTTGCAACATACAAATGCTTGTAACTTTTTAGTGGAGCGTCATAAAACCTTGAAATTTTGTAACAATAAACTACTCGAGCCTCTTGTCAATTTAAGCTATCGCTCAAAGCTATGGTACCCTTGAGTCCCAAATCAAGCACTGACAAAATTTCAAATGGCCCTAACTTCTATACGGTACGTCCTACACCTATCAAAGTTTGCAACAAACAAATGGTTGTAACTTTTTACTGGAGCGTCAAAAAACTTTGAAATTTTGTAACAATAAAGTACTCGAGTCTCTTGTCAATTTATGCTAGCGCTCAACGCTATGCAACCCTTGAGTCCCAAATCAAATACTGATAAAACTTCAAATGGCCCTAACTTCTATACGGTACGACCTACACCTATCAAAGTTTGCAACATACAAATGCTTGTAACTTTTTACTGGAGCGTCATAAAACCTTGAAATTTGGTAACAATAAACTACTCGAGCCTCTTGTCAATTTAAGCTATCGCTCAACGCTTTGCTGCCCTTGAGTCCCAAACCAAACACTGATAAAACTTCAAATGGCCCTAACTTCTATACGGTACGCTCTACACCTATCAAAGTTTGAGTCCAAAATCAAACACTGATAAAACTTCAAATGGCCCTAACTTCTATTCGGTACGTCCTACACCTATCAAAGTTTGCAACAAACAAATGCTTGTAACTTTTTACTGGAGCGTCATAAAACCTTGAAATTTTGTTACAATAAAGTACTCGAGCCTCTTGTCAATTTAAGCTATCGCTCAAAGCTATGCTACCCTTGAGTCCCAAATCAAGCACTGATAAAACTTCAAATGGCCATAACTACTATACGGTACATCCTACACCTAACAAAGTTTGCAACATACAAATGCTTTAAGTTTTTACTGGAGCTTCATAAAACCTTGAGATTTTGTAACAATAAAGTACTCGAGCCTCTTGTCAATTTAAGCTATCACTCAAAGCTATGCTACCCTTGAGTCCCAAATCAAATACTGATAAAACTTCAAATGGCCCTGACTTCTATACGGTACGTCCTACACCTATCAAAGTTTGCAACATACAAATTCTTGTAACTTTTTACTGCAGCGTCATAAAACCTTGAAATTTTGTAACAATAAAGTACTCGAGCCTCTTGTCAATTTAAGCTATCGCTCAAAGCTAGAAGTTCCAAATCAAACACTGATAAAACTTCAAATGGCCCAAACATCTATACGGTACGTCCTACTGCTATCAAAGTTTGCAACATACAAATGCTTGTAACTTTTTACTGGAGGGTCATAAAACCTTGAAAGTTTGTAACAATAAAGTACTCGAGCCTCTTGTCAATTTAAGCTATCGCTCAAAGCTATGCTACCCTTGAGTCCCAAATCAAACCTTGATAAAACTTCAAATGGCCCTAACTTCTATACGGTACGACCTACACCTATCAAAGTTAGCAGCATACAAATGCTTGTAACTTTTTACTGGAGCGTCATAAAACCTTGAAATTTTGTAACAATAAACTACTCGAGCCTCTTCTCAATTTAAGTTATCGCTCAAAGCTATGCTTCCCTTGAGTCCCAAATCAAACACTGATAATACTTCAAATGGCCCTAACTACTATACGGTACGTCCTACACCTATCAAAGTTTGCAACATACAAATTCTTGTAACTTTTTACTGGAGCGTCATAAAACCTTGAAATTTTGTAACAATAAACTACTCGAGCCTCTTCTCAATTTAAGTTATCGCTCAAAGCTATGCTTCCCTTGAGTCCCAAATCAAACACTGATAAAACTTCAAATGGCCCTAACGGTACGTCCTACTTCTATCAAAGTTTGCAAGAGACAAATGCTAGTAACTTTTTACTGGAGCGTCATAAAACCTTGAAATTTTGTAACAATAAAGTACTCGAACCTCTTGCCAATTTAAGCTATCGCTCAAAGCTATGCTTCCCTTGAGTCCCAAATCAAACACTGATAATACTTCAAATGGCCCTAACTTCTATACGGTACGTCCTACACCTATCAAAGTTAGCAACATACAAATGCTTGTAACTTTTTACTGGAGGGTCATAAAACCTTGAAATTTTGTAACAATAAAGTACTCGAGGCTCTTGTCAATTTAAGGAATCGCTCAAAGCTATGCTACCCTTGAGTCCCAAATCAAACACTGATAAAACTTCAAATGGCCCTAACTTCTATATGGTATGTCCCACACCTATCAAAGTTTGCAACATACAAATGCTTGTAACTTTTTAGTGGAGCGTCATAAAACCTTGAAATTTTGTAACAATAAACTACTCGAGCCTCTTGTCAATTTAAGCTATCGCTCAAAGCTATGGTACCCTTGAGTCCCAAATCAAGCACTGACAAAATTTCAAATGGCCCTAACTTCTATACGGCACGTCCTACACCTATCAAAGTTTGCAACAAACAAATGGTTGTAACTTTTTACTGGAGCGTCAAAAAACTTTGAAATTTTGTAACAATAAAGTACTCGAGTCTCTTGTCAATTTATGCTAGCGCTCAACGCTATGCTACCCTTGAGTCCCAAATCAAACACTGATAAAATTTCAAATGGCCCTAACTTCTATATGGTACGCCCTACACCTATCAAAGTTTGAGTCCAAAATCAAACACTGATAAAACTTCAAATGGCCCTAACTTCTATACGGTACGTCCTACACCTATCAAAGTTTGCAACAAACAAATGCTTGTAACTTTTTACTGGAGCGTCATAAAACCTTGAAATTTTGTTACAATAAAGTACTCGAGCCTCTTGTCAATTTAAGCTATCGCTCAAAGCTATGCTACCCTTGAGTCCCAAATCAAACATTGATAAAACTTCAAATGGCCCTAGCTTCTATACGGTACGTCCCACACCTATCAAAGTTTGCAACATACAAATGCCTGTAACTTTTTACTGGAGCGCCATAAAACCTTGAAATTTTGTAACAATAAAGTACTCGAGCCCCTTGTCAATTTAAGCTATCGCTCAAATCTATGCTACCCTTGAGTCCCAAATTAAACACTGATAAAACTTCAAATGGCCCTAACGGTACGTCCTACTTCTATCAAAGTTTGCAAGAGACAAATGCTAGTAACTTTTTACTGGAGCGTCATAAAACCTTGAAATTTTGTAACAATAAAGTACTCGAACCTCTTGCCAATTTAAGCTATCGCTCAAAGCTATGCTTCCCTTGAGTCCCAAATCAAACACTGATAATACTTCAAATGGCCCTAACTTCTATACGGTACGTCCTACACCTATCAAAGTAAGCAACATACAAATGCTTGTAACTTTTTACTGGAGGGTCATAAAACCTTGAAATTTTGTAACAATAAAGTACTCGAGGCTCTTGTCAATTTAAGGAATCGCTCAAAGCTATGCTACCCTTGAGTCCCAAATCAAACACTGATAAAACTTCAAATGGCCCTAACTTCTATATGGTATGTCCCACACCTATCAAAGTTTGCAACATACAAATGCTTGTAACTTTTTAGTGGAGCGTCATAAAACCTTGAAATTTTGTAACAATAAAGTACTCGAGCCTCTTGTCAATTTAAGCTATCGCTCAAAGCTATGGTACCCTTGAGTCCCAAATCAAGCACTGACAAAATTTCAAATGGCCCTAACTTCTATACGGTACGTCCTACACCTATCAAAGTTTGCAACAAACAAATGGTTGTAACTTTTTACTGGAGCGTCAAAAAACTTTGAAATTTTGTAACAATAAAGTACTCGAGTCTCTTGTCAATTTATGCTAGCGCTCAACGCTATGCTACCCTTGAGTCCCAAATCAAATACTGATAAAACTTCAAATGGCCCTAACTTCTATACGGTACGACCTACACCTATCAAAGTTTGCAACATACAAATGCTTGTAACTTTTTACTGGAGCGTCATAAAACCTTGAAATTTGGTAACAATAAACTACTCGAGCCTCTTGTCAATTTAAGCTATCGCTCAAAGCTATGCTACCATTGAGTCCCAAATCAAACACTGATAAAACTTCAAATGGCCTTAACTTCTATACGATATGTCCTACACCTATCAAAGTGTGCAACATACAAATGCTTGTAACTTTTTGCTGGAGCGCCATAAAACCTTGAAATTTTGTAACAAAAAGTACTCGAGCCTCTTCTCAATTTAAGTTATTGCTCAAAGCTATGCTACCCTTGAGTCCCAAATCAAACACTGATAAAATTTCAAATGGCCCTAACTTCTATACGGTACGCTCTACACCTATCAAAGTTTGAGTCCAAAATCAAACACTGATAAAACTTCAAATGGCCCTAACTTCTATTCGGTACGTCCTACACCTATCAAAGTTTGCAACAAACAAATGCTTGTAACTTTTTACTGGAGCGTCATAAAACCTTGAAATTTTGTTACAATAAAGTACTCGAGTCTCTTGTCAATTTATGCTAGCGCTCAACGCTATGCTACCCTTGAGTCCCAAATCAAACACTGATAAAACTTCAAATGGCCCTAACTTCTATATGGTATGTCCCACACCTATCAAAGTTTGCAACATACAAATGCTTGTAACTTTTTAGTGGAGCGTCATAAAACCTTGAAATTTTGTAACAATAAACTACTCGAGCCTCTTGTCAATTTAAGCTATCGCTCAAAGCTATGGTACCCTTGAGTCCCAAATCAAGCACTGACAAAATTTCAAATGGCCCTAACTTCTATACGGTACGTCCTACACCTATCAAAGTTTGCAACAAACAAATGGTTGTAACTTTTTACTGGAGCGTCAAAAAACTTTGAAATTTTGTAACAATAAAGTACTCGAGTCTCTTGTCAATTTATGCTAGCGCTCAACGCTATGCAACCCTTGAGTCCCAAATCAAATACTGATAAAACTTCAAATGGCCCTAACTTCTATACGGTACGACCTACACCTATCAAAGTTTGCAACATACAAATGCTTGTAACTTTTTACTGGAGCGTCATAAAACCTTGAAATTTGGTAACAATAAACTACTCGAGCCTCTTGTCAATTTAAGCTATCGCTCAACGCTTTGCTGCCCTTGAGTCCCAAACCAAACACTGATAAAACTTCAAATGGCCCTAACTTCTATACGGTACGCTCTACACCTATCAAAGTTTGAGTCCAAAATCAAACACTGATAAAACTTCAAATGGCCCTAACTTCTATTCGGTACGTCCTACACCTATCAAAGTTTGCAACAAACAAATGCTTGTAACTTTTTACTGGAGCGTCATAAAACCTTGAAATTTTGTTACAATAAAGTACTCGAGCCTCTTGTCAATTTAAGCTATCGCTCAAAGCTATAAGTTCCAAATCAAACACTGATAAAACTTCAAATGGCCCAAACATCTATACGGTACGTCCTACTCCTATCAAAGTTTGCAACATACAAATGCTTGTAACTTTTTACTGGAGGGTCATAAAACCTTGAAAGTTTGTAACAATAAAGTACTCGAGCCTCTTGTCAATTTAAGCTATCGCTCAAAGCTATGCTACCCTTGAGTCCCAAATTAAACACTGATAAAACTTCAAATGGCCCTAACGGTACGTCCTACTTCTATCAAAGTTTGCAAGAGACAAATGCTAGTAACTTTTTACTGGAGCGTCATAAAACCTTGAAATTTTGTAACAATAAAGTACTCGAACCTCTTGCCAATTTAAGCTATCGCTCAAAGCTATGCTTCCCTTGAGTCCCAAATCAAACACTGATAATACTTCAAATGGCCCTAACTTCTATACGGTACGTCCTACACCTATCAAAGTTAGCAACATACAAATGCTTGTAACTTTTTACTGGAGGGTCATAAAACCTTGAAATTTTGTAACAATAAAGTACTCGAGGCTCTTGTCAATTTAAGCTATCGCTCAAAGCTATGGTACCCTTGAGTCCCAAATCAAACACTGATAAAACTTCAAATGGCCCTAACTTCTATACGGTACGTCCTACACCTATCAAAGTTTGCAACAAACAAATGGTTGTAACTTTTTACTGGAGCGTCAAAAAACTTTGAAATTTTGTAACAATAAAGTACTCGAGTCTCTTGTCAATTTATGCTAGCGCTCAACGCTATGCTACCCTTGAGTCCCAAATCAAATACTGATAAAACTTCAAATGGCCCTAACTTCTATACGGTACGACCTACACCTATCAAAGTTTGCAACATACAAATGCTTGTAACTTTTTACTGGAGCGTCATAAAACCTTGAAATTTGGTAACAATAAACTACTCGAGCCTCTTGTCAATTTAAGCTATCGCTCAAAGCTATGCTACCATTGAGTCCCAAATCAAATACTGATAAAACTTCAAATGGCCTTAACTTCTATACGATACGTCCTACACCTATCAAAGTTTGCAACATACAAATGCTTGTAACTTTTTGCTGGAGCGCCATAAAACCTTGAAATTTTGTAACAAAAAGTACTCGAGCCTCTTCTCAATTTAAGTTATCGCTCAAAGCTATGCTACCCTTGAGTCCCAAATCAAACACTGATAAAATTTCAAATGGCCCTAACTTCTATACGGTACGCTCTACACCTATCAAAGTTTGAGTCCAAAATCAAACACTGATAAAACTTCAAATGGCCCTAACTTCTATTCGGTACGTCCTACACCTATCAAAGTTTGCAACAAACAAATGCTTGTAACTTTTTACTGGAGCGTCATAAAACCTTGAAATTTTGTTACAATAAAGTACTCGAGTCTCTTGTCAATTTATGCTAGCGCTCAACGCTATGCTACCCTTGAGTCCCAAATCAAACACTGATAAAATTTCAAATGGCCCTAACTTCTATATGGTACGCCCTACACCTATCAAAGTTTGAGTTCAAAATCAAACACTGATAAAACTTCAAATGGCCCTAACTTCTATTCGGTACGTCCTACACCTATCAAAGTTTGCAACAAACAAATGCTTGTAACTTTTTACTGGAGCGTCATAAAACCTTGAAATTTTGTTACAATAAAGTACTCGAGCCTCTTGTCAATTTAAGCTATCGCTCAAAGCTATGCTACCCTTGAGTCCCAAATCAAACATTGATAAAACTTCAAATGGCCCTAGCTTCTATACGGTACGTCCCACACCTATCAAAGTTTGCAACATACAAATGCCTGTAACTTTTTCCTGGAGCGCCATAAAACCTTGAAATTTTGTAACAATAAAGTACTCGAGCCCCTTGTCAATTTATGCTAGCGCTCAACGCTTTGCTGCCCTTGAGTCCCAAACCAAACACTGATAAAACTTCAAATGGCCATAACTACTATATGGTACATCCTACACCTAACAAAGTTTGCAACATACAAATGCTTTAAGTTTTTACTGGAGCTTCATAAAACCTTGAAATTTTGTAACAATAAAGTACTCGAGCCTCTTGTCAATTTAAGCTATCACTCAAAGCTATGCTACCCTTGAGTCCCAAATCAAATACTGATAAAACTTCAAATGGCCCTGACTTCTATACGGTACGTCCTACACCTATCAAAGTTTGCAACATACAAATTCTTGTAACTTTTTACTGCAGCGTCATAAAACCTTGAAATTTTGTAACAATAAAGTACTCGAGCCTCTTGTCAATTTAAGCTATCGCTCAAAGCTATAAGTTCCAAATCAAACACTGATAAAACTTCAAATGGCCCAAACATCTATACGGTACGTCCTACACCTACCAAAGTTAGCAACATACAAATGCTTGTAACTTTTTACTGGAGGGTCATAAAACCTTGAAATTTTGTAACAATAAAGTACTCGAGGCTCTTGTCAATTTAAGGAATTGCTCAAAGCTATGCTACCCTTGAGTCCCAAATCAAACACTGATAAAACTTCAAATGGCCCTAACTTCTATATGGTATGTCCCACACCTATCAAAGTTTGCAACATACAAATGCTTGTAACTTTTTAGTGGAGCGTCATAAAACCTTGAAATTTTGTAACAATAAACTACTCGAGCCTCTTGTCAATTTAAGCTATCGCTCAAAGCTATGGTACCCTTGAGTCCCAAATCAAGCACTGACAAAATTTCAAATGGCCCTAACTTCTATACGGCACGTCCTACACCTATCAAAGTTTGCAACAAACAAATGGTTGTAACTTTTTACTGGAGCGTCAAAAAACTTTGAAATTTTGTAACAATAAAGTACTCGAGTCTCTTGTCAATTTATGCTAGCGCTCAACGCTATGCTACCCTTGAGTCCCAAATCAAACACTGATAAAACTTCAAATGGCCCTAACTTCTATACGGTACGACCTACACCTATCAAAGTTTGCAACATACAAATGCTTGTAAGTTTTTACTGGAGCGTCATAAAACCTTGAAATTTGGTAACAATAAACTACTCGAGCCTCTTGTCAATTTAAGCTATCGCTCAAAGCTATGCTACCATTGAGTCCCAAATCAAATACTGATAAAACTTCAAATGGCCTTAACTTCTATACGATACGTCCTACACCTATCAAAGTTTGCAACATACAAATGCTTGTAACTTTTTGCTGGAGCGCCATAAAACCTTGAAATTTTGTAACAAAAAGTACTCGAGCCTCTTCTCAATTTAAGTTATCGCTCAAAGCTATGCTACCCTTGAGTCCCAAATCAAACACTGATAAAATTTCAAATGGCCCTAACTTCTATACGGTACGCCCTACACCTATCAAAGTTTGAGTCCAAAATCAAACACTGATAAAACTTCAAATGGCCCTAACTTCTATACGGTACGTCCTACACCTATCAAAGTTTGCAACAAACAAATGCTTGTAACTTTTTACTGGAGCGTCATAAAACCTTCAAATTTTGTAACAATAAAGTACTCGAGCCTCTTGTCAATTTAAGCTATCGCTCAAAGCTATGCTACCCTTGAGTCCCAAATGAAACATTGATAAAACTTCAAATGGCCCTAGCTTCTATACGGTACGTCCCACACTATCAAAGTTTGCAACATACAAATGCTTGTAAATTTTTACTGGAGCGCCATAAAACCTTGAAATTTTGTAACAATAAAGTACTCGAGCCCCTTGTCAATTTAAGCTATCGCTCAAATCTATGCTACCCTTGAGTCCCAAATTAAACACTGATAAAACTTCAAATGGCCCTAACGTTGCGTCCTACTTCTATCAAAGTTTGCAAGAGACAAATGCTAGTAACTTTTTACTGGAGCGTCATAAAACCTTGAAATTTTGTAACAATAAAGTACTCGAGCCTCTTGTCAATTTAAGCTATCGCTCAAAGCTATGCTTCCCTTGAGTCCCAAATCAAACACTGATAATACTTCAAATGGCCCTAACTTCTATACGGTACGTCCTACACCTATCAAAGTTAGCAACATACAAATGCTTGTAACTTTTTACTGGAGGGTCATAAAACCTTGAAATTTTGTAACAATAAAGTACTCGAGCCTCTTGTCAATTTAAGCTATCGCTCAAAGCTATGCTACGCTTGAGTCCCAAATCAAACACTGAGAAAACTTTAAATGGCTATACGGTACGCCCTACACCTATCAAAGTTTGAGTCCAAAATCAAACACTGATAAAACTTCAAATGGCCCTAACTTCTATACGGTACGTCCTACACCTATCAAAGTTTGCAACAAACAAATGCTTGTAACTTTTTACTGGAGCGTCATAAAACCTTGAAATTTTGTAACAATAAAGTACTCGAGCCTCTTGTCAATTTAAGCTATCGCTCAAAGCTATGCTACCCTTGAGTCCCAAATGAAACATTGATAAAACTTCAAATGGCCCTAGCTTCTATACGGTACGTCCCACACTATCAAAGTTTGCAACATACAAATGCTTGTAACTTTTTACTGGAGCGCCATAAAACCTTGAAATTTTGTAACAATAAAGTACTCGAGCCCCTTGTCAATTTAAGCTATCGCTCAAATCTATGCTACCCTTGAGTCCCAAATTAAACACTGATAAAACTTCAAATGGCCCTAACGTTACGTCCTACTTCTATCAAAGTTTGCAAGAGACAAATGCTAGTAACTTTTTACTGGAGCGTCATAAAACCTTGAAATTTTGTAACAATAAAGTACTCGAGCCTCTTGTCAATTTAAGCTATCGCTCAAAGCTATGCTTCCCTTGAGTCCCAAATCAAACACTGATAATACTTCAAATGGCCCTAACTTCTATACGGTACGTCCTACACCTATCAAAGTTAGCAACATACAAATGCTTGTAACTTTTTACTGGAGGGTCATAAAACCTTGAAATTTTGTAACAATAAAGTACTCGAGCCTCTTGTCAATTTAAGCTATCGCTCAAAGCTATGCTACGCTTGAGTCCCAAATCAAACACTGATAAAACTTTAAATGGCGCTAACTTCTATACGGTACGCCCTACACCTATCAAAGTTTGAGTCCAAAATCAAACACTGATAAAACTTCAAATGGCCCAAACATCTATACGGTACGTCCTACTCCTATCAAAGTTTGCAACATACAAATGCTTGTAACTTTTTACTGGAGGGTCATAAAACATTGAAAGTTTGTAACAATAAAGTACTCGAGCCTCTTGTCAATTTAAGCTATCGCTCAAAGCTATGCTACCCTTGAGTCCCAAATCAAACCTTGATAAAACTTCAAATGGCCCTAACATCTATACGGTACGACCTACACCTATCAAAGTTTGCAGCCTACAAATGCTTGTAACTTTTTACTGGAGCGTCATAAAACCTTGAAATTTTGTAACAATAAACTACTCGAGCCTCTTCTCAATTTAAGTTATCGCTCAAAGCTATGCTACCCTTGAGTCCCAAATCAAACACTGATAAAATTTCAAATGGCCCTTACTTCTATACGGTACGCCCTACACCTATCAAAGTTTGAGTCCAAAATCAAACACTGATAAAACTTCAAATGGCCCTAACTTCTATTCGGTACGTCCTACACCTATCAAAGTTTGCAACAAACAAATGCTTGTAACTTTTTACTGGAGCGTCATAAAACCTTGAAATTTTGTTACAATAAAGTACTCGAGCCTCTTGTCAATTTAAGCTATCGCTCAAAGCTATGCTACCCTTGAGTCCCAATTCAAACATTGATAAAACTTCAAATGGCCCTATCTTCTATATGGTACGTCCCACACCTATCAAAATTTGCAACATACAAATGCTTGTAACTTTTTACTGGAGCGCCATAAAACCTTGAAATTTTGTAACAACAAAGTACTCGAGCCCCTTGTCAATTTAAGCTATCGCTCAAATCTATGCTACCCTTGAGTCCCAAATTAAACACTGATAAAACTTCAAATGGCCCTAACGGTACGTCCTACTTCTATCAAAGTTTGCAAGAGACAAATGCTAGTAACTTTTTACTGGAGCGTCATAAAACCTTGAAATTTTGTAACAATAAAGTACTCGAGCCTCTTGCCAATTTAAGCTATCGCTCAAAGCTATGGTACCCTTGAGTCCCAAATCAAACACTGATAATACTTCAAATGGCCCTAACTTCTATACGGTACGTCCTACACCTATCAAAGTTAGCAACATACAAATGCTTGTAACTTTTTACTGGAGGGTCATAAAACCTTGAAATTTTGTAACAATAAAGTACTCGAGCCTCTTGTCAATTTAAGGAATCGCTCAAAGCTATGCTATCCTTGAGTCCCAAATCAAACACTGATAAAACTTCAAATGGCCCTAACTTCTATATGGTATGTCCCACACCTATCAAAGTTTGCAACATACAAATGCTTGTAACTTTTTAGTGGAGCGTCAAAAAACTTTGAAATTTTGTAACAATAAAGTACTCGAGTCTCTTGTCAATTTATGCTAGCGCTCAACGCTATGCTACCCTTGAGTCCCAAATCAAATACTGATAAAACTTCAAATGGCCCTAACTTCTATACGGTACGACCTACACCTATCAAAGTTTGCAACATACAAATGCTTGTAACTTTTTACTGGAGCGTCATAAAACCTTGAAATTTGGTAACAATAAACTACTCGAGCCTCTTGTCAATTTAAGCTATCGCTCAAAGCTATGCTACCATTGAGTCCCAAATCAAATACTGATAAAACTTCAAATGGCCTTAACTTCTATACGATACGTCCTACACCTATCAAAGTTTGCAACATACAAATGCTTGTAACTTTTTGCTGGAGCGCCATAAAACCTTGAAATTTTGTAACAAAAAGTACTCGAGCCTCTTCTCAATTTAAGTTATCGCTCAAAGCTATGCTACCCTTGAGTCCCAAATCAAACACTGATAAAATTTCAAATGACCCTAACTTCTATACGGTACGCTCTACACCTATCAAAGTTTGAGTCCAAAATCAAACACTGATAAAACTTCAAATGGCCCTAACTTCTATTCGGTACGTCCTACACCTATCAAAGTTTGCAACAAACAAATGCTTGTAACTTTTTACTGGAGCGTCATAAAACCTTGAAATTTTGTTACAATAAAGTACTCGAGTCTCTTGTCAATTTATGCTAGCGCTCAACGCTATGCTACCCTTGAGTCCCAAATCAAACACTGATAAAATTTCAAATGGCCCTAACTTCTATATGGTACGCCCTACACCTATCAAAGTTTGAGTTCAAAATCAAACACTGATAAAACTTCAAATGGCCCTAACTTCTATTCGGTACGTCCTACACCTATCAAAGTTTGCAACAAACAAATGCTTGTAACTTTTTACTGGAGCGTCATAAAACCTTGAAATTTTGTTACAATAAAGTACTCGAGCCTCTTGTCAATTTAAGCTATCGCTCAAAGCTATGCTACCCTTGAGTCCCAAATCAAACATTGATAAAACTTCAAATGGCCCTAGCTTCTATACGGTACGTCCCACACCTATCAAAGTTTGCAACATACAAATGCCTGTAACTTTTTCCTGGAGCGCCATAAAACCTTGAAATTTTGTAACAATAAAGTACTCGAGCCCCTTGTCAATTTATGCTAGCGCTCAACGCTTTGCTGCCCTTGAGTCCCAAACCAAACACTGATAAAACTTCAAATGGCCATAACTACTATATGGTACATCCTACACCTAACAAAGTTTGCAACATACAAATGCTTTAAGTTTTTACTGGAGCTTCATAAAACCTTGAAATTTTGTAACAATAAAGTACTCGAGCCTCTTGTCAATTTAAGCTATCACTCAAAGCTATGCTACCCTTGAGTCCCAAATCAAATACTGATAAAACTTCAAATGGCCCTGACTTCTATACGGTACGTCCTACACCTATCAAAGTTTGCAACATACAAATTCTTGTAACTTTTTACTGCAGCGTCATAAAACCTTGAAATTTTGTAACAATAAAGTACTCGAGCCTCTTGTCAATTTAAGCTATCGCTCAAAGCTATAAGTTCCAAATCAAACACTGATAAAACTTCAAATGGCCCAAACATCTATACGGTACGTCCTACACCTACCAAAGTTAGCAACATACAAATGCTTGTAACTTTTTACTGGAGGGTCATAAAACCTTGAAATTTTGTAACAATAAAGTACTCGAGGCTCTTGTCAATTTAAGGAATTGCTCAAAGCTATGCTACCCTTGAGTCCCAAATCAAACACTGATAAAACTTCAAATGGCCCTAACTTCTATATGGTATGTCCCACACCTATCAAAGTTTGCAACATACAAATGCTTGTAACTTTTTAGTGGAGCGTCATAAAACCTTGAAATTTTGTAACAATAAACTACTCGAGCCTCTTGTCAATTTAAGCTATCGCTCAAAGCTATGGTACCCTTGAGTCCCAAATCAAGCACTGACAAAATTTCAAATGGCCCTAACTTCTATACGGCACGTCCTACACCTATCAAAGTTTGCAACAAACAAATGGTTGTAACTTTTTACTGGAGCGTCAAAAAACTTTGAAATTTTGTAACAATAAAGTACTCGAGTCTCTTGTCAATTTATGCTAGCGCTCAACGCTATGCTACCCTTGAGTCCCAAATCAAACACTGATAAAACTTCAAATGGCCCTAACTTCTATACGGTACGACCTACACCTATCAAAGTTTGCAACATACAAATGCTTGTAAGTTTTTACTGGAGCGTCATAAAACCTTGAAATTTGGTAACAATAAACTACTCGAGCCTCTTGTCAATTTAAGCTATCGCTCAAAGCTATGCTACCATTGAGTCCCAAATCAAATACTGATAAAACTTCAAATGGCCTTAACTTCTATACGATACGTCCTACACCTATCAAAGTTTGCAACATACAAATGCTTGTAACTTTTTGCTGGAGCGCCATAAAACCTTGAAATTTTGTAACAAAAAGTACTCGAGCCTCTTCTCAATTTAAGTTATCGCTCAAAGCTATGCTACCCTTGAGTCCCAAATCAAACACTGATAAAATTTCAAATGGCCCTAACTTCTATACGGTACGCCCTACACCTATCAAAGTTTGAGTCCAAAATCAAACACTGATAAAACTTCAAATGGCCCTAACTTCTATACGGTACGTCCTACACCTATCAAAGTTTGCAACAAACAAATGCTTGTAACTTTTTACTGGAGCGTCATAAAACCTTGAAATTTTGTAACAATAAAGTACTCGAGCCTCTTGTCAATTTAAGCTATCGCTCAAAGCTATGCTACCCTTGAGTCCCAAATGAAACATTGATAAAACTTCAAATGGCCCTAGCTTCTATACGGTACGTCCCACACTATCAAAGTTTGCAACATACAAATGCTTGTAAATTTTTACTGGAGCGCCATAAAACCTTGAAATTTTGTAACAATAAAGTACTCGAGCCCCTTGTCAATTTAAGCTATCGCTCAAATCTATGCTACCCTTGAGTCCCAAATTAAACACTGATAAAACTTCAAATGGCCCTAACGTTGCGTCCTACTTCTGTCAAAGTTTGCAAGAGACAAATGCTAGTAACTTTTTACTGGAGCGTCATAAAACCTTGAAATTTTGTAACAATAAAGTACTCGAGCCTCTTGTCAATTTAAGCTATCGCTCAAAGCTATGCTTCCCTTGAGTCCCAAATCAAACACTGATAATACTTCAAATGGCCCTAACTTCTATACGGTACGTCCTACACCTATCAAAGTTAGCAACATACAAATGCTTGTAACTTTTTACTGGAGGGTCATAAAACCTTGAAATTTTGTAACAATAAAGTACTCGAGCCTCTTGTCAATTTAAGCTATCGCTCAAAGCTATGCTACGCTTGAGTCCCAAATCAAACACTGAGAAAACTTTAAATGGCTATACGGTACGCCCTACACCTATCAAAGTTTGAGTCCAAAATCAAACACTGATAAAACTTCAAATGGCCCTAACTTCTATACGGTACGTCCTACACCTATCAAAGTTTGCAACAAACAAATGCTTGTAACTTTTTACTGGAGCGTCATAAAACCTTGAAATTTTGTAACAATAAAGTACTCGAGCCTCTTGTCAATTTAAGCTATCGCTCAAAGCTATGCTACCCTTGAGTCCCAAATGAAACATTGATAAAACTTCAAATGGCCCTAGCTTCTATACGGTACGTCCCACACTATCAAAGTTTGCAACATACAAATGCTTGTAACTTTTTACTGGAGCGCCATAAAACCTTGAAATTTTGTAACAATAAAGTACTCGAGCCCCTTGTCAATTTAAGCTATCGCTCAAATCTATGCTACCCTTGAGTCCCAAATTAAACACTGATAAAACTTCAAATGGCCCTAACGTTACGTCCTACTTCTATCAAAGTTTGCAAGAGACAAATGCTAGTAACTTTTTACTGGAGCGTCATAAAACCTTGAAATTTTGTAACAATAAAGTACTCGAGCCTCTTGTCAATTTAAGCTATCGCTCAAAGCTATGCTTCCCTTGAGTCCCAAATCAAACACTGATAATACTTCAAATGGCCCTAACTTCTATACGGTACGTCCTACACCTATCAAAGTTAGCAACATACAAATGCTTGTAACTTTTTACTGGAGGGTCATAAAACCTTGAAATTTTGTAACAATAAAGTACTCGAGCCTCTTGTCAATTTAAGCTATCGCTCAAAGCTATGCTACGCTTGAGTCCCAAATCAAACACTGATAAAACTTTAAATGGCGCTAACTTCTATACGGTACGCCCTACACCTATCAAAGTTTGAGTCCAAAATCAAACACTGATAAAACTTCAAATGGCCCAAACATCTATACGGTACGTCCTACTCCTATCAAAGTTTGCAACATACAAATGCTTGTAACTTTTTACTGGAGGGTCATAAAACATTGAAAGTTTGTAACAATAAAGTACTCGAGCCTCTTGTCAATTTAAGCTATCGCTCAAAGCTATGCTACCCTTGAGTCCCAAATCAAACCTTGATAAAACTTCAAATGGCCCTAACATCTATACGGTACGACCTACACCTATCAAAGTTTGCAGCCTACAAATGCTTGTAACTTTTTACTGGAGCGTCATAAAACCTTGAAATTTTGTAACAATAAACTACTCGAGCCTCTTCTCAATTTAAGTTATCGCTCAAAGCTATGCTACCCTTGAGTCCCAAATCAAACACTGATAAAATTTCAAATGGCCCTTACTTCTATACGGTACGCCCTACACCTATCAAAGTTTGAGTCCAAAATCAAACACTGATAAAACTTCAAATGGCCCTAACTTCTATTCGGTACGTCCTACACCTATCAAAGTTTGCAACAAACAAATGCTTGTAACTTTTTACTGGAGCGTCATAAAACCTTGAAATTTTGTTACAATAAAGTACTCGAGCCTCTTGTCAATTTAAGCTATCGCTCAAAGCTATGCTACCCTTGAGTCCCAATTCAAACATTGATAAAACTTCAAATGGCCCTATCTTCTATATGGTACGTCCCACACCTATCAAAATTTGCAACATACAAATGCTTGTAACTTTTTACTGGAGCGCCATAAAACCTTGAAATTTTGTAACAACAAAGTACTCGAGCCCCTTGTCAATTTAAGCTATCGCTCAAATCTATGCTACCCTTGAGTCCCAAATTAAACACTGATAAAACTTCAAATGGCCCTAACGGTACGTCCTACTTCTATCAAAGTTTGCAAGAGACAAATGCTAGTAACTTTTTACTGGAGCGTCATAAAACCTTGAAATTTTGTAACAATAAAGTACTCGAGCCTCTTGCCAATTTAAGCTATCGCTCAAAGCTATGGTACCCTTGAGTCCCAAATCAAACACTGATAATACTTCAAATGGCCCTAACTTCTATACGGTACGTCCTACACCTATCAAAGTTAGCAACATACAAATGCTTGTAACTTTTTACTGGAGGGTCATAAAACCTTGAAATTTTGTAACAATAAAGTACTCGAGCCTCTTGTCAATTTAAGCTATCGCTCAAAGCTATGCTACGCTTGAGTCCCAAATCAAACACTGATAAAACTTTAAATGGCGCTAACTTCTATACGGTACGCCCTACACCTATCAAAGTTTGAGTCCAAAATCAAACACTGATAAAACTTCAAATGGCCCAAACATCTATACGGTACGTCCTACTCCTATCAAAGTTTGCAACATACAAATGCTTGTAACTTTTTACTGGAGGGTCATAAAACATTGAAAGTTTGTAACAATAAAGTACTCGAGCCTCTTGTCAATTTAAGCTATCGCTCAAAGCTATGCTACCCTTGAGTCCCAAATCAAACCTTGATAAAACTTCAAATGGCCCTAACATCTATACGGTACGACCTACACCTATCAAAGTTTGCAGCCTACAAATGCTTGTAACTTTTTACTGGAGCGTCATAAAACCTTGAAATTTTGTAACAATAAACTACTCGAGCCTCTTCTCAATTTAAGTTATCGCTCAAAGCTATGCTACCCTTGAGTCCCAAATCAAACACTGATAAAATTTCAAATGGCCCTTACTTCTATACGGTACGCCCTACACCTATCAAAGTTTGAGTCCAAAATCAAACACTGATAAAACTTCAAATGGCCCTAACTTCTATTCGGTACGTCCTACACCTATCAAAGTTTGCAACAAACAAATGCTTGTAACTTTTTACTGGAGCGTCATAAAACCTTGAAATTTTGTTACAATAAAGTACTCGAGCCTCTTGTCAATTTAAGCTATCGCTCAAAGCTATGCTACCCTTGAGTCCCAATTCAAACATTGATAAAACTTCAAATGGCCCTATCTTCTATATGGTACGTCCCACACCTATCAAAATTTGCAACATACAAATGCTTGTAACTTTTTACTGGAGCGCCATAAAACCTTGAAATTTTGTAACAATAAAGTACTCGAGCCCCTTGTCAATTTAAGCTATCGCTCAAATCTATGCTACCCTTGAGTCCCAAATTAAACACTGATAAAACTTCAAATGGCCCTAACGGTACGTCCTACTTCTATCAAAGTTTGCAAGAGACAAATGCTAGTAACTTTTTACTGGAGCGTCATAAAACCTTGAAATTTTGTAACAATAAAGTACTCGAGCCTCTTGCCAATTTAAGCTATCGCTCAAAGCTATGGTACCCTTGAGTCCCAAATCAAACACTGATAATACTTCAAATGGCCCTAACTTCTATACGGTACGTCCTACACCTATCAAAGTTAGCAACATACAAATGCTTGTAACTTTTTACTGGAGGGTCATAAAACCTTGAAATTTTGTAACAATAAAGTACTCGAGCCTCTTGTCAATTTAAGGAATCGCTCAAAGCTATGCTATCCTTGAGTCCCAAATCAAACACTGATAAAACTTCAAATGGCCCTAACTTCTATATGGTATGTCCCACACCTATCAAAGTTTGCAACATACAAATGCTTGTAACTTTTTAGTGGAGCGTCATAAAACCTTGAAATTTTGTAACAATAAACTACTCGAGCCTCTTGTCAATTTAAGCTATCGCTCAAAGCTATGGTACCCTTGAGGCCCAAATCAAGCACTGACAAAATTTCAAATGGCCCTAACTTCTATACGGTACGTCCTACACCTATCAAAGTTTGCAACAAACAAATGGTTGTAACTTTTTACTGGAGCGTCAAAAAACCTTGAAATTTTGTAACAATAAAGTACTCGAGCCTCTTGTCAATTTATGCTAGCGCTCAACGCTATGCTACCCTTGAGTCCCAAATCAAACACTGATAAAACTTCAAATGGCCCTAACTTCTATACGGTACGACCTACACCTATCAAAGTTTGCAACATACAAATGCTTGTAACTTTTTACTGGAGCGTCATAAAACCTTGAAATTTGGTAACAATAAACTACTCGAGCCTCTTGTCAATTTAAGCTATCGCTCAAAGCTATGCTACAATTGAGTCCCAAATCAAACACTGATAAAACTTCAAATGGCCTTAACTTCTATACGATACGTCCTACACCTATCAAAGTTTGCAACATACAAATGCTTGTAACTTTTTGCTGGAGCGCCATAAAACCTTGAAATTTTGTAACAAAAAGTACTCGAGCCTCTTCTCAATTTAAGTTATCGCTCAAAGCTATGCTACCCTTGAGTCCCAAATCAAACACTGATAAAATTACAAATGGCCCTAACTTCTATACGGTACGCCCTACACCTATCAAAGTTTGAGTCCAAAATCAAACACTGATAAAACTTCAAATGGCCCTAACTTCTATACGGTACGTCCTACACCTATCAAAGTTTGCAACAAACAAATGCTTGTAACTTTTTACTGGAGCGTCATAAAACCTTGAAATTTTGTAACAATAAAGTACTCGAGCCTCTTGTCAATTTAAGCTATCGCTCAAAGCTATGCTACCCTTGAGTCCCAAATGAAACATTGATAAAACTTCAAATGGCCCTAGCTTCTATACGGTACGTCCCACACTATCAAAGTTTGCAACATACAAATGCTTGTAACTTTTTACTGGAGCGCCATAAAACCTTGAAATTTTGTAACAATAAAGTACTCGAGCCCCTTGTCAATTTAAGCTATCGCTCAAATCTATGCTACCCTTGAGTCCCAAATTAAACACTGATAAAACTTCAAATGGCCCTAACGTTACGTCCTACTTCTATCAAAGTTTGCAAGAGACAAATGCTAGTAACTTTTTACTGGAGCGTCATAAAACCTTCAAATTTTGTAACAATAAAGTACTCGATCCTCTTGTCAATTTAAGCTATCGCTCAAAGCTATGCTTCCCTTGAGTCCCAAATCAAACACTGATAATACTTCAAATGGCCCTAACTTCTATACGGTACGTCCTACACCTATCAAAGTTAGCAACATACAAATGCTTGTAAATTTTTACTGGAGGGTCATAAAACCTTGAAATTTTGTAACAATAAAGTACTCGAGCCTCTTGTCAATTTAAGCTATCGCTCAAAGCTATGCTACGCTTGAGACCCAAATCAAACACTGATAAAACTTTAAATGGCCCTAACTTCTATATGGTACGTCCTACACCTATCAAAGTTTGCAACATACAAATGGTTGTATCTTTTTACTGGAGCGTCAGAAAACCTTGAAATTTTCTAACAATAAAGTACTCGAGCTTCCTGTCAATTTAAGCAATCGCTCAAAGCTATGCTACCCTTGAGTCCCAAATCAAACTCTGATAAAACTTCAAATGGCCCTAACTTCTATATGGTTTGTCCCACACCTATCAAAGTTTGCAACATACAAATGCTTGTAACTTTTTAGTGGAGCGTCATAAAACCTTGAAATTTTGTACCAATAAACTACTCGAGCCTCTTGTCAATTTAAGCTATCGCTCAAAGCTATGGTACCCTTGAGTCCCAAATCAAGCACTGACAAAATTTCAAATGGCCCTAACTTCTATACGGTACGTCCTACACCTATCAAAGTTTGCAAAATACAAATGGTTGTAACTTTTTACTGGAGCGTCAAAAAACTTTGAAATTTTGTAACAATAAAGTACTCGAGTCTCTTGTCAATTTATGCTAGCGCTCAACGCTATGCTACCCTTGAGTCCCAAATCAAACACTGATAAAACTTCAAATGGCCCAAACATCTATACGGTACGTCCTACTCCTATCAAAGTTTGCAACATACAAATGCTTGTAACTTTTTACTGGAGGGTCATAAAACCTTGAAAGTTTTTAACAATAAAGTACTCGAGCCTCTTGTCAATTTAAGCTATCGCTCAAAGCTATGCTACCCTTGAGTCCCAAATCAAACCTTGATAAAACTTCAAATGGCCCTAACTTCTATACGGTACGACCTACACCTATCAAAGTTTGCAGCATACAAATGCTTGTAACTTTTTACTGGAGCGTCATAAAACCTTGAAATTTTGTAACAATAAACTACTCGAGCCTCTTCTCAATTTAAGTTATCGCTCAAAGCTATGCTACCCTTGAGTCCCAAATCAAACACTGATAAAATTTCAAATGGCCCTAACTTCTATACGGTACGCCCTACACCTATCAAATTTGAGTCCAAAATCAAACACTGATAAAACTTCAAATGGCCCTAACTTCTATTCGGTACGTCCTACACCTATCAAAGTTTGCAACAAGCAAATGCTTGTAACTTTTTACTGGAGCGTCATAAAACCGTGAAATTTTGTTACAATAAAGTACTCGAGCCTCTTGTCAATTTAAGATATCGCTCAAAGCTATGATACCCTTGAGTCCCAAATCAAACCTTGATAAAACTTCAAATGGCCCTAGTTTCTATACGGTACGTCCCACACCTATCAAAGTTTGCAACATACAAATGCTTGTAACTTTTTACTGGAGCGCCATAAAACCTTGAAATTTTGTAACAATAAAGTACTCGAGCCCCTTGTCAATTTAAGCTATCGCTCAAATCTATGCTACCCTTGAATCCCAAATTAAACACTGATAAAACTTCAAATGGCCCTAACGGTACGTCCTACTTCTATCAAATTTTGCAAGAGACAAATACTAGTAAATTTTTACTGGAGCGTCATAAAACCTTGAAATTTTGTAACAATAAAGTACTCGAGCCTCTTGCCAATTTAAGCTATCGCTCAAAGCTATGCTTCCCTTGAGTCCCATATCAAACACTGATAATACTTCAAATGGCCCTAACTTCTATACGGTACGTCCTACACCTATCAAAGTTAGCAACATACAAATGCTTGTAACTTTTTACTGGAGGGTCATAAAACCTTGAAATTTTGTAACAATAAAGTACTCGAGCCTCTTGTCAATTTAAGCAATCGCTCAAAGCTATGCTACCCTTGAGTCCCAAATCAAACACTGATAAAACTTCAAATGGCCCTAACTTCTATATGGTATGTCCCACACCTATCAAAGTTTGCAACATACAAATGCTTGTAACTTTTTAGTGGAGCGTCATAAAACCTTGAAATTTTGTAACAATAAACTACTCGAGCCTCTTTTAAGCTATCGCTCAAAGCTATGGTACCCTTGAGTCCCAAATCAAGCAGTGACAAAATTTGAAATGGCCCTAACTTCTATACGGTACGTCCTACACCTATCAAAGTTTGTAACAAACAAATGGTTGTAACTTTTTACTGGAGCGTCAAAAAACTTTGAAATTTTGTAACAATAAAGTACTCGTGTCTCTTGTCAATTTATGCTAGCGCTCAACGCTATGCTACCCTTGAGTCCCAAATCAAACACTGATAAAACTTCAAATGGCCCTAACTTCTATACGGTACGACCTACACCTATCAAAGCTTGCAACATACAAATGCTTGTAACTTTTTAGTGGAGCGTCATAAAACCTTGAAATTTGGTAACAATAAACTACTCGAGCCTCTTGTCAATTTAAGCTATCGCTCAAAGCTATGCTACCATTGAGTCCCAAATCAAACACTGATAAAACTTCAAATGGCCTTAACTTCTATACGATACGTCCTACACCTATCAAAGTTTGGAACATACAAATGCTTGTAACTTTTTGCTGGAGCGCCATAAAACCTTGAAATTTTGTAACAAAAAGTACTCGAGCCTCTTCTCAATTTAAGTTATCGCTCAAAGCTATGCTACCCTTGAGTCCCAAATCAAACACTGATAAAATTACAAATGGCCCTAACTTCTATACGGTACGCCCTACACCTATCAAAGTTTGAGTCCAAAATCAAACACTGATAAAACTTCAAATGGCCCTAACTTCTATACGGTACGTCCTACACCTATCAAAGTTTGCAACAAACAAATGCTTGTAACTTTTTACTGGAGCGTCATAAAACCTTGAAATTTTGTAACAATAAAGTACTCGAGCCTCTTGTCAATTTAAGCTATCGGTCAAAGCTATGCTACCCTTGAGTCCCAAATGAAACATTGATAAAACTTCAAATGGCCCTAGCTTCTATACGGTACGTCCCACACTATCAAAGTTTGCAACATACAAATGCTTGTAACTTTTTACTGGAGCGCCATAAAACCTTGAAATTTTGTAACAATAAAGTACTCGAGCCCCTTGTCAATTTAAGCTATCGCTCAAATCTATGCTACCCTTGAGTCCCAAATTAAACACTGATAAAACTTCAAATGGCCCTAACGTTACGTCCTACTTCTATCAAATTTTGCAAGAGACAAATGCTAGTAACTTTTTACTGGAGCGTCATAAAACCTTGAAATTTTGTAACAATAAAGTACTCGAGCCTCTTGTCAATTTAAGCTATCGCTCAAAGCTATGCTGCCCTTGAGTCCCAAATCAAACACTGATAATACTTCAAATGGCCCTAACTTCTATACGGTACGTCCTACACCTATCAAAGTTAGCAACATACAAATGCTTGTAACTTTTTACTGGAGGGTCATAAAACCTTGAAATTTTGTAACAATAAAGTACTCGAGCCTCTTGTCAATTTAAGCTATCGCTCAAAGCTATGCTACGCTTGAGACCCAAATCAAACACTGATAAAACTTCAAATGGCCCTAACTTCTATATGGTATGTCCCACACCTATCAAAGTTTGCAACATACAAATGCTTGTAACTTTTTAGTGGAGCGTCATAAAACCTTGAAATTTTGTACCAATAAACTACTCGAGCCTCTTGTCAATTTAAGCTATCGCTCAAAGCTATGGTACCCTTGAGTCCCAAATCAAGCACTGACAAAATTTCAAATGGCCCTAACTTCTATACGGTACGTCCTACACCTATCAAAGTTTGCAACATACAAATGATTGTAACTTTTTACTGGAGCGTCAAAAAACTTTGAAATTTTGTAACAATAAAGTACTCGAGTCTCTTGTCAATTTATGCTAGCGCTCAACGCTATGCTACCCTTGAGTCCCAAATCAAACACTGATAAAACTTCAAATGGCCCTAACTTCTATACGGTACGACCTACACCTATCAAAGTTTGCAACATACAAATGCTTGTAACTTTTTACTGGAGCGTCATAAAACCTTGAAATTTGGTAACAATAAACTACTCGAGCCTCTTGTCAATTTAAGCTATCGCTCAAAGCTATGGTACCCTTGAGTACCAAATCAAGCACTGATAAAATTTCAAATAGCCCTAACTTCTATACGGTACGTCCTACACCTATCAAAGTTTGCAACATACAAATGGTTGTAACTTTTTGCTGGAGCGCCATAAAACCTTGAAATTTTGTAACAAAAAGTACTCGAGCCTCTTCTCAATTTAACTTAACGCTCAAAGCTATGCTACCCTTGAGTCCCAAATCAAACACTTATAAAATTTCAAATGGCCCTAACTTCTATACGGTACGCCCTACACCTATCAAAGTTTGAGTCCAAAATCAAACACTGATAAAACTTCAAATGGCCCTAACTTATATTCGGTACGTCCTACACCTATCAAAGTTTGCAACAAACAAATGCTTGTAACTTTTTACTGGAGCGTCATAAAACCTTGAAATTTTGTTACAATAAAGTACTCGAGCCTCTTGTCAATTTAAGCTATCGCTCAAAGCTATGCTTCCCTTGAGTCCCAAATCAAACACTGATAATACTTCAAATGGCCCTAACTTCTATACGGTACGTCCTACACCTATCAAAGTTAGCAACATACAAATGCTTGTAACTTTTTACTGGAGGGTCATAAAACCTTGAAATTTTGTAACAATAAAGTACTCGAGCCTCTTGTCAATTTAAGCTATCGCTCAAAGCTATGCTACGCTTGAGACCCAAATCAAACACTGATAAAACTTTAAATGGCCCTAACTTCTATATGGTACGTCCTACACCTATCAAAGTTTGCAACATACAAATGCTTGTATCTTTTTACTGGAGCGTCAGAAAACCTTGAAATTTTCTAACAATAAAGTACTCGAGCTTCCTGTCAATTTAAGCAATCGCTCAAAGCTATGCTACCCTTGAGTCCCAAATCAAACACTGATAAAACTTCAAATGGCCCTAACTTCTATATGGTATGTCCCACACCTATCAAAGTTTGCAACATACAAATGCTTGTAACTTTTTAGTGGAGCGTCATAAAACCTTGAAATTTTGTACCAATAAACTACTCGAGCCTCTTGTCAATTTAAGCTATCGCTCAAAGCTATGGTACCCTTGAGTCCCAAATCAAGCACTGATAAAATTTCAAATGGCCCTAACTTCTATACGGTACGTCCTACACCTATCAAAGTTTGCAACATACAAATGGTTGTAACTTTTTACTGGAGCGTCAAAAAACTTTGAAATTTTGTAACAATAAAGTACTCGAGTCTCTTGTCAATTTATGCTAGCGCTCAACGCTATGCTACCCTTGAGTCCCAAATCAAACACTGATAAAACTTCAAATGGCCCTAACTTCTATACGGTACGACCTACACCTATCAAAGTTTGCAACATACAAATGCTTGTAACTTTTTACTGGAGCGTCATAAAACCTTGAAATTTGGTAACAATAAACTACTCGAGCCTCTTGTCAATTTAAGCTATCGCTCAAAGCTATGGTACCCTTGAGTACCAAATCAAGCACTGATAAAATTTCAAATAGCCCTAACTTCTATACGGTACGTCCTACACCTATCAAAGTTTGCAACATACAAATGGTTGTAACTTTTTACTGGAGCGTCATAAAACCTTGAAATTTTGTAACAATAAAGTACTCGAGCTTCTTGTCAATTTCAGCTTTCGCTCAAAGCTATGCTACCATTGAGTACCAAATCAAACACTGATAAAACTTCAAATGGCCTTAACTTCTATACGATACGTCCTACACCTATCAAAGTTTGCAACATACAAATGCTTGTAAGTTTTTGCTGGAGCGCCATAAAACCTTGAAATTTTGTAACAAAAAGTACTCGAGCCTCTTCTCAATTTAAGTTATCGCTCAAAGCTATGCTACCCTTGAGTCCCAAATCAAACACTGATAAAATTTCAAATGGCCCTAACTTCTATACGGTACGCCCTACACCTATCAAAGTTTGAGTCCAAAATCAAACACTGATAAAACTTCAAATGGCCCTAACTTCTATTCGGTACGTCCTACACCTATCAAAGTTAGCAACAAACAAATGCTTGTAACTTTTTACTGGAGCGTCATAAAACCTTGAAATTTTGTTACAATAAAGTACTCGAGCCTCTTGTCAATTTAAGCTATCGCTCAAAGCTATGCTACCCTTGAGTCCCAAATCAAACATTGATAAAACTTCAAATGGCCCTAGCTTCTATACGGTACGTCCCACACCTATCAAAGTTTGCAACATACAAATGCTTGTAACTTTTTACTGGAGCGCCATAAAACCTTGAAATTTTGTAACAATAAAGTACTCGAGCCCCTTGTCAATTTAAGCTATCGCTCAAATCTATGCTACCCTTGAGTCCCAAATTAAACACTGATAAAACTTCAAATGGCCCTAACGGTACGTCCTACTTCTATCAAAGTTTGCAAGAGACAAATGCTAGTAACTTTTTACTGGAGCGTCATAAAACCTTGAAATTTTGTAACAATAAAGTACTCGAGCCTCTTGTCAATTTAAGCTATCGCTCAAAGCTATGCTTCCCTTGAGTCCCAAATCAAACACTGATAATACTTCAAATGGCCCTAACTTCTATACGGTACGTCCTACACCTATCAAAGTTAGCAACATACAAATGCTTGTAACTTTTTACTGGAGGGTCATAAAACCTTGAAATTTTGTAACAATAAAGTACTCGAGCCTCTTGTCAATTTAAGCTATCGCTCAAAGCTATGCTACGCTTGAGACCCAAATCAAACACTGATAAAACTTTAAATGGCCCTAACTTCTATATGGTACGTCCTACACCTATCAAAGTTTGCAACATACAAATGCTTGTATCTTTTTACTGGAGCGTCAGAAAACCTTGAAATTTTCTAACAATAAAGTACTCGAGCTTCTTGTCAATTTAAGCAATCGCTCAAAGCTATGCTACCCTTGAGTCCCAAATCAAACACTGATAAAACTTCAAATGGCCCTAACTTCTATATGGTATGTCCCACACCTATCAAAGTTTGCAACATACAAATGCTTGTAACTTTTTAGTGGAGCGTCATAAAACCTTGAAATTTTGTACCAATAAACTACTCGAGCCTCTTGTCAATTTAAGCTATCGCTCAAAGCTATGGTACCCTTGAGTCCCAAATCAAGCACTGACAAAATTTCAAATGGCCCTAACTTCTATACGGTACGTCCTACACCTATCAAAGTTTGCAACATACAAATGGTTGTAACTTTTTACTGGAGCGCCAAAAAACTTTGAAATTTTGTAACAATAAAGTACTCGAGTCTCTTGTCAATTTACGCTAGCGCTCAACGCTATGCTACCCTTGAGTCCCAAATCAAACACTGATAAAACTTCAAATGGCCCTAACTTCTATACGGTACGACCTACACCTATCAAAGTTTGCAACATACAAATGCTTGTAACTTTTTACTGGAGCGTCATAAAACCTTGAAATTTGGTAACAATAAACTACTCGAGCCTCTTGTCAATTTAAGCTATCGCTCAAAGCTATGGTACCCTAGAGTACCAAATCAAGCACTGATAAAATTTCAAATAGCCCTAACTTCTATACGGTACGTCCTACACCTATCAAAGTTTGCAACATACAAATGGTTGTAACTTTTTACTGGAGCGTCATAAAACCTTGAAATTTTGTAACAATAAAGTACTCGAGCTTCTTGTCAATTTCAGCTTTCGCTCAAAGCTATGCTACCATTGAGTACCAAATCAAACACTGATAAAACTTCAAATGGCCTTAACTTCTATACGATACGTCCTACACCTATCAAAGTTTGCAACATACAAATGCTTGTAACTTTTTGCTGGAGCGCCATAAAACCTTGAAATTTTGTAACAAAAAGTACTCGAGCCTCTTCTCAATTTAAGTTATCGCTCAAAGCTATGCTACCCTTGAGTCCCAAATCAAACACTGATAAAATTTCAAATGGCCCTAACTTCTATACGGTACGCCCTACACCTATCAAAGTTTGAGTCCAAAATCAAACACTGATAAAACTTCAAATGGCCCTAACTTCTATTCGGTACGTCCTACACCTATCAAAGTTTGCAACAAACAAATGCTTGTAACTTTTTACTGGAGCGTCATAAAACTTTGAAATTTTGTAACAATAAAGTACTCGAGCCCCTTGTCAATATAAGCTATCGCTCAAATCTATGCTACCCTTGAGTCCCAAATTAAACACTGATAAAACTTCAAATGGCCCTAACGGTACGTCCTACTTCTATCAAAGTTTGCAAGAGACAAATGCTAGTAACTTTTTACTGGAGCGTCATAAAACCTTGAAATTTTGTAACAATAAAGTACTCGAGCCTCTTGCCAATTTAAGCTATCGCTCAAAGCTATGCTTCCCTTGAGTCCCAAATCAAACACTGATAATACTTCAAATGGCCCTAACTTCTATACGGTACGTCCTACACCTATCAAAGTTAGCAACATACAAATGCTTGTAACTTTTTACTGGAGGGTCATAAAACCTTTAAATTTTGTAACAATAAAGTACTCGAGCCTCTTGTCAATTTAAGCAATCGCTCAAAGCTATGCTACCCTTGAGTCCCAAATCAAACACTGATAAACCTTCAAATGGCCCTAACTTCTATATGGTATGTCCCACACCTATCAAAGTTTGCAACATACAAATGCTTGTAACTTTTTAGTGGAGCGTCATAAAACCTTGAAATTTTGTAACAATAAAGTACTCGAGCCTCTTGTCAATTTAAGCTATCGCTCAAAGCTATGGTACCCTTGAGTCCCAAATCAAGCACTGACAAAATTTCAAATGGCCCTAACTTCTATACGGTACGTCCTACACCTATCAAAGTTTGCAACAAACAAATGGTTGTAACTTTTTACTGGAGCGTCAAAAAACTTTGAAATTTTGTAACAATAAAGTACTCGAGTCTCTTGTCAATTTATGCTAGCGCTCAACGCTATGCTACCCTTGAGTCCCAAATCAAACACTGATAAAACTTCAAATGGCCCTAACTTCTATACGGTACGACCTACACCTATCAAAGTTTGCAACATACAAATGCTTGTAACTTTTTACTGGAGCGTCATAAAACCTTGAAATTTTGTAACAATAAAGTACTCGAGCTTCTTGTCAATTTCAGCTATCGCTCAAAGCTATGCTACCATTGAGTCCCAAATCAAACACTGATAAAACTTCAAATGGCCTTAACTTCTATACGATACGTCCTACACCTATCAAAGTTTGCAACATACAAATGCTTGTAACTTTTTGCTGGAGCGCCATAAAACCTTGCAATTTTGTAACAAAAAGTACTCGAGCCTCTTCTCAATTTAAGTTATCGCTCAAAGCTATGCTACCCTTGAGTCCCAAATCAAACACTGATAAAATTTCAAATGGCCCTAACTTCTATACGGTACGCCCTACACCTATCAAAGTTTGAGTCCAAAATCAAACACTGAAAAAACTTCAAATGGCCCTAACTTCTATACGGTACGTCCTACACCTATCAAAGTTTGCAACAAACAAATGCTTGTAACTTTTTACTGGAGCGTCATAAAACCTTGAAATTTTGTAACAATAAAGTACTCGAGCCTCTTGTCAATTTAAGCTATCGCTCAAAGCTATGCTACCCTTGAGTCCCAAATCAAACATTGATAAAACTTCAAATGGCCCTAGCTTTTATACGGTACGTCCCACACTATCAAAGTTTGCAACATACTAATGCTTGTAACTTTTTACTGGAGCGCCATAAAACCTTGAAATTTTGTAACAATAAAGTACTCGAGCCCCTTGTCAATTTAAGCTATCGCTCAAATCTATGCTACCCTTGAGTCCCAAATTAAACACTGATAAAACTTCAAATGGCCCTAACGTTACGTCCTAATTCTATCAAAGTTTGCAAGAGACAAATGCTAGTAACTTTTTACTGGAGCGTCATAAAACCTTGAAATTTTGTAACAATAAAGTACTCGAGCCTCTTGTCAATTTAAGCTATCGCTCAAAGCTATGCTTCCCTTGAGTCCCAAATCAAACACTGATAATACTTCAAATGGCCCTAACTTCTATACGGTACGTCCTACACCTATCAAAGTTAGCAACATACAAATGCTTGTAACTTTTTACTGGAGGGTCATAAAACCTTGAAATTTTGTAACAATAAAGTACTCGAGCCTCTTGTCAATTTAAGCTATCGCTCAAAGCTATGCTACGCTTGAGTCCCAAATCAAACACTGATAAAACTTTAAATGGCCCTAACTTCTATATGGTACGTCCTACACCTATCAAAGTTTGCAACATACAAATGCTTGTATCTTTTTACTGGAGCGTCAGAAAACCTTGAAATTTTCTAACAATAAAGTACTCGAGCTTCCTGTCAATTTAAGCAATCGCTCAAAGCTATGCTACCCTTGAGTCCCAAATCAAACACTGATAAAACTTCAAATGGCCCTAACTTCTATATGGTATGTCCCACACCTATCAAAGTTTGCAACATACAAATGCTTGTAACTTTTTAGTGGAGCGTCATAAAACCTTGAAATTTTGTACCAATAAACTACTCGAGCCTCTTGTCAATTTAAGCTATCGCTCAAAGCTATGGTACTCTTGAGTCCCAAATCAAGCACTGACAAAATTTCAAATGGCCCTAACTTCTATACGGTACGTCCTACACCTATCAAACTTTGCAACATACAAATGGTTGTAACTTTTTACTGGAGCGTCAAAAAACTTTGAAATTTTGTAACAATAAAGTACTCGAGTCTCTTGTCAATTTATGCTAGCGCTCAACGCTATGCTACCCTTGAGTCCCAAATCAAACACTGATAAAACTTCAAATGGCCCTAACTTCTATACGGTACGACCTACACCTATCAAAGTTTGCAACATACAAATGCTTGTAACTTTTTACTGGAGCGTCATAAAACCTTGAAATTTGGTAACAATAAACTACTCGAGCCTCTTGTCAATTTAAGCTATCGCTCAAAGCTATGGTACCCTTGAGTACCAAATCAAGCACTGATAAAATTTCAAATAGCCCTAACTTCTATACGGTACGTCCTACACCTATCAAAGTTTGCAACATACAAATGGTTGTAACTTTTTACTGGAGCGTCATAAAACCTTGAAATTTTGTAACAATAAAGTACTCGAGCTTCTTGTCAATTTCAGCTTTCGCTCAAAGCTATGCTACCATTGAGTCCCAAATCAAACACTGATGAAACTTCAAATGGCCTTAACTTCTATACGATACGTCCTACACCTATCAAAGTTTGCAACATACAAATGCTTGTAACTTTTTGCTGGAGCGCCATAAAACCTTGAAATTTTGTAACAAAAAGTACTCGAGCCTCTTCTCAATTTAAGTTATCGCTCAAAGCTATGCTACCCTTGAGTCCCAAATCAAACACTGATAAAATTTCAAATGGCCCTAACTTCTATACGGTACGCCCTACACCTATCAAAGTTTGAGTCCAAAATCAAACACTGATAAAACTTCAAATGGCCCTAACTTCTATTCGGTACGTCCTACACCTATCAAAGTTTGCAACAAACAAATGCTTGTAACTTTTTACTGGAGCGTCATAAAACCTTGAAATTTGGTAACAATAAACTACTCGAGCCTCTTGTCAATTTAAGCTATCGCTCAAAGCTATGCTACCATTGAGTCCCAAATCAAACACTGATAAAACTTCAAATGGCCCTAGCTTCTATACGGTACGTCCCACACCTATCAAAGTTTGCAACATACAAATGCTTGTAACTTTTTACTGGAGCGCCATAAAACCTTGAAATTTTGTAACAATAAAGTACTCGAGCCCCTTGTCAATATAAGCTATCGCTCAAATCTATGCTACCCTTGAGTCCCAAATTAAACACTGATAAAACTTCAAATGGCCCTAACGGTACGTCCTACTTCTATCAAAGTTTGCAAGAGACAAATGCTAGTTTACTGGAGCGTCATAAAACCTTGAAATTTTGTAACAATAAAGTACTCGAGCCTCTTGTCAATTTAAGCTATCGCTCAAAGCTATGCTTCCCTTGAGTCCCAAATCAAACACTGATAATACTTCAAATGGCCCTAACTTCTATACGGTACGTCCTACACCTATCAAAGTTAGCAACATACAAATGCTTGTAACTTTTTACTGGAGGGTCATAAAACCTTGAAATTTTGTAACAATAAAGTACTCGAGCCTCTTGTCAATTTAAGCTATCGCTCAAAGCTATGCTACGCTTGAGTCCCAAATCAAACACTGATAAAACTTTAAATGGCCCTAACTTCTATATGGTACGTCCTACACCTATCAAAATTTGCAACATACAAATGCTTGTATCTTTTTACTGGAGCGTCAGAAAACCTTGAAATTTTCTAACAATAAAGTACTCGAGCTTCCTGTCAATTTAAGCAATCGCTCAAAGCTATGCTACCCTTGAGTCCCAAATCAAACACTGATAAAACTTCAAATGGCCCTAACTTCTATATGGTATGTCCCACACCTATCAAAGTTTGCAACATACAAATGCTTGTAACTTTTTAGTGGAGCGTCATAAAACCTTGAAATTTTGTACCAATAAACTACTCGAGCCTCTTGTCAATTTAAGCTATCGCTCAAAGCTATGGTACTCTTGAGTCCCAAATCAAGCACTGACAAAATTTCAAATGGCCCTAACTTCTATACGGTACGTCCTACACCTATCAAAGTTTGCAACATACAAATGGTTGTAACTTTTTACTGGAGCGTCAAAAAACTTTGAAATTTTGTAACAATAAAGTACTCGAGTCTCTTGTCAATTTATGCTAGCGCTCAACGCTATGCTACCCTTGAGTCCCAAATCAAACACTGATAAAACTTCAAATGGCCCTAACTTATATACGGTACGACCTACACCTATCAAAGTTTGCAACATACAAATGCTTGTAACTTTTTACTGGAGCGTCATAAAACCTTGAAATTTGGTAACAATAAACTACTCGAGCCTCTTGTCAATTTAAGCTATCGCTCAAAGCTATGGTACCCTTGAGTCCCAAATCAAGCACTGATAAAATTTCAAATAGCCCTAACTTCTATACGGTACGTCCTACACCTATCAAAGTTTGCAACATACAAATGGTTGTAACTTTTTACTGGAGCGTCATAAAACCTTGAAATTTTGTAACAATAAAGTACTCGAGCTTCTTGTCAATTTCAGCTATCGCTCAAAGCTATGCTACCATTGAGTACCAAATCAAACACTGATAAAACTTCAAATGGCCTTAACTTCTATACGATACGTCCTACACCTATCAAAGTTTGCAACATACAAATGCTTGTAACTTTTTGCTGGAGCGCCATAAAACCTTGAAATTTTGTAACAAAAAGTACTCGAGCCTCTTCTCAATTTAAGTTATCGCTCAAAGCTATGCTACCCTTGAGTCCCAAATCAAACACTGATAAAATTTCAAATGGCCATAACTTCTATACGGTACGCCCTACACCTACCAAAGTTTGAGTCCAAAATCAAACACTGATAAAACTTCAAATGACCCTAACTTCTATACGGTACGTCCTACACCTATCAAAGTTTGCAACAAACAAATGCTTGTAACTTTTTATTGGAGCGTCATAAAACCTTGAAATTTTGTAACAATAAAGAACTCGAGCCTCTTGTCAATTTAAGCTATCGCTCAAAGCTATGCTACCCTTGAGTCCCAAATCAAACATTGATAAAACTTCAAATGGCCCTAGCTTCTATACGGTACGTCCCACACCTATCAAAGTTTGCAACATACAAATGCTTGTAACTTTTTACTGGAGCGTCATAAAACCTTGAAATTTTGTAACAATAAGGTGCTCGAGCCCCTTGTCAATTTAAGCTATCGCTCAAATCTATGCTCCCCTTGAGTCCCAAATTAAACACTGATAAAACTTCAAATGGCCCTAACGGTACGTCCTACTTCTATCAAAGTTTGCAAGAGACAAATGCTAGTAACTTTTTACTGGAGTGTCATAAAACCTTGAAATTTTGCAACAATAAAGTACTCGAGCCTCTTGTCAATTTAAGCTATCGCTCAAAGCTATGCTACGCTTGAGTCCCAAATCAAACACTGATAAAACTTTAAATGGCCCTAACTTCTATATGGTACGTCCTACACCTATCAAAGTTTGCAACATACAAATGGTTGTAACTTTTTACTGGAGCGTCATAAAACCTTGAAATTTTGTAACAATAAAGTACTCGAGCTTCTTGTCAATTTCAGCTATCGCTCAAAGCTATGCTACCATTGAGTACCAAATCAAACACTGATAAAACTTCAAATGGCCTTAACTTCTATACGATACGTCCTACACCTATCAAAGTTTGCAACATACAAATGCTTGTAACTTTTTGCTGGAGCGCCATAAAACCTTGAAATTTTGTAACAAAAAGTACTCGAGCCTCTTCTCAATTTAAGTTATCGCTCAAAGCTATGCTACCCTTGAGTCCCAAATCAAACACTGATAAAATTTCAAATGGCCCTAACTTCTATACGGTACGCCCTACACCTATCAAAGTTTGAGTCCAAAATCAAACACTGATAAAACTTCAAATGGCCCTAACTTCTATACGGTACGTCCTACACCTATCAAAGTTTGCAACAAACAAATGCTTGTAACTTTTTACTGGAGCGTCATAAAACCTTGAAATTTTGTAACAATAAAGTACTCGAGCCTCTTGTCAATTTAAGCTATCGCTCAAAGCTATGCTACCCTTGAGTCCCAAATCAAACATTGATAAAACTTCAAATGGCCCTAGCTTCTATACGGTACGTCCCACACCTTTCAAAGTTTGCAACATACAAATGCTTGTAACTTTTTACTGGAGCGTCATAAAACCTTGAAATTTTGTAACAATAAGGTGCTCGAGCCCCTTGTCAATTTAAGCTATCGCTCAAATCTATGCTACCCTTGAGTCCCAAATTAAACACTGATAAAACTTCAAATGGCCCTAACGGTACGTCCTACTTCTATCAAAGTTTGCAAGAGACAAATGCTAGTAACTTTTTACTGGAGCGTCATAAAACCTTGAAATTTTGTAACAATAAAGTACTCGAGCCTCTTGTCAATTTAAGCTATCGCTCAAAGCTATGCTTCCCTTGAGTCCCAAATAAAACACTGATAATACTTCAAATGGCCCTAACTTCTATACGGTACGTCCTACACCTATCAAAGTTAGCAACATACAAATGCTTGTAACTTTTTACTGGAGGGTCATAAAACCTTGAAATTTTGTAACAATAAAGTACTCGAGCCTCTTGTCAATTTAAGCTATCGCTCAAAGCTATGCTACTCTTGAGTCCCAAATCAAACACTGATAAATCTTCAAATGGCCCTAACTTCTATATGGTACGTCCTACACCTATCAAAGTTTGCAACATACAAATGCTTGTATCTTTTTACTGGAGCGTCCGAAAACCTTGAAATTTTCTAACAATAAAGTACTCGAGCTTCTTGTCAATTTAAGCAATCGCTCAAAGCTATGCTACCCTTGAGTCCCAAATCAAGCACTGATAAAATTTCAAATGGCCCTAACTTCTATACGGTACGTCCTACACCTATCAAAGTTTGCAACATACAAATGGTTGTAACTTTTTACTGGAGCGTGAAAAAACTTTGAAATTTTGTAACAATAAAGTACTCGAGTCTCTTCTCAATTTATGCTAGCGCTCAACGCTATGCTACCCTTGAGTCCCAAATCAAGCACTGACAAAATTTCAAATGGCCCTAACTTCTATACGGTACGTCCTACACCTATCAAAGTTTGCAACATACAAATGGTTGTAACTTTTTACTGGAGCGTCAAAAAACTTTGAAATTTTGTAACAATAAAGTACTCGAGTCTCTTGTCAATTTATGCTAGCGCTCAACGCTATGCTACCCTTGAGTCCCAAATCAAACACTGATAAAACTTCAAATGGCCCTAACTTCTATACGGTACGACCTACACCTATCAAAGTTTGCAACATACAAATGCTTGTAACTTTTTACTGGAGCGTCATAAAACCTTGAAATTTGGTAACAATAAACTACTCGAGCCTCTTGTCAATTTAAGCTATCGCTCAAAGCTATGGTACCCTTGAGTCCCAAATCAAGCACTGATAAAATTTCAAATAGCCGTAACTTCTATACGGTACGTCCTACACCTATCAAAGTTTGCAACATACAAATGGTTGTAACTTTTTACTGGAGCGTCATAAAACCTTGAAATTTTGTAACAATAAAGTACTCGAGCTTCTTGTCAATTTCAGCTATCGCTCAAAGCTATGCTACCATTGAGTCCCAAATCAAACACTGATAAAACTTCAAATGGCCTTAACTTCTATACGATACGTCCTACACCTATCAAAGTTTGCAACATACAAATGCTTGTAACTTTTTGCTGGAGCGCCATAAAACCTTGAAATTTTGTAACAAAAAGTACTCGAGCCTCTTCTCAATTTAAGTTATCGCTCAAAGCTATGCTACCCTTGAGTCCCAAATCAAACACTGATAAAATTTCAAATGGCCCTAACTTCTATACGGTACGCCCTACACCTATCTAAGTTTGAGTCCAAAATCAAACACTGATAAAACTTCAAATGGCCCTAACTTCTATACGGTACGTCCTACACCTATCAAAGTTTGCAACATACAAATGCTTGTAACTTTTTACTGGAGCGTCATAAAACCTTGAAATTTTGTAACAATAAAGTACTCGAGCCTCTTGTCAATTTAAGCTATCGCTCAAAGCTATGCTACCCTTGAGTCCCAAATCAAACATTGATAAAACTTCAAATGGCCCTAGCTTCTATACGGTACGTCCCACACCTTTCAAAGTTTGCAACATACAAATGCTTGTAACTTTTTACTGGAGCGTCATAAAACCTTGAAATTTTGTAACAATAAGGTGCTCGAGCCCCTTGTCAATTTAAGCTATCGCTCAAATCTATGCTACCCTTGAGTCCCAAATTAAACACTGATAAAACTTCAAATGGCCCTAACGGTACGTCCTACTTCTATCAAAGTTTGCAAGAGACAAATGCTAGTAACTTTTTACTGGAGCGTCATAAAACCTTGAAATTTTGTAACAATAAAGTACTCGAGCCTCTTGTCAATTTAAGCTATCGCTCAAAGCTATGCTTCCCTTGAGTCCCAAATAAAACACTGATAATACTTCAAATGGCCCTAACTTCTATACGGT
>CAKKTE020000033.1:600000-801722 GCA_920105625.2 Clusia tigrina | reverse complement strand
GTTACAAAATTTCAAGGTTTTATGGCGCTTCAGTAAAAAGTTACAAGCATTTGTATGTTGCAAACTTTGATAGGTATAGGACGTACCGTATAGAAGTTAGGTCCATTTGAAGCTCTATCAGTGTTTGATTTGGGACTCAAGGGTAGCATAGCTTTGAGCGATAGCTTAAATTGACAAGAGGCTCGAGTACTTTATTGTTACAAAATTTCAAGATTTTATGACGCTCCAGTAAAAAGTTACAAGCATTTGTATGTTGCAAACTTTGATAGGTATAGGATGCACCGTATAGAAGTTAGGGCCATTTGAAGTTTTATCAGTGTTTGATTGGGGACTCAAGGGAAGCATAGCTTTGAGCGATAGCTTAAATTGACAAGAGAATCGAGTACTTTATTGTTACAAAATTTCGAGGTTTTATGACTCTCCAATAAAAAGTTACAAGCATTTGTATGTTGCAAACTTTGATAGATGTAGGACGTACCGTATATAAGTTAGAGCCATTTGAAGTTTTATCAGTGTTTGATATGGGATTCGAGGGTAGCATAGCTATGAGCGATAGCTTAAATTGACAAGAGGCTCGAGTACTTTATTGTTACAAAATTTCAAGGTTTTATGACGCTCCAGTAAAAAGTTACAAGCATTTGCATGTTGCAAACTTTGATAGGTGTAGCTCGTACCGTATATCAGTTGGGGCCATTTGAAGTTTTATCAGTGTTTAATTTGGGACTCAAGTGTAGCATAGCTTTGAGCGATAGCTTAAATTGACAAGAGGCTCGAGTACTTTATTGTTACAAAATTTCAAGGTTTTATGGCGCTTCAGTAAAAAGTTACAAGCATTTGCATGTTGCAAACTTTGATATGTATAGGACGTACCGTATAGAAGTTAGGTCCATTTGAAGTTGTATCAGTGTTTGATTTGGGACTCAAGGGTTGCATAGCTTTGAGCGATATCTTAAATTGACAAGAGGCTCGAGTACTTTATTGTTACAAAATTTCAAGGTTTTATGACGCTCCAGTAAAAAGTTACAAGCATTTGCATGTTGCAAACTTTGATAGGTGTAGCACGTACCGTATAGCAGTTGGGGCCATTAGAAGTTTTATCAGTGTTTGATTTGGGACTCAAGGGTAGCATAGCTTTGAGCGATAGCTTAAATTGACAAGAGGCTCGAGTACTTTATTGTTACAAAATTTCAAGGTTTTATGGCGCTTCAGTAAAAAGTTACGAGCATTTGTATGTTGCAAACTTTGATAGGTATAGGACGTACCGTATAGAAGTTAGGTCCATTTGAAGCTCTATCAGTGTTTGATTTGGGACTCAAGGGTAGCATAGCTATGAGCGATAGCTTAAATTGACAAGAGGCTCGAGTACTTTATTGTTACAAAATTTCAAGGTTTTATGACGCTCCAGTAAAAAGTTACAAGCATTTGCATGTTGCAAACTTTGATAGGTGTAGCACGTACCGTATAGTAGTTGGGGCCATTTGAAGTTTTATCAGTGTTTGATTTGGGACTCAAGGGTACCATAGCTTTGAGCGATATCTTAAATTGACAAGAGGCTCGAGTACTTTATTGTTACAAAATTTCAAGGTTTTATGACGCTCCAGTAAAAAGTTACAAGCATTTGTATGTTGCAAACTTTGATAGGTATAGGATCCACCATATAGAAGTTAGGGCCATTTGAAGTTTTATCAGTGTTTGATTTGGGACTCAAGGGTAGCATAGCTTTGAGCGATAGCTTAAATTGACAAGAGGCTCGAGTACTTTATTGTTACAAAATTTCAAGGTTTTATGACGCTCCAGTAAAAAGTTACAAGCATTTGTATGTTGCAAACTTTGATAGGTGTAGGACGTACCGTATAGAAGTTAGGGCCATTTGAAGTTTTAACAGTGTTTGCTTTGGGATTCAAGGGTAGCATAGCTTTGAGCGATAGTTTAAATTGACAAGAGGCTCGAGTACTTTATTGTTACAAAATTTCAAGGTTTTATGACGCTCGAGTTACAAGCATTTGCATGTTGCAAACTTTGATAGGTGTAGCACGTACCGTATATCAGTTGGGGCCATTTGAAGTTTTATCAGTGTTTAATTTGGGACTCAAGTGTAGCATAGCTTTGAGCGATAGCTTAAATTGACAAGAGGCTCGAGTACTTTATTGTTACAAAATTTCAAGGTTTTATGGCGCTTCAGTAAAAAGTTACAAGCATTTGTATGTTGCAAACTTTGATAGGTGTAGGACGTACCGTATAGAAGTTAGGGCCATTGAAAGTTTTTTCAGTGTTTGATTTGGGACTGAAGTATAGCATAGCTTTGAGCGATAGCTTAAATTGACAAGAGGCTCGAGTACTTTATTGTTACAAAATTTCAAGGTTTTATGGCGCTTCAGTAAAAAGTTACAAGCATTTGTATGTTGCAAACTTTGATAGGTATAGGACGTACCGTATAGAAGTTAGGTCCATTTGAAGCTCTATCAGTGTTTGATTTGGGACTCAAGGGTAGCATAGCTTTGAGCGATAGCTTAAATTGACAAGAGGCTCGAGTACTTTATTGTTACAAAATTTCAAGATTTTATGACGCTCCAGTAAAAAGTTACAAGCATTTGTATGTTGCAAACTTTGATAGGTATAGGATGCACCGTATAGAAGTTAGGGCCATTTGAAGTTTTATCAGTGTTTGATTTGGGACTCAAGGGAAGCATAGCTTTGAGCGATAGCTTAAATTGACAAGAGAATCGAGTACTTTATTGTTACAAAATTTCAAGGTTTTATGACGCTCCAGTAAAAAGTTACAAGCATTTGCATGTTGCAAACTTTGATAGGTGTAGCACGTACCGTATAGCAGTTGGGGCCATTAGAAGTTTTATCAGTGTTTGATTTGGGACTCAAGGGTAGCATAGCTTTGAGCGATAGCTTAAATTGACAAGAGGCTCGAGTACTTTATTGTTACAAAATTTCAAGGTTTTATGGCGCTTCAGTAAAAAGTTACGAGCATTTGTATGTTGCAAACTTTGATAGGTATAGGACGTACCGTATAGAAGTTAGGTCCATTTGAAGCTCTATCAGTGTTTGATTTGGGACTCAAGGGTAGCATAGCTTTGAGCGATAGCTTAAATTGACAAGAGGCTCGAGTACTTTATTGTTACAAAATTTCAAGGTTTTATGACGCTCCAGTAAAAAGTTACAAGCATTTGCATGTTGCAAACTTTGATAGGTGTAGCACGTACCGTATAGTAGTTGGGGCCATTTGAAGTTTTATCAGTGTTTGATTTGGGACTCAAGGGTACCATAGCTTTGAGCGATATCTTAAATTGACAAGAGGCTCGAGTACTTTATTGTTACAAAATTTCAAGGTTTTATGACGCTCCAGTAAAAAGTTACAAGCATTTGTATGTTGCAAACTTTGATAGGTATAGGATCCACCATATAGAAGTTAGGGCCATTTGAAGTTTTATCAGTGTTTGATTTGGGACTCAAGGGAAGCATAGCTTTGAGCGATAGCTTAAATTGACAAGAGGCTCGAGTACTTTATTGTTACAAAATTTCAAGGTTTTATGACGCTCCAGTAAAAAGTTACAAGCATTTGTATGTTGCAAACTTTGATAGGTGTAGGACGTACCGTATAGAAGTTAGGGCCATTTGAAGTTTTAACAGTGTTTGCTTTGGGATTCAAGGGTAGCATAGCTTTGAGCGATAGTTTAAATTGACAAGAGGCTCGAGTACTTTATTGTTACAAAATTTCAAGGTTTTATGACGCTCGAGTAAAAAGTTACAAGCATTTGCATGTTGCAAACTTTGATAGGTGTAGCACGTACCGTATAGCAGTTGGGGCCATTTGAAGTTTTATCAGTGTTTGATTTGGGACTCAAGTGTAGCATAGCTTTGAGCGATAGCTTAAATTGACAAGAGGCTCGAGTACTTTATTGTTACAAAATTTCAAGGTTTTATGGCGCTTCAGTAAAAAGTTACAAGCATTTGTATGTTGCAAACTTTGATATGTATAGGACGTACCGTATAGAAGTTAGGTCCATTTGAAGTTGTATCAGTGTTTGATATGGGACTCGAGGGTAGCATAGCTATGAGCGATAGCTTAAATTGACAAGAGGCTCGAGTACTTTATTGTTACAAAATTTCAAGGTTTTATGACGCTCCAGTAAAAAGTTACAAGCATTTGCATGTTGCAAACTTTGATAGGTGTAGCACGTACCGTATAGCAGTTGGGGCCATTTGAAGTTTTATCAGTGTTTGATTTGGGACTCAAGGGAAGCATAGCTTTGAGCGATAGCTTAAATTGACAAGAGAATCGAGTACTTTATTGTTACAAAATTTCGAGGTTTTATGACGCTCCAGTAAAAAGTTACAAGCATTTGTATGTTGCAAACTTTGATAGATGTAGGACGTACCGTATATAAGTTAGAGCCATTTGAAGTTTTATCAGTGTTTGATTTGGGACTCGAGGGTAGCATAGCTGTGAGCGATAGCTTAAATTGACAAGAGGCTCGAGTACCTTATTGTTACAAAATTTCAAGGTTTTATGACGCTCCAGTAAAAAGTTACAAGCATTTGCATGTTGCAAACTTTGATAGGTGTAGCACGTACCGTATAGCAGTTGGGGCCATTTGAAGTTTTATCAGTGTTTGATTTGGGACTCAAGTGTAGCATAGCTTTGAGCGATAGCTTAAATTGACAAGAGGCTCGAGTACTTTATTGTTACAAAATTTCAAGGTTTTATGGCGCTTCAGTAAAAAGTTACAAGCATTTGCATGTTGCAAACTTTGATATGTATAGGACGTACCGTATAGAAGTTAGGTCCATTTGAAGTTGTATCAGTGTTTGATTTGGGACTCAAGGGTTGCATAGCTTTGAGCGATATCTTAAATTGACAAGAGGCTCGAGTACTTTATTGTTACAAAATTTCAAGGTTTTATGACGCTCCAGTAAAAAGTTACAAGCATTTGCATGTTGCAAACTTTGATAGGTGTAGCACGTACCGTATAGCAGTTGGGGCCATTTGAAGTTTTATCAGTGTTTGATTTGGGACTCAAGGGTAGCATAGCTTTGAGCGATAGCTTAAATTGACAAGAGGCTCGAGTACTTTATTGTTACAAAATTTCAAGGTTTTATGGCGCTTCAGTAAAAAGTTACGAGCATTTGTGTGTTGCAAACTTTGATAGGTATAGGACGTACCGTATAGAAGTTAGGTCCATTTGAAGCTCTATCAGTGTTTGATTTGGGACTCAAGGGTAGCATAGCTATGAGCGATAGCTTAAATTGACAAGAGGCTCGAGTACTTTATTGTTACAAAATTTCAAGGTTTTATGACGCTCCAGTAAAAAGTTACAAGCATTTGCATGTTGCAAACTTTGATAGGTGTAGCACGTACCGTATAGCAGTTGGGGCCATTTGAAGTTTTATCAGTGTTTGATTTGGGACTCAAGGGTACCATAGCTTTGAGCGATAGCTTAAATTGACAAGAGGCTCGAGTACTTTATTGTTACAAAATTTCAAGGTTTAATGACGCTCCAGTAAAAAGTTACAAGCATTTGTATGTTGCAATCTTTGATATGTGTAGGACGTACCGTATAGAAGTTAGGGCCATTTGAAGATTTATCAGTGTTTCATTTGTGACTCAAGGGTAGCATAGCTTTGAGCGATAGCTTAAATTGACAAGAGGCTCGAGTACTTTATTGTTACAAAATTTCAAGGTTTTATGACGCTCCTGTAAAAAGTTACAAGCATTTGTATGTTGCAAACTTTGATAGGTATAGGATCCACCATATAGGAGTTAGGGCCATTTGAAGTTTTAACACTGTTTGCTTTGGGATTCAAGGGTAGCATAGCTTTGAGCGATAGCTTAAATTGACAAGAGGCTCGAGTACTTTATTGTTACAAAATTTCAAGGTTTTATGGCGCTTCAGTAAAAAGTTACAAGCATTTGTATGTTGCAAACTTTGATATGTATAGGACGTACCGTATAGAAGTTAGGTCCATTTGAAGTTGTATCAGTGTTTGATTTGGGACTCAAGGGTTGCATAGCTTTGAGCGATATCTTAAATTGACAAGAGGCTCGAATACTTTATTGTTACAAAATTTCAAGGTTTTATGACGCTCCAGTAAAAAGTTACAAGCATTTGCATGTTGCAAACTTTGATAGGTGTAGCACGTAGCGTATAGCAGTTGGGGCCATTTGAAGTTTTATCAGTGTTTGATTTGGGACTCAAGGGTAGCATAGCTTTGAGCGATAGCTTAAATTGACAAGAGGCTCGAGTACTTTATTGTTACATAATTTCAAGGTTTTATGACGCTCCAGTAAAAAGTTACAAGCATTTGTATGTTGCAATCTTTGATAGGTGTAGGACGTACCGTATAGAAGTTAGGGCCATTGGAAGTTTTTTCAGTGTTTGATTTGGGACTCAAGTGTAGCATAGCTTTGAGCGATAGCTTAAATTGACAAGAGGCTCGAGTACTTTATTGTTACAAAATTTCAAGGTTTTATGGCGCTTCAGTAAAAAGTTACGAGCATTTGTATGTTGCAAACTTTGATAGGTATAAGACGTACCGTATAGAAGTTAGGTCCATTTGAAGCTCTATCAGTGTTTGATTTGGGACTCAAGGGTAGCATAGCTATGAGCGATAGCTTAAATTGACAAGAGGCTCGAGTACTTTATTGTTACAAAATTTCAAGGTTTTATGACGCTCCAGTAAAAAGTTACAAGCATTTGTATGTTGCAAACTTTGATAGGTATAGCACGTACCGTATAGCAGTTGGGGCCATTTGAAGTTTTATCAGTGTTTGATTTGGGACTCAAGGGTACCATAGCTTTGAGCGATAGCTTAAATTGGCAAGAGGCTCGAGTACTTTATTGTTACAAAATTTCAAGGTTTTATGACGCTCCAGTAAAAAGTTACAAGCATTTGTATGTTGCAATCTTTGATATGTGTAGGACGTACCGTATAGAAGTTAGGGCCATTTGAAGATTTATCAGTGTTTGATTTGTGACTCAAGGGTAGCATAGCTTTGAGCGATAGCTTAAATTGACAAGAGGCTCGAGTACTTTATTGTTACAAAATTTCAAGGTTTTATGACGCTCCAGTAAAAAGTTACAAGCATTTGTATGTTGCAAACTTTGATAGGTGTAGGACGTACCGTATAGAAGTTAGGGCCATTTGAAGTTTTAACAGTGTTTGCTTTGGGATTGAAGGGTAGCATAGCTTTGAGCGATAGCTTAAATTGACAAGAGGCTCGAGTACTTTATTGTTACAAAATTTCAAGGTTTTATGACGCTTCAGTAAAAAGTTACAAGCATTTGTATGTTGCAAACTTTGATAGGTATAGGAGCAACTGTGTAGAAGTTAGGGCCATTTGAAGTTTTATCAGTGTCTGATTTGGGACTCAAGGGTAGCATAGCTGTGAGCGATAGCTTAAATTGACAAGAGAATCGAGTACTTTATTGTTACAAAATTTCGAGGTTTTATGACGCTCCAGTAAAAAGTTAAAAGCATTTGTATGTTGCAAACTTTGATAGATGTAGGACGTACCGTATATAAGTTAGAGCCATTTGAAGTTTTATCAGTGTTTGATATGGGACTCGAGGGTAGCATAGCTATGAGCGATAGCTTAAATTGACAAGAGGCTCGAGTACTTTATTGTTACAAAATTTCAAGGTTTTATGACGCTCCAGCAAAAAGTTACAAGCATTTGCATGTTGCAAACTTTGATAGGTGTAGCACGTACCGTATAGCAGTTGGGGCCATTTGAAGTTTTATCAGTGTTTGATTTGGGACTCAAGTGTAGCATAGCTTTGAGCGATAGCTTAAATTGACAAGAGGCTCGAGTACTTTATTGTTACAAAATTTCAAGGTTTTATGGCGCTTCAGTAAAAAGATACAAGCATTTGTATGTTGCAAACATTGATAGGTATAGGACGTACCGTATAGAAGTTAGGTCCATTTGAAGTTCTATCAGTGTTTGATGTGGGACTCAAGGGTTGCATAGCTTTGAGCGATATCTTAAATTGACAAGAGGCTCGAGTACTTTATTGTTACAAAATTTCAAGGTTTTATGACGCTCCAGTAAAAAGTTACAAGCATTTGCATGTTGCAAACTTTGATAGGTGTAGCACGTACCGTATAGCAGTTGGGGCCATTTGAAGTTTTATCAGTGTTTGCTTTGGGACTCAAGGGTAGCATAGCTTTGAGCGATAGCTTAAATTGACAAGAGGCTCGAGTACTTTATTGTTACAAAATTTCAAGGTTTTATGACGCTCCAGTAAAAAGTTACAAGCATTGGTATGTTGCAATCTTTGATAGGTGTAGGACGTACCGTATAGAAGTTAGGGCCATTGGAAGTTTTTTCAGTGTTTGATTTGGGACTCAAGTGTAGCATAGCTTTGAGCGATAGCTTAAATTGACAAGAGGCTCGAGTACTTTATTGTTACAAAATTTCAAGGTTTTATGGCGCTTCAGTAAAAAGTTACGAGCATTTGTATGTTGCAAACTTTTATAGGTATAGGACGTACCGTATAGAAGTTAGGTCCATTTGAAGCTCTATCAGTGTTTGATTTGGGACTCAAGGGTAGCATAGCTATGAGCGATAGCTTAAATTGACAAGAGGCTCGAGTACTTTATTGTTACAAAATTTCAAGGTTTTATGACGCTCCAGTAAAAACTTACAAGCATTTGCATGTTGCAAACTTTGATAGGTGTAGCACGTACCGTATAGCAGTTGGGGCCATTTGAAGTTTTATCAGTGTTTGATTTGGGACTCAAGGGTACCATAGCTTTGAGCGATAGCTTAAATTGACAAGAGGCTCGAGTACTTTATTGTTACAAAATTTCAAGGTTTTATGACGCTCCAGTAAAAAGTTACAAGCATTTGTATGTTGCAATCTTTGATATGTGTAGGACGTACCGTATAGAAGTTAGGGCCATTTGAAGATTTATCAGTGTTTGATTTGTGACTCAAGGGTAGCATAGCTTTGAGCGATAGCTTAAATTGACAAGAGGCTCGAGTACTTTATTGTTACAAAATTTCAAGGTTTTATGACGCTCCAGTAAAAAGTTACAAGCATTTGTATGTTGCAAACTTTGATAGGTATAGGATGCACTGTGTAGAAGTTAGGGCCATTTGAAGTTTTATCAGTGTCTGATTTGGGACTCAAGGGTAGCATAGCTTTGAGCGATAGCTTAAATTGACAAGAGAATCGAGTACTTTATTGTTACAAAATTTCGAGGTTTTATGACGCTCCAGTAAAAAGTTACAAGCATATGTATGTTGCAAACTTTGATAGATGTAGGACGTACCGTATATAAGTTAGAGCCATTTGAAGTTTTATCAGTGTTTGATATGGGACTCGAGGGTAGCATAGCTTTGAGCGATAGCTTAAATTGACAAGAGAATCGAGTACTTTATTGTTACAAAATTTCGAGGTTTTATGGCGCTTCAGTAAAAAGTTACAAGCATTTGTATGTTGCAAACTTTGATAGGTATAGGACGTACCGTATAGAAGTTAGGTCCATTTGAAGTTCTATCAGTGTTTGATTTGGGACTCAAGGGTTGCATAGCTTTGACCGATATCTTAAATTGACAAGAGGCTCGAGTACTTTATTGTTACTAAATTTCAAGGTTTTATGACGCTCCAGTAAAAAGTTACAAGCATTTGCATGTTGCAAACTTTGATAGGTGTAGCACGTACCGTATAGCAGTTGGGGCCATTTGAAGTTTTATCAGTGTTTGATTTGGGACTCAAGGGTAGGATAGCTTTGAGCGATAGCTTAAATTGACAAGAGGCTCGAGTACTTTATTTTTACAAAATATCAAGGTTTTATGACGCTCCAGTAAAAAGTTACAAGCATTTGCATGTTGCAAACTTTGATAGGTGTAGGACGTACCGTATAGAAGTTAGGGCCATTGGAAGTTTTTTCAGTGTTTGATTTGGGACTCAAGTGTAGCATAGCTTTGAGCGATAGCTTAAATTGACAAGAGGCTCGAGTACTTTATTGTTACAAAATTTCAAGGTTTTATGGCGCTTCAGTAAAAAGTTACGAGCATTTGTATGTTGCAAACTTTGATAGGTATAGGACGTACCGTATAGAAGTTAGCTCCATTTGAAGCTCTATCAGTGTTTGATTTGGGACTCAAGGGAAGCATAGCTTTGAGCGATAGCTTAAATTGACAAGAGAATCGAGTACTTTATTGTTACAAAATTTCGAGGTTTTATGACGCTCCAGTAAAAAGTTACAAGCATTTGTATGCTGCACACTTTGATAGGTGTAGGACGTACCGTATAGAAGTTAGGGCCATTTGAAGTTTTAACAGTGTTTGCTTTGGGATTCAAGGGTAGCATAGCTTTAAGCGATAGCTTAAATTGACAAGAGGCTCGAGTACTTTATTGCTACAAAATTTCAAGGTTTTATGACGCTTCAGTAAAAAGTTACAAGCATTTGTATGTTGCAAACTTTGATAGGTATAGGATGCACTGTGTAGAAGTTAGGGCCATTTGAAGTTTTATCAGTGTCTGATTTGGGACTCAAGGGTAGCATAGCTTTGAGCGATAGCTTAAATTGACAAGAGGCTCGAGTACTTTATTGTTACAAAATTTCAAGGTTTTATGACGCTCCAGTAAAAAGTTACAAGCATTTGTATGTTGCAAACTTTGATAGGTATAGGATCCACCATATAGAAGTTAGGGCCATTTGAAGTTTTATCAGTGTTTGATTTGGGACTCAATGGAAGCATAGCTTTGAGCGATAGCTTAAATTGACAAGAGGCTCGAGTACTTTATTGTTACAAAATTTCAAGGTTTTATGGCGCTTCAGTAAAAAGTTACAAGCATTTGTATGTTGCAAACTTTGATAGGTATAGGACGTACCGTATAGAAGTTAGGTCCATTTGAAGTTCTATCAGTGTTTGATTTGGGACTCAAGGGTTGCATAGCTTTGACCGATATCTTAAATTGACAAGAGGCTCGAGTACTTTATTGTTACTAAATTTCAAGGTTTTATGACGCTCCAGTAAAAAGTTACAAGCATTTGCATGTTGCAAACTTTGATAGGTGTAGCACGTACCGTATAGCAGTTGGGGCCATTTGAAGTTTTATCAGTGTTTGATTTGGGACTCAAGGGTAGGATAGCTTTGAGCGATAGCTTAAATTGACAAGAGGCTCGAGTACTTTATTTTTACAAAATATCAAGGTTTTATGACGCTCCAGTAAAAAGTTACAAGCATTTGCATGTTGCAAACTTTGATAGGTGTAGGACGTACCGTATAGAAGTTAGGGCCATTGGAAGTTTTTTCAGTGTTTGATTTGGGACTCAAGTGTAGCATAGCTTTGAGCGATAGCTTAAATTGACAAGAGGCTCGAGTACTTTATTGTTACAAAATTTCAAGGTTTTATGGCGCTTCAGTAAAAAGTTACGAGCATTTGTATGTTGCAAACTTTGATAGGTATAGGACGTACCGTATAGAAGTTAGCTCCATTTGAAGCTCTATCAGTGTTTGATTTGGGACTCAAGGGAAGCATAGCTTTGAGCGATAGCTTAAATTGACAAGAGAATCGAGTACTTTATTGTTACAAAATTTCGAGGTTTTATGACGCTCCAGTAAAAAGTTACAAGCATTTGTATGTTGCACACTTTGATAGGTGTAGGACGTACCGTATAGAAGTTAGGGCCATTTGAAGTTTTAACAGTGTTTGCTTTGGGATTCAAGGGTAGCATAGCTTTAAGCTATAGCTTAAATTGACAAGAGGCTCGAGTACTTTATTGCTACAAAATTTCAAGGTTTTATGACGCTTCAGTAAAAAGTTACAAGCATTTGTATGTTGCAAACTTTGATAGGTATAGGATGCACTGTGTAGAAGTTAGGGCCATTTGAAGTTTTATCAGTGTCTGATTTGGGACTCAAGGGTAGCATAGCTTTGAGCGATAGCTTAAATTGACAAGAGGCTCGAGTACTTTATTGTTACAAAATTTCAAGGTTTTATGACGCTCCAGCAAAAAGTTACAAGCATTTGCATGTTGCAAACTTTGATAGGTGTAGCACGTACCGTATAGCAGTTGGGGCCATTTGAAGTTTTATCAGTGTTTGATTTGTGACTCAAGTGTAGCATAGCTTTGAGCGATAGCTTAAATTGACAAGAGGCTCGAGTACTTTATTGTTACAAAATTTCAAGGTTTTATGGCGCTTCAGTAAAAAGATACAAGCATTTGTATGTTGCAAACATTGATAGGTATAGGACGTACCGTATAAAAGTTAGGTCCATTTGAAGTTCTATCAGTGTTTGATGTGGGACTCAAGGGTTGCATAGCTTTGAGCGATATCTTAAATTGACAAGAGGCTCGAGTACTTTATTGTTACAAAATTTCAAGGTTTTATGACGCTCCAGTAAAAAGTTACAAGCATTTGCATGTTGCAAACTTTGATAGGTGTAGCACGTACCGTATAGCAGTTGGGGCCATTTGAAGTTTTATCAGTGTTTGATTTGGGACTCAAGGGTAGCATAGCTTTGAGCGATAGCTTAAATTGACAAGAGGCTCGAGTACTTTATTGTTACAAAATTTCAAGGTTTTATGACGCTCCAGTAAAAAGTTACAAGCATTGGTATGTTGCAATCTTTGATAGGTGTAGGACGTACCGTATAGAAGTTAGGGCCATTGGAAGTTTTTTCAGTGTTTGATTTGGGACTCAAGTGTAGCATAGCTTTGAGCGATAGCTTAAATTGACAAGAGGCTCGAGTACTTTATTATTACAAAATTTCAAGGTTTTATGGCGCTTCAGTAAAAAGTTACAAGCATTTGTATGTTGCAAACTTTTATAGGTATAGGACGTACCGTATAGAAGTTAGGTCCATTTGAAGCTCTATCAGTGTTTGATTTGGGACTCAAGGGTAGCATAGCTATGAGCGATAGCTTAAATTGACAAGAGGCTCGAGTACTTTATTGTTACAAAATTTCAAGGTTTTATGACGCTCCAGTAAAAAGTTACAAGCATTTGCATGTTGCAAACTTTGATAGGTGTAGCACGTACCGTATAGCAGTTGGGGCCATTTGAAGTTTTATCAGTGTTTGATTTGGGACTCAAGGGTAGCATAGCTTTGAGCGATAGCTTAAATTGACAAGAGGCTCGAGTACTTTATTGTTACAAAATTTCAAGGTTTTATGACGCTCCAGTAAAAAGTTACAAGCATTTGTATGTTGCAATCTTTGATATGTGTAGGACGTACCGTATAGAAGTTAGGGCCATTTGAAGATTTATCAGTGTTTGATTTGTGACTCAAGGGTAGCATAGCTTTGAGCGATAGCTTAAATTGACAAGAGGCTCGAGTACTTTATTGTTACAAAATTTCAAGGTTTTATGACGCTCCAGTAAAAAGTTACAAGCATTTGTATGTTGCAAACTTTGATAGGTATAGGATGCACTGTGTAGAAGTTAGGGCCATTTGAAGTTTTATCAGTGTTTGATTTGGGACTCAAGGGTAGCATAGCTTTGAGCGATAGCTTAAATTGACAAGAGAATCGAGTACTTTATTGTTACAAAATTTCGAGGTTTTATGACGCTCCAGTAAAAAGTTACAAGCATATGTATGTTGCAAACTTTGATAGATGTAGGACGTACCGTATATAAGTTAGAGCCATTTGAAGTTTTATCAGTGTTTGATATGGGACTCGAGGGTAGCATAGCTATGAGCGATAGCTTAAATTGACAAGAGGCTCGAGTACTTTATTGTTACAAAATTTCAAGGTTTTATGACGCTCCAGTAAAAAGTTACAAGCATTTGCATGTTGCAAACTTCGATAGGTGTAGCACGTACCGTATAGCAGTTGGGGCCATTTGAAGTTTTATCAGTGTTTGATTTGGGACTCAAGTGTAGCATAGCTTTGAGCGATAGCTTAAATTGACAAGAGGCTCGAGTACTTTATTGTTACAAAATTTCAAGGTTTTATGGCGCTTCAGTAAAAAGTTACAAGCATTTGTATGTTGCAAACTTTGATAGGTATAGGACGTACCGTATAGAAGTTAGGTCCATTTGAAGTTCTATCAGTGTTTGATTTGGGACTCAAGGGTTGCATAGCTTTGACCGATATCTTAAATTGACAAGAGGCTCGAGTACTTTATTGTTACTAAATTTCAAGGTTTTATGACGCTCCAGTAAAAAGTTACAAGCATTTGCATGTTGCAAACTTTGATAGGTGTAGCACGTACCGTATAGCAGTTGGGGCCATTTGAAGTTTTATCAGTGTTTGATTTGGGACTCAAGGGTAGGATAGCTTTGAGCGATAGCTTAAATTGACAAGAGGCTCGAGTACTTTATTTTTACAAAATATCAAGGTTTTATGACGCTCCAGTAAAAAGTTACAAGCATTTGCATGTTGCAAACTTTGATAGGTGTAGGACGTACCGTATAGAAGTTAGGGCCATTGGAAGTTTTTTCAGTGTTTGATTTGGGACTCAAGTGTAGCATAGCTTTGAGCGATAGCTTAAATTGACAAGAGGCTCGAGTACTTTATTGTTACAAAATTTCAAGGTTTTATGGCGCTTCAGTAAAAAGTTACGAGCATTTGTATGTTGCAAACATTGATAGGTATAGGACGTACCGTATAGAAGTTAGCTCCATTTGAAGCTCTATCAGTGTTTGATTTGGGACTCAAGGGAAGCATAGCTTTGAGCGATAGCTTAAATTGACAAGAGAATCGAGTACTTTATTGTTACAAAATTTCGAGGTTTTATGACGCTCCAGTAAAAAGTTACAAGCATTTGTATGCTGCACACTTTGATAGGTGTAGGACGTACCGTATAGAAGTTAGGGCCATTTGAAGTTTTAACAGTGTTTGCTTTGGGATTCAAGGGTAGCATAGCTTTAAGCGATAGCTTAAATTGACAAGAGGCTCGAGTACTTTATTGCTACAAAATTTCAAGGTTTTATGACGCTTCAGTAAAAAGTTACAAGCATTTGTATGTTGCAAACTTTGATAGGTATAGGATGCACTGTGTAGAAGTTAGGGCCATTTGAAGTTTTATCAGTGTCTGATTTGGGACTCAAGGGTAGCATAGCTTTGAGCGATAGCTTAAATTGACAAGAGGCTCGAGTACTTTATTGTTACAAAATTTCAAGGTTTTATGACGCTCCAGTAAAAAGTTACAAGCATTTGTATGTTGCAAACTTTGATAGGTATAGGATCCACCATATAGAAGTTAGGGCCATTTGAAGTTTTATCAGTGTTTGATTTGGGACTCAATGGAAGCATAGCTTTGAGCGATAGCTTAAATTGACAAGAGGCTCGAGTACTTTATTGTTACAAAATTTCAAGGTTTTATGGCGCTTCAGTAAAAAGTTACAAGCATTTGTATGTTGCAAACTTTGATAGGTATAGGACGTACCGTATAGAAGTTAGGTCCATTTGAAGTTCTATCAGTGTTTGATTTGGGACTCAAGGGTTGCATAGCTTTGACCGATATCTTAAATTGACAAGAGGCTCGAGTACTTTATTGTTACTAAATTTCAAGGTTTTATGACGCTCCAGTAAAAAGTTACAAGCATTTGCATGTTGCAAACTTTGATAGGTGTAGCACGTACCGTATAGCAGTTGGGGCCATTTGAAGTTTTATCAGTGTTTGATTTGGGACTCAAGGGTAGGATAGCTTTGAGCGATAGCTTAAATTGACAAGAGGCTCGAGTACTTTATTTTTACAAAATATCAAGGTTTTATGACGCTCCAGTAAAAAGTTACAAGCATTTGCATGTTGCAAACTTTGATAGGTGTAGGACGTACCGTATAGAAGTTAGGGCCATTGGAAGTTTTTTCAGTGTTTGATTTGGGACTCAAGTGTAGCATAGCTTTGAGCGATAGCTTAAATTGACAAGAGGCTCGAGTACTTTATTGTTACAAAATTTCAAGGTTTTATGGCGCTTCAGTAAAAAGTTACGAGCATTTGTATGTTGCAAACTTTGATAGGTATAGGACGTACCGTATAGATGTTAGCTCCATTTGAAGCTCTATCAGTGTTTGATTTGGGACTCAAGGGAAGCATAGCTTTGAGCGATAGCTTAAATTGACAAGAGAATCGAGTACTTTATTGTTACAAAATTTCGAGGTTTTATGACGCTCCAGTAAAAAGTTACAAGCATTTGTATGTTGCACACTTTGATAGGTGTAGGACGTACCGTATAGAAGTTAGGGCCATTTGAAGTTTTAACAGTGTTTGCTTTGGGATTCAAGGGTAGCATAGCTTTAAGCGATAGCTTAAATTGACAAGAGGCTCGAGTACTTTATTGCTACAAAATTTCAAGGTTTTATGACGCTTCAGTAAAAAGTTACAAGCATTTGTATGTTGCAAACTTTGATAGGTATAGGATGCACTGTGTAGAAGTTAGGGCCATTTGAAGTTTTATCAGTGTCTGATTTGGGACTCAAGGGTAGCATAGCTTTGAGCGATAGCTTAAATTGACAAGAGGCTCGAGTACTTTATTGTTACAAAATTTCAAGGTTTTATGACGCTCCAGTAAAAAGTTACAAGCATTTGTATGTTGCAAACTTTGATAGGTATAGGATCCACCATATAGAAGTTAGGGCCATTTGAAGTTTTATCAGTGTTTGATTTGGGACTCAATGGAAGCATAGCTTTGAGCGATAGCTTAAATTGACAAGAGAATCGAGTACTTTATTGTTACAAAATTTCAAGGTTTTATGACGCTCCAGTAAAAAGTTACAAGCATTTGTATGTTGCAATCTTTGATAGGTGTAGGACGTACCGTATAGAAGTTAGGGCCATTGGAAGTTTTTTCAGTGTTTGATTTGGGACTCAAGTGTAGCATAGCTTTGAGCGATAGCTTAAATTGACAAGAGGCTCGAGTACTTTATTGTTACAAAATTTCAAGGTTTTATGGCGCTTCAGTAAAAAGTTACGAGCATTTGTATGTTGCAAACTTTGATAGGTATAGGACGTACCGTATAGAAGTTAGGTCCATTTGAAGCTCTAGTAGTGTTTGATTTGGGACTCAAGGGAAGCATAGCTTTGAGCGATAGCTTAAATTGACAAGAGAATCGAGTACTTTATTGTTACAAAATTTCGAGGTTTTATGACGCTCCAGTAAAAAGTTACAAGCATTTGTATGTTGCAAACTTTGATAGATGTAGGACGTACCGTATATAAGTTAGAGCCATTTGAAGTTTTATCAGTGTTTGATTTTGGACTCGAGGGTAGCATAGCTATGAGCGATAGCTTAAATTGACAAGAGGCTCGAGTACTTTATTGTTACAAAATTTCAAGGTTTTATGACGCTCCAGTAAAAAGTTACAAGCATTTGCATGTTGCAAACTTTGATAGGTGTAGCACGTACCGTATAGCAGTTGGGGCCATTTGAAGTTTTATCAGTGTTTGATTTGGGACTCAAGTGTAGAATAGCTTTGAGCGATAGCTAAAATTTACAAGAGGCTCGAGTACTTTATTGTTACAAAATTTCAAGGTTTTATGGCGCTTCAGTAAAAAGTTACAAGCATTTGTATGTTGCAAACTTTGATAGGTATAGGACGTACCGTATAGAAGTTAGGTCCATTTGAAGTTCTATCAGTGTTTGATTTGGGACTCAAGGGTTGCATAGCTTTGAGCGATATCTTAAATTGACAAGAGGCTCGAGTACTTTATTGTTACAAAATTTCAAGGTTTTATGACGCTCCAGTAAAAAGTTACAAGCATTTGTATGTTGCTAACTTTGATAGGTGTAGGACGTACCGTATATAAGTTAAGGCCATTTGAAGTTTTATCAGTGTTTGGTTTGGGACTCAAGGGTAGCATAGCTTTGAGCGATAACTTAAATTGACAAGAGGCTCGAGTACTTTATTGTTACAAAATTTCAAGGTTTTATGACGCTCCAGTAAAAAGTTACAAGCATTTGTATGTTGCACACTTTGATAGGTGTAGGACGTACCGTATAGAAGTTAGGGCCATTTGAAGTTCTAACAGTGTTTGCTTTGGTATTCAAGGGTAGCATAGCTTTAAGCGATAGCTTAAATTGACAAGAGGCGCGAGTACTTTATTGTTACAAAATTTCAAGGTTTTATGACGCTTCAGTAAAAAGTTACAAGCATTTGTATGTTGCAAACTTTGATAGGTATAGGATGCACTGTGTAGAAGTTAGGGCCATTTGAAGTTTTATCAGTGTCTGATTTGGGACTCAAGGGTAGCATAGCTTTGAGCGATAGCTTAAATTGACAATAGGCTCGAGTACTTTATTGTTTCAAAATTTCAAGGTTTTATGACGCTCCAGTAAAAAGTTACAAGCATTTGTATGTTGCAAACTTTGATAGGTGTAGGACGTACCGTATAGAAGTTAGGGCCATTTGAAGTTTTAACAGTGTTTGCTTTGGGATTCAAGGGTAGCATAGCTTTGAGCGATAGCTTAAATTGACAAGAGGCTCGCGTACTTTATTGTTACAAAATTTCAAGGTTTTATGACGCTTCAGTAAAAAGTTACAAGCATTTGTATGTTGCAAACTTTGATAGGTATAGGATGCACTGTGTAGAAGTTAGGGCCATTTGAAGTTTTATCAGTGTTTGATTTGGTACTCAAGGGTAGCATAGCTTCGAGCGATAGCTTAAATTGACAAGAGGCTCAAGTACTTTATTGTTACAAAATTTCAAGGTTTTATGACGCTCCAGTAAAAAGTTACAAGCATTTGTATGTTGCAAACTTTGATAGGTGTCGGACGTATCGTATAGAAGTTAGAGCCATTTGACGTTTTATCAGTGTTTGATTTGGGACTCAAGGGTAGCATAGCTATGAGCGATAGCTTAAATTGACAAGAGGCTCGAGTACTTTATTGTTACAAAATTTCAAGGTTTTATGGCGCTTTAGTAAAAAGTTACAAGCTTTTGTATGTTGCAAACTTTGATAGGTGTAGGACGTACCGTATAGCAGTTAGGGCCATTTGAAGTTTTATCAGTGTTTGACTTGGGACTCAAGGGTAGCATAGCTTTGAGCGATAGCTTAAATTGCCAAGAGGCTCGAGTACTTTATTGTTACAAAATTTCAAGGTTTTATGACGCTCCAGTAAAAAGTTACAAGCATTTGTATGTTGCAAACTTTGATAGGTATAGGATCCACCATATAGAAGTTAGGGCCATTTGAAGTTTTATCAGTGTTTGATTTGGGACTCAAGGGTTGCATAGCTTTGAGCGATATCTTAAATTGACAAGAGGCTCGAGTACTTTATTGTTACAAAATTTCAAGGTTTTATGACGCTCCAGTAAAAAGTTACAAGCATTTGTATGTTGCTAACTTTGATAGGTGTAGGACGTACCGTATATAAGTTAAGGCCATTTGAAGTTTTATCAGTGTTTGGTTTGGGACTCAAGGGTAGCATAGCTTTGAGCGATAACTTAAATTGACAAGAGGCTCGAGTACTTTATTGTTACAAAATTTCAAGGTTTTATGACGCTCCAGTAAAAAGTTACAAGCATTTGTATGTTGCAAACTTTGATAGGTGTAGGACGTACCGTATAGAAGTTAGGGCCATTTGAAGTTCTAACAGTGTTTGCTTTGGTATTCAAGGGTAGCATAGCTTTAAGCGATAGCTTAAATTGACAAGAGGCGCGAGTACTTTATTGTTACAAAATTTCAAGGTTTTATGACGCTTCAGTAAAAAGTTACAAGCATTTGTATGTTGCAAACTTTGATAGGTATAGGATGCACTGTGTAGAAGTTAGGGCCATTTGAAGTTTTATCAGTGTCTGATTTGGGACTCAAGGGTAGCATAGCTTTGAGCGATAGCTTAAATTGACAATAGGCTCGAGTACTTTATTGTTTCAAAATTTCAAGGTTTTATGACGCTCCAGTAAAAAGTTACAAGCATTTGTATGTTGCAAACTTTGATAGGTGTAGGACGTACCGTATAGAAGTTAGGGCCATTTGAAGTTTTAACAGTGTTTGCTTTGGGATTCAAGGGTAGCATAGCTTTGAGCGATAGCTTAAATTGACAAGAGGCTCGCGTACTTTATTGTTACAAAATTTCAAGGTTTTATGACGCTTCAGTAAAAAGTTACAAGCATTTGTATGTTGCAAACTTTGATAGGTATAGGATGCACTGTGTAGAAGTTAGGGCCATTTGAAGTTTTATCAGTGTTTGATTTGGTACTCAAGGGTAGCATAGCTTCGAGCGATAGCTTAAATTGACAAGAGGCTCAAGTACTTTATTGTTACAAAATTTCAAGGTTTTATGACGCTCCAGTAAAAAGTTACAAGCATTTGTATGTTGCAAACTTTGATAGGTGTCGGACGTATCGTATAGAAGTTAGAGCCATTTGACGTTTTATCAGTGTTTGATTTGGGACTCAAGGGTAGCATAGCTATGAGCGAGAGCTTAAATTGACAAGAGGCTCGAGTACTTTATTGTTACAAAATTTCAAGGTTTTATGGCGCTTTAGTAAAAAGTTACAAGCTTTTGTATGTTGCAAACTTTGATAGGTGTAGGACGTACCGTATAGCAGTTAGGGCCATTTGAAGTTTTATCAGTGTTTGATTTGGGACTCAAGGGTAGCATAGCTTTGAGCGATAGCTTAAATTGCCAAGAGGCTCGAGTACTTTATTGTTACAAAATTTCAAGGTTTTATGACGCTCCAGTAAAAAGTTACAAGCATTTGTATGTTGCAAACTTTGATAGGTATAGGATCCACCATATAGAAGTTAGGGCCATTTGAAGTTTTATCAGTGTTTGATTTGGGATTCAAGGGTAGCATAGCTTTGAGCGATAGCTTAAATTGACAAGAGGCTCGCGTACTTTATTGTTACAAAATTTCAAGGTTTTATGACGCTTCAGTAAAAAGTTACAAGCATTTGTATGTTGCAAACTTTGATAGGTATAGGATGCACTGTGTAGAAGTTAGGGCCATTTGAAGTTTTATCAGTGTTTGATTTGGGACTCAAGGGTAGCATAGCTTCGAGCGATAGCTTAAATTGACAAGAGGCTCGAGTACTTTATTGTTACAAAATTCCAAGGTTTTATGACGCTCCAGTAAAAAGTTACAAGCATTTGCATGTTGCAAACTTTGATAGGTGTAGCACGTACCGTATAGCAGTTTGGGCGATTTGAAGTTTTATCAGTGTTTGATTTGGGACTCAAGGGTAGCATAGCTTTGAGCGATAGCTTAAATTGACAAGAGGCTCGAGTACTTTATTGTTACAAAATTTCAAGGTTTTATGACGCTCCAGTAAAAAGTTACAAGCATTTGTATGTTGCAATCTTTGATAGATGTAGGACGTACCGTATATAAGTTAGAGCCATTTAAAGTTTTATCAGTGTTTGATTTTGGACTCGAGGGTAGCATAGCTATGAGCGATAGCTTAAATTGACAAGAGGCTCGAGTACTTTATTGTTACAAAATTTCAAGGTTTTATGACGCTCCAGTAAAAAGTTACAAGCATTTGCATGTTGCAAACTTTGATAGGTGTAGCACGTACCGTATAGCAGTTGGGGCCATTTGAAGTTTTATCAGTGTTTTATTTGGGACTCAAGTGTAGCATAGCTTTGAGCGATAGCTAAAATTTACAAGAGGCTCGAGTACTTTATTGTTTCAAAATTTCAAGGTTTTATGGCGCTTCAGTAAAAAGTTACAAGCATTTGTATGTTGCAAACTTTGATAGGTATAGCACGTACCGTATAGAAGTTAGGTCCATTTGAAGTTCTATCAGTGTTTGATTTGGGACTCAAGGGTTGCATAGCTTTGAGCGATATCTTAAATTGACAAGAGGCGCGAGTACTTTATTGTTACAAAATTTCAAGGTTTTATGACGCTTCAGTAAAAAGTTACAAGCATTGGTATGTTGCAAACTTTGATAGGTATAGGATGCACTGTGTAGAAGTTAGGGCCATTTGAAGTTTTATCAGTGTCTGATTTGGGACTCAAGGGTAGCATAGCTTTGAGCGATAGCTTAAATTGACAATAGGCTCGAGTACTTTATTGTTACAAAATTTCAAGGTTTTATGACGCTCCAGTAAAAAATTACAAGCATTTGTATGTTGCAAACTTTGATAGGTGTAGGACGTACCGTATAGAAGTTAGGGCCATTTGAAGTTTTAACAGTGTTTGCTTTGGGATTCAAGGGTAGCATAGCGTTGAGCGATAGCTTAAATTGACAAGAGGCTCGCGAACTTTATTGTTACAAAATTTCAAGGTTTTATGACGCTTCAGTAAAAAGTTACAAGCATTTGTATGTTGCAAGCTTTGATAGGTATAGGATGCACTGTGTAGAAGTTAGGGCCATTTGAAGTTTTATCAGTGTTTTATTTGGGACTCAAGTGTAGCATAGCTTTGAGCGATAGCTAAAATTTACAAGAGGCTCGAGTACTTTATTGTTTCAAAATTTCAAGGTTTTATGGCGCTTCAGTAAAAAGTTACAAGCATTTGTATGTTGCAAACTTTGATAGGTATAGCACGTACCGTATAGAAGTTAGGTCCATTTGAAGTTCTATCAGTGTTTGATTTGGGACTCAAGGGTTGCATAGCTTTGAGCGATATCTTAAATTGACAAGAGGCGCGAGTACTTTATTGTTACAAAATTTCAAGGTTTTATGACGCTTCAGTAAAAAGTTACAAGCATTGGTATGTTGCAAACTTTGATAGGTATAGGATGCACTGTGTAGAAGTTAGGGCCATTTGAAGTTTTATCAGTGTCTGATTTGGGACTCAAGGGTAGCATAGCTTTGAGCGATAGCTTAAATTGACAATAGGCTCGAGTACTTTATTGTTACAAAATTTCAAGGTTTTATGACGCTCCAGTAAAAAATTACAAGCATTTGTATGTTGCAAACTTTGATAGGTGTAGGACGTACCGTATAGAAGTTAGGGCCATTTGAAGTTTTAACAGTGTTTGCTTTGGGACTCAAGGGTAGCATAGCGTTGAGCGATAGCTTAAATTGACAAGAGGCTCGCGAACTTTATTGTTACAAAATTTCAAGGTTTTATGACGCTTCAGTAAAAAGTTACAAGCATTTGTATGTTGCAAGCTTTGATAGGTATAGGATGCACTGTGTAGAAGTTAGGGCCATTTGAAGTTTTATCAGTGTTTGATTTGGGACTCAAGGGTAGCATAGCTTCGAGCGATAGCTTAAATTGACAAGAGGCTCAAGTACTTTATTGTTACAAAATTTCAAGGTTTTATGACGCTCCAGTAAAAAGTTACAAGCATTTGTATGTTGCAAACTTTGATAGGTGTCGGACGTATCGTATAGAAGTTAGAGCCATTTGACGTTTTATCAGTGTTTGATTTGGGACTCAAGGGTAGCATAGCTATGAGCGATAGCTTAAATTGACAAGAGGCTCGAGTACTTTATTGTTACAAAATTTCAAGGTTTTATGGCGCTTTAGTAAAAAGTTACAAGCTTTTGTATGTTGCAAACTTTGATAGGTGTAGGACGTACCGTATAGCAGTTAGGGCCATTTGAATTTTTATCAGTGTTTGATTTGGGACTCAAGGGTAGCATAGCTTTGAGCGATAGCTTAAATTGCCAAGAGGCTCGAGTACTTTATTGTTACAAAATTTCAAGGTTTTATGACGCTCCAGTAAAAAGTTACAAGCATTTGTATGTTGCAAACTTTGATAGGTATAGGATGCACCGTATAGAAGTTAGGGCCATTTGAAGTTTTATCAGTTTTTGATTTGGGACTCAAGGGTAGCATAGCTTTGACCGATAGCTTAAATTGACAAGAGGCTCGAGGACTTTATTGTTAAAAAATTTCAAGGTTTTATGACGCTCCAGTAAAAAGTTACAAGCATTTGTATGTTGCAATCTTTAATAGGTGTAGGACGTACCGTATAGAAGTTAGGGCCATTTGAAGTTTTATCAGTGTCTGATTTGGGACTCAAGGGTAGCATAGCTTTGAGCGATAGCTTAAATTGACAATAGGCTCGAGTACTTTATTGTTACAAAATTTCAAGGTTTTATGACGCTCCAGTAAAAAGTTACAAGCATTTGTATGTTGCAAACTTTGATAGGTGTAGGACGTACCGTATAGAAGTTAGGGCCATTTGAAGTTTTAACAGTGTTTGCTTTGGGATTCAAGGGTAGCATAGCTTTGAGCGATAACTTAAATTGACAAGAGGCTCGCGTACTTTATTGTTACAAAATTTCAAGGTTTTATGACGCTTCAGTAAAAAGTTACAAGCATTTGTATGTTGCAAACTTTGATAGGTATAGGATGCACTGTGTAGAAGTTAGGGCCATTTGAAGTTTTATCAGTGTTTGATTTGGGACTTAAGGGTAGCGTAGCTTCGAGCGATAGCTTAAATTGACAAGAGGCTCAAGTACTTTATTGTTACAAAATTTCAAGGTTTTATGACGCTCCAGTAAAAAGTTACAAGCATTTGTATGTTGCAAACTTTGATAGGTGTCGGACGTATCGTATAGAAGTTAGAGCCATTTGACGTTTTATCAGTGTTTGATTTGGGACTCAAGGGTAGCATAGCTTTGAGCGATAGCTTAAATTGACAAGAGGCTCGAGTACTTTATTGTTACAAAATTTCAAGGTTTTATGACGTTCCAGTAAAAAGTTACAAGCATTTGTATGTTGCAATCTTTGATAGGTGTAGGACGTACCGTATAGAAGTTAGGGCCATTGGAAGTTTTTTCAGTGTTTGATTTGGGACTCAAGTGTAGCATAGCTTTGAGCGATAGCTTAAATTGACAAGAGGCTCGAGTACTTTATTGTTACAAAATTTCGAGGTTCTTATGACGCTCCAGTAAAAAGTTACAAGCATTTGTATGTTCCAAACTTTGATAGATGTAGGACGTACCGTATATAAGTTAGAGTCATTTGAAGTTTTATCAGTGTTTGATTTTGGACTCGAGGGTAGCATAGCTATGAGCGATAGCTTAAATTGACAAGAGGCTCGAGTACTTTATTGTTACAAAATTTCAAGGTTTTATGACGCTCCAGTAAAAAGTTACAAGCATTTGCATGTTGCAAACTTTGATAGGTGTAGCACGTACCGTATAGCAGTTGGGGCCATTTGAAGTTTTATCAGTGTTTGATTTGGGACTCAAGTGTAGCATAGCTTTGAGCGATAGCTAAAATTTACAAGAGGCTCGAGTACTTTATTGTTACAAAATTTCAAGGTTTTATGGCGCTTCAGTAAAAAGTTACAAGCATTTGTATGTTGCAAACTTTGATAGGTATAGGACGTACCGTATAGAAGTTAGGTCCATTTGAAGTTCTATCAGTGTTTGATTTGGGACTCAAGGGTTGCATAGCTTTGAGCGATATCTTAAATTGACAAGAGGCTCGAGTACTTTATTGTTACAAAATTTCAAGGTTTTATGACGCTCCAGTAAAAAGTTACAAGCATTTGTATGTTGCTAACTTTGATAGGTGTAGGACGTACCGTATATAAGTTAAGGCCATTTGAAGTTTTATCAGTGTTTGGTTTAAGACTCAAGGGTAGCATAGCTTTGAGCGATACCTTAAATTGACAAGAGGCTCGAGTACTTTATTGTTACAAAATTTCAAGGTTTTATGACGCTCCAGTAAAAAGTTACAAGCATTTGTATGTTGCAAACTTTGATAGTTGTAGGACGTACCGTATAGAAGTTAGGGCCATTTGAAGTTTTAACAGTGTTTGCTTTGGGATTCAAGGGTAGCATAGCTTTAAGCGATAGCTTAAATTGACAAGAGGCGCGAGTACTTTATTGTTACAAAATTTCAAGGTTTTATGACGCTTCAGTAAAAAGTTACAAGCATTTGTATGTTGCAAACTTTGATAGGTATAGGATGCACTGTGTAGAAGTTAGGGCCATTTGAAGTTTTCTCAGTGTCTGATTTGGGACTCAAGGGTAGCATAGCTTTGAGCGATAGCTTAAATTGACAATAGGCTCGAGTACTTTATTGTTACAAAATTTCAAGGTTTTATGACGCTCCAGTAAAAAGTGACAAGCATTTGTATGTTGCAAACTTTGATAGGTGTAGGACGTACCGTATAGAAGTTAGGGCCATTTGAAGTTTTAACAGTGTTTGCTTTGGGATTCAAGGGTAGCATAGCTTTGAGCGATAGCTTAAATTGGCAAGAGGCTCGCGTACTTTATTGTTACAAAATTTCAATGTTTTATGACGCTTCAGTAAAAAGTTACAAGCATTTGTATGTTGCAAACTTTGATAGGTATAGGATGCACTGTGTAGAAGTTAGGGCCATTTGAAGTTTTATCAGTGTTTGATTTGGGACTCAAGGGTAGCATAGCTTCGAGCGATAGCTTAAATTGACAAGAGGCTCAAGTACTTTATTGTTACAAAATTTCAAGGTTTTATGACGCTCCAGTAAAAAGTTACAAGCATTTGTATGTTGCAAACTTTGATAGGTGTCGGACGTATCGTATAGAAGTTAGAGCCATTTGACGTTTTATCAGTGTTTGATTTGGGACTCAAGGGTAGCATAGCTATGAGCGATAGCTTAAATTGACAAGAGGCTCGAGTACTTTATTGTTACAAAATTTCAAGGTTGTATGGCGCTTTAGTAAAAAGTTACAAGCTTTTGTATGTTGCAAACTTTGATAGGTGTAGGACGTACCGTATAGCAGTTAGGGCCATTTGAAGTTTTATCAGTGTTTGATTTGGGACTCAAGGGTAGCATAGCTTTGAGCGATAGCTTAAATTGCCAAGAGGCTCGAGTACTTTATTGTTACAAAATTTCAAGGTTTTATGACGCTCCAGTAAAAAGTTACAAGCATTTGTATGTTGCAAACTTTGATAGGTATAGGATGCACCGTATAGAAGTTAGGGCCATTTGAAGTTTTATCAGTTTTTGATTTGGGACTCAAGGGTAGCATAGCTTTGACCGATAGCTTAAATTGACAAGAGGCTCGATTACTTTATTGTTAAAAAATTTCAAGGTTTTATGACGCTCCAGTAAAAAGTTACAAGCATTTGTATGTTGCAATCTTTAATAAGTGTAGGACGTACCGTATAGAAGTTAGGGCCATTTGAAGTTTTATCAGTGTCTGATTTGGGACTCAAGGGTAGCATAGCTTTGAGCGATAGCTTAAATTGACAATAGGCTCGAGTACTTTATTGTTACAAAATTTCAAGGTTTTATGACGCTCCAGTAAAAAGTTACAAGCATTTGTATGTTGCAAACTTTGATAGGTGTAGGACGTACCGTATAGAAGTTAGGGCCATTTGAAGTTTTAACAGTGTTTGCTTTGGGATTCAAGGGTAGCATAGCTTTGAGCGATAGCTTAAATTGACAAGAGGCTCGCGTACTTTATTGTTACAAAATTTCAAGGTTTTATGACGCTTCAGTAAAAAGTTACAAGTATTTGTATGTTGCAAACTTTGATAGGTATAGGATGCACTGTGTAGAAGTTAGGGCCATTTGAAGTTTTATCAGTGTTTGATTTGGGACTGAAGGGTAGCATAGCTTCGAGCGATAGCTTAAATTGACAAGAGGCTCAAGTACTTTATTGTTACAAAATTTCAAGGTTTTATGACGCTCCAGTAAAAAGTTACAAGCATTTGTATGTTGCAAACTTTGATAGGTGTCGGACGTATCTTATAGAAGTTAGAGCCATTTGACGTTTTATCAGTGTTTGATTTGGGACTCAAGGGTAGCATAGCTATGAGCGATAGCTTAAATTGACAAGAGGCTCGAGTACTTTATTGTTACAAAATTTCAAGGTTTTATGGCGCTTTAGTAAAAAGTTACAAGCTTTTGTATGTTGCAAACTTTGATAGGTGTAGGACGTACCGTATAGCAGTTAGGGCCATTTGAAGTTTTATCAGTGTTTGATTTGGGACTCAAGGGTAGCATAGCTTTGAGCGATAGCTTAAATTGCCAAGAGGCTCGAGTACTTTATTGTTACAAAATTTCAAGGTTTTATGACGCTCCAGTAAAAAGTTACAAGCATTTGTATGTTGCAAACTTTGATAGGTATAGGATGCACCGTATAGAAGTTAGGGCCATTTGAAGTTTTATCAGTTTTTGATTTGGGACTCAAGGGTAGCATAGCTTTGACCGATAGCTTAAATTGACAAGAGGCTCGAGTACTTTATTGTTAAAAAATTTCAAGGTTTTATGACGCTCCAGTAAAAGGTTACAAGCATTTGTATGTTGCAATCTTTAATAGGTGTAGGACGTACCGTATAGAAGTTAGGGCCATTGGAAGTTTTTTCAGTGTTTGATTTGGGACTCAAGGGTAGCATAGCTTTGAGCGATAGCTTAAATTGACAAGAGGCTCGAGTACTTTATTGTTACAAAATTTCAAGGTTTTATGGCGCTTCAGTAAAAATTAACAAGCATTTGTATGTTGCAAACTTTGATAGGTATAGGACGTACCGTATAGAAGTTAGGGCCATTTGAAGTTTTATCAGTGTTTGCTTTGGGATTCAAGGGTAGCATAGCTTTGAGCGATAGCTTAAATTGACAAGAGGCTCGAGTACTTTATTGTTACAAAATTTTCAGGTTTTATGACGCTTCAGTAAAAAGTTACAAGCATTTGTATGTTGCAAACTTTGATAGGTATAGGATGCACTGTGTAGAAGTTAGGGCCATTTGAAGTTTTCTCAGTGTCTGATTTGGGACTCAAGGGTAGCATAGCTTTGAGCGATAGCTTAAATTGACAATAGGCTCGAGTACTTTATTGTTACAAAATTTCAAGGTTTTATGACGCTCCAGTAAAAAGTGACAAGCATTTGTATGTTGCAAACTTTGATAGGTGTAGGACGTACCGTATAGAAGTTAGGGCCATTTGAAGTTTTAACAGTGTTTGCTTTGGGATTCAAGGGTAGCATAGCTTTGAGCGATAGCTTAAATTGGCAAGAGGCTCGCGTACTTTATTGTTACAAAATTTCAATGTTTTATGACGCTTCAGTAAAAAGTTACAAGCATTTGTATGTTGCAAACTTTGATAGGTATAGGATGCACTGTGTAGAAGTTAGGGCCATTTGAAGTTTTATCAGTGTTTGATTTGGGACTCAAGGGTAGCATAGCTTCGAGCGATAGCTTAAATTGACAAGAGGCTCAAGTACTTTATTGTTACAAAATTTCAAGGTTTTATGACGCTCCAGTAAAAAGTTACAAGCATTTGTATGTTGCAAACTTTGATAGGTGTCGGACGTATCGTATAGAAGTTAGAGCCATTTGACGTTTTATCAGTGTTTGATTTGGGACTCAAGGGTAGCATAGCTATGAGCGATAGCTTAAATTGACAAGAGGCTCGAGTACTTTATTGTTACAAAATTTCAAGGTTTTATGGCGCTTTAGTAAAAAGTTACAAGCTTTTGTATGTTGCAAACTTTGATAGGTGTAGGACGTACCGTATAGCAGTTAGGGCCATTTGAAGTTTTATCAGTGTTTGATTTGGGACTCAAGGGTAGCATAGCTTTGAGCGATAGCTTAAATTGCCAAGAGGCTCGAGTACTTTATTGTTACAAAATTTCAAGGTTTTATGACGCTCCAGTAAAAAGTTACAAGCATTTGTATGTTGCAAACTTTGATAGGTATAGGATGCACCGTATAGAAGTTAGGGCCATTTGAAGTTTTATCAGTTTTTGATTTGGGACTCAAGGGTAGCATAGCTTTGACCGATAGCTTAAATTGACAAGAGGCTCGAGTACTTTATTGTTAAAAAATTTCAAGGTTTTATGACGCTCCAGTAAAAAGTTACAAGCATTTGTATGTTGCAATCTTTAATAAGTGTAGGACGTACCGTATAGAAGTTAGGGCCATTTGAAGTTTTATCAGTGTCTGATTTGGGACTCAAGGGTAGCATAGCTTTGAGCGATAGCTTAAATTGACAATAGGCTCGAGTACTTTATTGTTACAAAATTTCAAGGTTTTATGACGCTCCAGTAAAAAGTTACAAGCATTTGTATGTTGCAAACTTTGATAGGTGTAGGACGTACCGTATAGAAGTTAGGGCCATTTGAAGTTTTAACAGTGTTTGCTTTGGGATTCAAGGGTAGCATAGCTTTGAGCGATAGCTTAAATTGACAAGAGGCTCGCGTACTTTATTGTTACAAAATTTCAAGGTTTTATGACGCTTCAGTAAAAAGTTACAAGTATTTGTATGTTGCAAACTTTGATAGGTATAGGATGCACTGTGTAGAAGTTAGGGCCATTTGAAGTTTTATCAGTGTTTGATTTGGGACTGAAGGGTAGCATAGCTTCGAGCGATAGCTTAAATTGACAAGAGGCTCAAGTACTTTATTGTTACAAAATTTCAAGGTTTTATGACGCTCCAGTAAAAAGTTACAAGCATTTGTATGTTGCAAACTTTGATAGGTGTCGGACGTATCGTATAGAAGTTAGAGCCATTTGACGTTTTATCAGTGTTTGATTTGGGACTCAAGGGTAGCATAGCTATGAGCGATAGCTTAAATTGACAAGAGGCTCGAGTACTTTATTGTTACAAAATTTCAAGGTTTTATGGCGCTTTAGTAAAAAGTTACAAGCTTTTGTATGTTGCAAACTTTGATAGGTGTAGGACGTACCGTATAGCAGTTAGGGCCATTTGAAGTTTTATCAGTGTTTGATTTGGGACTCAAGGGTAGCATAGCTTTGAGCGATAGCTTAAATTGCCAAGAGGCTCGAGTACTTTATTGTTACAAAATTTCAAGGTTTTATGACGCTCCAGTAAAAAGTTACAAGCATTTGTATGTTGCAAACTTTGATAGGTATAGGATGCACCGTATAGAAGTTAGGGCCATTTGAAGTTTTATCAGTTTTTGATTTGGGACTCAAGGGTAGCATAGCTTTGACCGATAGCTTAAATTGACAAGAGGCTCGAGTACTTTATTGTTAAAAAATTTCAAGGTTTTATGACGCTCCAGTAAAAGGTTACAAGCATTTGTATGTTGCAATCTTTAATAGGTGTAGGACGTACCGTATATAAGTTAGGGCCATTGGAAGTTTTTTCAGTGTTTGATTTGGGACTCAAGGGTAGCATAGCTTTGAGCGATAGCTTAAATTGACAAGAGGCTCGAGTACTTTATTGTTACAAAATTTCAAGGTTTTATGGCGCTTCAGTAAAAATTAACAAGCATTTGTATGTTGCAAACTTTGATAGGTATAGGACGTACCGTATAGAAGTTAGGGCCATTTGAAGTTTTATCAGTGTTTGCTTTGGGATTCAAGGGTAGCATAGCTTTGAGCGATAGCTTAAATTGACAAGAGGCTCGAGTACTTTATTGTTACAAAATTTTCAGGTTTTATGACGCTTCAGTAAAAAGTTACAAGCATTTGTATGTTGCAAACTTTGATAGGTATAGGATGCACTGTGTAGAAATTAGGGCCATTTGAAGTTTTATCAGTGTGTGATTTGGGACTCAAGGGTAGCATAGCTTCGAGCGATAGCTTAAATTGACAAGAGTCTCGAATACTTTATTGTTACCAAATTTCAAGGTTTTATGACGATCCAGAAAAAAGTAACAAGCATTTGTATGTTGCAAACTTTGATAATGTATAGGATGCACCGTATAGAAGTTAGGGCCATTTGAAGATTTATCAGTGTTTGATTTGGGACTCAAGGGAAGCATAGCTTTGAGCGATAGCTTAATTTGACAAGAGGATCGAGTACTTTATTGTTACAAAATTTCGAGGTTTTATGAAGCTCCAGTAAAAAGTTACAAGCATTTGTATGTTGCAAACTTTGACAGATGTAGGACGTACCGTATATAAGTTAGAGCTATTTGAAGTTTTATCAGTGTTTGGTTTGGGACGCAAGGGTAGCATAGCTTTGAGCGATAGCTTAAATTGACAAGAGGCTCGAGTACTTTATTGTTACAAAATTTCAAGGTTTTATGGCGCTTCAGTAAAAAGTTACAAGCATTTGTATGTTGCAAACTTTGATAGGTATAGGACGTACCGTATAGAAGTTAGGGCTATTTGAAGTTTTATCAGTGTTTGCTTTGGGATTCAAGGGTAGCATAGCTTTGAGCGATAGCTTAAATTGACAAGAGGCTCAAGTACTTTATTGTTACAAAATTTCAAGGTTTTATGGCGCTTCAGTAAAAAGACAACATTTGTATGTTGCAAACTTTGATAGGTACAGGACATACCGTATAGCAGTTAGGGCCATTTGAAGTTTTATCAGTATTTGATTTGGGACTCAAGGGTCGCATAGCTTTGAGCGATAGCTTAAATTGACAAGAGGCTCGAGTACTTTATTGTTACAAACTTTCAAGGTTTTATGACGCTCTAGTCAAAAGTTACAAGCATTTGTATGTTGCAATCTTTGATAGGTGTAGGACGTACCGTATAGAAATTAGGGCCATTTGAAGTTTTATCAGTGTTTGATTTGGGACTGAAGGGAAGCATATCTTTGAGCGATAGCTTAAATTGACTAGAGGATCGAGTACTTTATTGTTACAAAATTTCGAGGTTTTATGACGCTCCAGTAAAAAGTTACAAGCATTTGTATGTTGCAAACTTTGATAGGTGTAGGACGTACCGTATAGAAGTTAGGGCTATTGGAAGTTTTTACAGTGTTTGATTTGGGACTCAAGGGTAGCATAGCTTTGAGCGATAGCTTAAATTGACAAGAGGCTCGAGTACTTTATTGTTACAAAATTTCAAGGTTTTATGGCGCTTCAGTAAAAAGACAACATTTGTATGTTGCAAACTTTGATAGGTATAGGACGTACCGTATAGAAGTTAGGGCCATTTGAAGTTTTATCAGTGTTTGCTTTGGGATTCAAGGGTAGCATAGCTTTGAGCGATAGCTTAAATTGACAAGAGGCTCAAGTACTTTATTGTTACGAAATTTCAAGGTTTTATGACGCTTCAGTAAAAAGTTACAAGCATTTGTATGTTGCAAACTTTGATAGGTATAGGACATACCGTATAGCAGTTAGGGCCATTTGAAGTTTTATCAGTGTTTGATTTGGGACTCAAGGGTAGCATAGCTTTGAGCGATAGCTTAAATTGACAAGAGGCTCGAGTACTTTATTGTTACAAAATTTCAAGGTTTTATGACGCTCCAGTAAAAAGTTACAAGCATTTGCATGTTGCAAACTTTGATAGGTGTAGGACGTACCGTATATAAGTTAGGGCCATTTGAAGTTTTATCAGTGTTTGATTTGGGACTCAAGGGTAGCATAGCTTTGAGCGATAACTTAAATTGACAAGAGCCTCGAGTACTTTATTGTTACAAAATTTCAAGGTTTTATGACGCTCCAGTAAAAAGTTACAAGCATTTGTATGTTGCAAACTTTGATAGGTGTAGGACGTACCGTATAGAAGTTAGGGCCATTTGAAGTTTTAACAGTGTTTGCTTTGGGATTCAAGGGTAGCATAGCTTTAAGCGATAGCTTAAATTGACAAGAGGCTCGAGTACTTTATTGTTACAAAATTTCAAGGTTATATGACGCTTCAGTAAAAAGTTACAAGCATTTGTATGTTGCAAACTTTGATAGGTATAGGATGCACTGTGTAGAAGTTAGGGCCATATGAAGTTTTATCAGTGTCTGATTTGGGACTCAAGGGTAGCATAGCTTTGAGCGATAGCTTAAATTGACAATAGGCTCGAGTACTTTATTGTTACAAAATTTCAAGGTTTTATGACGCTCCAGTAAAAAGTTACAAGCATTTGTATGTTGCAAACTTTGATAGGTGTAGGACGTACCGTATAGAAGTTAGGGCCATTTGAAGTTTTAACAGTGGCTGCTTTGGGATTCAAGGGTAGCATAGCTTTGAGCGATAGCTTAAATTGACAAGAGGCTCGCGTACTTTATTGTTAAAAAATTTCAAGGTTTTATGACGCTTCAGTAAAAAGTTACAAGCATTTGTATGTTGCAAACTTTGATAGGTATAGGATGCACTGTGTAGAAGTTAGGGCCATTTGAAGTTTTATCAGTGTTTGATTTGGGACTCAAGGGTAGCATAGCTTCGAGCGATAGCTTAAATTGACAAGAGGCTCAAGTACTTTATTGTTAAAAAATTTCAAGGTTTTATGACGCTCCAGTAAAAAGTTACAAGCATTTGTATGTTGCAAACTTTGATAGGTGTCGGACGTATCGTATAGAAGTTAGAGCCATTTGACGTTTTATTAGTGTTTGATTTGGGACTCAAGGGTAGCATAGCTATGAGCGATAGCTTAAATTGACAAGAGGCTCGAGTACTTTATTGTTACAAAATTTCAAGGTTTTATGGCGCTTCAGTAAAAAGTTACAAGCTTTTGTATGTTGCAAACTTTGATAGGTGTAGGACGTACCGTATAGCAGTTAGGGCCATTTGAAGTTTTATCAGTGTTTGATTTGGGACTGAAGGGTAGCATAGCTTTGAGCGATAGCTTAAATTGCCAAGAGGCTCGAGTACTTTATTGTTACAAAATTTCAAGGTTTTATGACGCTCCAGTAAAAAGTTACAAGCATTTGTATGTTGCAAACTTTGATAGGTATAGGATGCACCGTATAGAAGTTAGGGCTATTTGAAGTTTTATCAGTGTTTGATTTGGGACTCAAGGGTAGCATAGCTTAGACCGATAGCTTAAATTGACAAGAGGCTCGAGTACTTTATTGTTAAAAAATTTCAAGGTTTTATGACGCTCCAGTAAAAAGTTACAAGCATTTGTATGTTGCAATCTTTAATAGGTGTAGGACGTACCATATAGAAGTTAGGGCCATTGGAAGTTTTTTCAGTGTTTGATTTGGGACTCAAGGGTAGCATAGTTTTGAGCGATAGCTTAAATTGACAAGAGGCTCGAGTACTTTATTGTTACAAAATTTCAAGGTTTTATGGCGCTTCAGTAAAAATTAACAAACATTTGTATGTTGCAAACTTTGATAGGATAGGACGTACCGTATAGAAGTTAGGGCCATTTGAAGTTTTATCAGTGTTTGCTTTGGGATTCAAGGGTAGCATAGCTTTGAGCGATAGCTTAAATTGACAAGAGGCTCGAGTACTTTATTGTTACAAAATTTCCAGGTTTTATGACGCTTCAGTAAAAAGTTACAAGCATTTGTATGTTGCAAACTTTGATAGGTATAGGATGCACTGTGTAGAAGTTAGGGCCATTTGAAGTTTTATCAGTGTGTGATTTGGGACTCAAGGGTAGCATAGCTTCGAGCGATAGCTTAAATTGACAAGAGTCTCGAGTACTTTATTGTTACCAAATTTCAAGGTTTTATGACGCTCCAGTAAAAAGTAACAAGCATTTGTATGTTGCAAACTTAGATAATGTATAGGATGCACCGTATAGAAGTTAGGGCCATTTGAAGTTTTATCAGTGTTTGATTTGGGACTCAAGGGAAGCATATCTTTGAGCGATAGCTTAAATTGACAAGAAGATCGAGTACTTTATTGTTACAAAATTTCGAGGTTTTATGACGCTCCAGTAAAAAGTTACAAGCATTTGTATGTTGCAAACTTAGACAGATGTAGGACGTACCGTATATAAGTTAGAGCTATTTGAAGTTTTATCAGTGTTTGATTTGGGACGCAAGGGTAGCATAGCTTTGAGCGATAGCTTAAGTTGACAAGAGGCTCGAGTACTTTATTGTTACAAAATTTCAAGGTTTTATGGCGCTTCAGTAAAAAGTTACAAGCATTTGTATGTTGCAAACTTTGATAGGTATAGGACGTACCGTATAGAAGTTAGGGCCATTTGAAGTTTTATCAGTGTTTGCTTTGGGATTCAAGGGTAGCATAGCTTTGAGCGATAGCTTAAATTGACAAGAGGCTCAAGTACTTTATTGTTACAAAATTTCAAGGTTTTATGACGCTCCAGTAAAAAGTTACAAGCATTTGTATGTTGCAAACTTTGATAGGTGTCGGACGTATCGTATAGAAGTTAGAGCCATGTGACGTTTTATCAGTGTTTGATTTGGGACTCAAGGGTAGCATAGCTATGAGCGATAGCTTAAATTGACAAGAGGCTCGAGTACTTTATTGTTACAAAATTTCAAGGTTTTATGGCGCTTCAGTAAAAAGTTACAAGCTTTTGTATGTTGCAAACTTTGATAGGTGTAGGACGTACCGTATAGCAGTTAGGGCCATTTGAAGTTTTATCAGTGTTTGATTTGGGACTGAAGATAGCATAGCTTTGAGCGATAGCTTAAATTGCCAAGAGGCTCGAGTACTTTATTGTTACAAAATTTCAAGGTTTTATGACGCTCCAGTAAAAAGTTACAAGCATTTGTATGTTGCAAACTTTGATAGGTATAGGATGCACCGTATAGAAGTTAGGGCCATTTGAAGTTTTATCAGTGTTTGATTTGGGACTCAAGGGTAGCATAGCTTTGACCGATAGCTTAAATTGACAAGAGGCTCGAGTACTTTATTGTTAAAAAATTTCAAGGTTTTATGACGCTCCAGTAAAAAGTTACAAGCATTTGTATGTTGCAATCTTTAATAGGTGTAGGACGTACCGTATAGAAGTTAGGGCCATTGGAAGTTTTTTCAGTGTTTGATTTGGGACTCAAGGGTAGCATAGTTTTGAGCGATAGCTTAAATTGACAAGAGGCTCGAGTACTTTATTGTTACAAAATTTCAAGGTTTTATGGCGCTTCAGTAAAAATTAACAAACATTTGTATGTTGCAAACTTTGATGGGTATAGGACGTACCGTATAGAAGTTAGGGCCATTTGAAGTTTTACCAGTGTTTGCTTTGGGATTCAAGGGTAGCATAGCTTTGAGCGATAGCTTAAATTGACAAGAGGCTCGAGTACTTTATTGTTACAAAATTTCCAGGTTTTATGACGCTTCAGTAAAAAGTTACAAGCATTTGTATGTTGCAAACTTTGATAGGTATAGGATGCACTGTGTAGAAGTTAGGGCCATTTGAAGTCTTATCAGTGTGTGATTTGGGACTCAAGGGTAGCATAGCTTCGAGCGATAGCTTAAATTGACAAGAGTCTCGAGTACTTTATTGTTACCAAATTTCAAGGTTTTATGGCGCTTCAGTAAAAAGTTACAAGCATTTGTATGTTGCAAACTTTGATAGGTATAGGACGTACCGGATAGAAGTTAGGGCCATTTGAAGTTTTATCAGTGTTTGCTTTGGGATTCAAGGGTAGCATAGCTTTGAGCGATAGCTTAAATTGACAAGAGGCTCAAGTACTTTATTGTTACAAAATTTCAAGGTTTTATGACGCTCCAGTAAAAAGTTACAAGCATTTGTATATTGCAAACTTTGATAGGTGTCGGACGTATCGTATAGAAGTTAGAGCCATGTGACGTTTTATCAGTGTTTGATTTGGGACTCAAGGGTAGCATAGCTATGAGCGATAGCTTAAATTGACAAGAGGCTCGAGTACTTTATTGTTACAAAATTTCAAGGTTTTATGGCGCTTCAGTAAAAAGTTACAAGCTTTTGTATGTTGCAAACTTTGATAGGTGTAGGACGTACCGTATAGCAGTTAGGGCCATTTGAAGTTTTATCAGTGTTTGATTTGGGACTGAAGATAGCATAGCTTTGAGCGATAGCTTAAATTGCCAAGAGGCTCGAGTACTTTATTGTTACAAAATTTCAAGGTTTTATGACGCTCCAGTAAAAAGTTACAAGCATTTGTATGTTGCAAACTTTGATGGGTATAGGACGTACCGTATAGAAGTTAGGGCCATTTGAAGTTTTACCAGTGTTTGCTTTGGGATTCAAGGGTAGCATAGCTTTGAGCGATAGCTTAAATTGACAAGAGGCTCGAGTACTTTATTGTTACAAAATTTCCAGGTTTTATGACGCTTCAGTAAAAAGTTACAAGCATTTGTATGTTGCAAACTTTGATAGGTATAGGATGCACTGTGTAGAAGTTAGGGCCATTTGAAGTTTTATCAGTGTGTGATTTGGGACTCAAGGGTAGCATAGCTTCGAGCGATAGCTTAAATTGACAAGAGTCTCGAGTACTTTATTGTTACCAAATTTCAAGGTTTTATGACGCTCCAGTAAAAAGTAACAAGCATTTGTATGTTGCAAACTTTGATAATGTATAGGATGCACCGTATAGAAGTTAGGGCCATTTGAAGTTTTATCAGTGTTTGATTTGGGACTCAAGGGAAGCATATCTTTGAGCGATAGCTTAAATTGACAAGAAGATCGAGTACTTTATTGTTACAAAATTTCGAGGTTTTATGACGCTCCAGTAAAAAGTTACAAGCATTTTTATGTTGCAAACTTTGATAGGTATAGGATGCACCGTATAGAAGTTAGGGCCATTTAAGGTTTTATCAGTGTTTGATTTGGGACTCAAGGGAAGCATAGCTTTGAGCGATAGCTTAAATTGACAAGAGGCTCGAGTACTTTATTGTTACAAAATTTCAAGGTTTTATGACGCTCCAGTAAAAAGTTACAAGCATTTGCATGTTGCAAACTTTGATAGGTGTAGGACGTACCGTATATAAGTTAGGGCCATTTGAAGTTTTATCAGTGTTTGATTTGGGACTCAAGGGTAGCATAGCTTTGAGCGATAACTTAAATTGACAAGAGGCTCGAGTACTTTATTGTTACAAAATTTCAAGGTTTTATGACGCTCCAGTAAAAAGTTACAAGCATTTGTATGTTGCAAACTTTGATAGGTGTAGGACGTACCGTATAGAAGTTAGGGCCATTTGAAGTTTTAACAGTGTTTGCTTTGGGATTCAAGGGTAGCATAGCTTTAAGCGATAGCTTAAATTGACAAGAGGCTCGAGTACTTTATTGTTACAAAATTTCAAGGTTTTATGACGCTTCAGTAAAAAGTTACAAGCATTTGTATGTTGCAAACTTTGATAGGTATAGGATGCACTGTGTAGAAGTTAGGGCCATATGAAGTTTTATCAGTGTCTGCTTTGGGACTCAAGGGTAGCATAGCTTTGAGCGATAGCTTAAATTGACAATAGGCTCGAGTACTTTATTGTTACAAAATTTCAAGGTTTTATGACGCTCCAGTAAAAAGTTACAAGCATTTGTATGTTGCAAACTTTGATAGGTGTAGGACGTACCGTATAGAAGTTAGGGCCATTTGAAGTTTTAACAGTGTTTGCTTTGGGATTCAAGGGTAGCATAGCTTTGAGCGATAGCTTAAATTGACAAGAGGCTCGCGTACTTTATTGTTACAAAATTTCAAGGTTTTATGACGCTTCAGTAAAAAGTTACAAGCATTTGTATGTTGCAAACTTTGATAGGTATAGGATGCACTGTGTAGAAGTTAGGGCCATTTGAAGTTTTATCAGTGTTTGATTTGGGACTCAAGGGTAGCATAGCTTCGAGCGATAGCTTAAATTGACAAGAGGCTCAAGTACTTTATTGTTAAAAAATTTCAAGGTTTTATGACGCTCCAGTAAAAAGTTACAAGCATTTGTATGTTGCAAACTTTGATAGGTGTCGGACGTATCGTATAGAAGTTAGAGCCATTTGACGTTTTATCAGTGTTTGATTTGGGACTCAAGGGTAGCATAGCTATGAGCGATAGCTTAAATTGACAAGAGGCTCGAGTACTTTATTGTTACAAAATTTCAAGGTTTTATGGCGCTTCAGTAAAAAGTTACAAGCTTTTGTATGTTGCAAACTTTGATAGGTGCAGGACGTACCGTATAGCAGTTAGGGCCATTTGAAGTTTTATCAGTGTTTGATTTGGGACTGAAGGGTAGCATAGCTTTGAGCGATAGCTTAAATTGCCAAGAGGCTCGAGTACTTTATTGTTACAAAATTTCAAGGTTTTATGACGCTCCAGTAAAAAGTTACAAGCATTTGTATGTTGCAAACTTTGATAGGTATAGGATGCACCGTATAGAAGTTAGGGCCATTTGAAGTTTTATCAGTGTTTGATTTGGGACTCAAGGGTAGCATAGCTTTGACCGATAGCTTAAATTGACAAGAGGCTCGAGTACTTTATTGTTAAAAAATTTCAAGGTTTTATGACGCTCCAGTAAAAAGTTACAAGCATTTGTATGTTGCAATCTTTAATAGGTGTAGGACGTACCGTATAGAAGTTAGGGCCATTGGAAGTTTTTTCAGTGTTTGATTTGGGACTCAAGGGTAGCATAGTTTTGAGCGATAGCTTAAATTGACAAGAGGCTCGAGTACTTTATTGTTACAAAATTTCAAGGTTTTATGGCGCTTCAGTAAAAATTAACAAACATTTGTATGTTACAAACTTTGACAGATGTAGGACGTACCGTATATAAGTTAGAGCTATTTGAAGTTTTATCAGTGTTTGATTTGGGACGCAAAGGTAGCATAGCTTTGAGCGATAGCTTAAATTGACAAGAGGCTCGAGTACTTTATTGTTACAAAATTTCAAGGTTTTATGACGCTCCAGTAAAAAGTTACAGGCATTTGTATGTTGCAAACTTTGATAGGTATAGGATGCACTGTGTAGAAGTTAGGGCCATTTGAAGTTTTATCAGTGTGTGATTTGGGACTCAAGGTTAGCATAGCTTCGAGCGATAGCTTAAATTGACAAGAGTCTCGAGTACTTTATTGTTACCAAATTTCAAGGTTTTATGACGCTCCAGTAAAAAGTAACAAGCATTTGTATGTTGCAAACTTTGATAATGTATAGGATGCACCGTATAGAAGTTAGGGCCATTTGAAGTTTTATCAGTGTTTGATTTGGGACTCAAGGGAAGGATATCTTTGAGCGATAGCTTTAATTGACAAGAGGATCGATTACTTTATTGTTACAAAATTTCGAGGTTTTATGACGCTCCAGTAAAAAGTTACAGGCATTTGTATGTTGCAAACTTTGATAGGTATAGGATGCACTGTGTAGAGTTAGGGCCATTTGAAGTTTTATCAGTGTTTGATTAGGGACTCAAGGTGAGCATAGCTTTGAGCGATAGCTTAAATTGACAAGAGGCTCGAGTACTTTATTGTTACAAAATTTCAAGGTTTTATGACGCTCCAGTAAAAAGTTACAAACATTTGTATGTTGCAATCTTTGATAGGTGTAGGACGGACCGTATAGAAGTTAGGGCAATTTGAAGATTTATCAGTGTTTGATTTGTGAGTCAAGGGTAGCATAGCTTTGAGCGATAGCTTAAATTGACAAGAGGCTCGAGTACTTTATTGTTACAAATATTCAAGGTTTTATGACGCTCCAGTAAAAAGTTACAAGCATTTGTATGTTGCAAACTTTGATAGGAATAGGATGCACCGTATAGAAGTTAGGGCCATTTAAGGTTTTATCAGTGTTTGATTTGGGACTCAAGGGAAGCATAGCTTTGAGCGATAGCTTAAATTGACAAGAGGCTCGAGTACTTTATTGTTACAAAATTTCAAGGTTTTATGACGCTCCAGTAAAAAGTTACAAGCATTTGCATGTTGCAAACTTTGATAGGTGTAGGACGTACCGTATATAAGTTAGGGCCATTTGAAGTTTTATCAGTGTTTGATTTGGGACTCAAGGGTAGCATAGCTTTGAGCGATAGCTTAAATTGACAATAGGCTCGAGTACTTTATTGTTACACAATTTCAAGGTTTTATGACGCTCCAGTAAAAAGTTACAAGCATTTGTATGTTGCAAACTTTGATAGGTGTAGGACGTACCGTATAGAAGTTAGGGCCATTTGAAGTTTTAACAGTGTTTGCTTTGGGATTCAAGGGTAGCATAGCTTTGAGCGATAGCTTAAATTGACAAGAGGCTCGCGTACTTTATTGTTACAAAATTTCAAGGTTTTATGACGCTTCAGTAAAAAGTTACAAGCATTTGTATGTTGCAAACTTTGATAGGTATAGGATGCACTGTGTAGAAGTTAGGGCCATTTGAAGTTTTATCAGTGTTTGATTTGGGACTCAAGGGTAGCATAGCTTCGAGCGATAGCTTAAATTGACAAGAGGCTCAAGTACTTTATTGTTAAAAAATTTCAAGGTTTTATGACGCTCCAGTAAAAAGTTACAAGCATTTGTATGTTTCAAACTTTGATAGGTGTCGGACGTATCGTATAGAAGTTAGAGCCATTTGACGTTTTATCAGTGTTTGATTTGGGACTCAAGGGTAGCATAGCTATGAGGGATAGCTTAAATTGACAAGAGGCTCGAGTACTTTATTGTTACAAAATTTCAAGGTTTTATGGCGCTTCAGTAAAAAGTTACAAGCTTTTGTATGTTGCAAACTTTGATAGGTGTAGGACGTACCGTATAGCAGTTAGGGCCATTTGAAGTTTTATCAGTGTTTGATTTGGGACTGAAGGGTAGCATAGCTTTGAGCGATAGCTTAAATTGCCAATAGGCTCGAGTACTTTATTCTTACAAAATTTCAAGGTTTTATGACGCTCCAGTAAAAAGTTACAAGCATTTGTATGTTGCAAACTTTGATAGGTATAGGATGCACCGTATAGAAGTTAGGGCCATTTGAAGTTTTATCAGTGTTTGATTTGGGACTCAAGGGTAGCATAGCTTTGACCGATAGCTTAAATTGGCAAGAGGCTCGAGTACTTTATTGTTAAAAAATTTCAAGGTTTTATGACGCTCCAGTAAAAAGTTACAAGCATTTGTATGTTGCAATCTTTAATAGGTGTATGACGTACCGTATAGAAGTTAGGGCCATTGGAAGTTTTTTCAGTGTTTGATTTGGGACTCAAGGGTAGCATTGTTTTGAGCGATAGCTTAAATTGACAAGAGGCTCGAGTACTTTATTGTTACAAAATTTCCAGGTTTTATTACGCTTCAGTAAAAAGTTACAAGCATTTGTATGTTGCAAACTTTGATAGGTATAGGATGCACTGTGTAGAAGTTAGGGCCATTTGAAGTTTTATCAGTGTGTGATTTGGGACTCAAGGGTAGCATAGCTTCGAGCGATAGCTTAAATTGACAAGAGTCTCGAGTACTTTATTGTTACCAAATTTCAAGGTTTTATGACGCTCCAGTAAAAAGTAACAAGCATTTGTATGTTGCAAACTTTGATAATGTATAGGATGCACCGTATAGAAGTTAGGGCCATTTGAAGTTTTATCAGTGTTTGATTTGGGACTCAAGGGAAGCATATCTTTGAGCGATAGCTTAAATTGACAAGAAGATCGAGTACTTTATTATTACAAAATTTCGAGGTTTTATGACGCTCCAGTAAAAAGTTACAAGCATTTGTATGTTGCAAACTTTGACAGATGTAGGACGTACCGTATATAAGTTAGAGCTATTTGAAGTTTTATCAGTGTTTGATTTGGGACGCAAGGGAAGCATAGCTTTGAGCGATAGCTTAAATTGACAAGAGGCTCGAGTACTTTATTGTTACAAAATTTCAAGGTTTTATGGCGCTTCAGTAAAAAGTTACAAGCATTTGTATGTTGCAAACTTTGATAGGTATAGGACGTACCGTATGGAAGTTAGGGCCATTTGAAGTTTTATCAGTGTTTGCTTTGGGATTCAAGGGTAGCATAGCTTTGAGCGATAGCTTAAATTGACTAGAGGATCGAGTACTTTATTGTTACGAAATTTCAAGGTTTTATGACGCTTCAGTAAAAAGTTACAAGCATTTGTATGTTGCAAACTTTGATAGGTATAGGACATACCGTATAGCAGTTAGGGCCATTTGAAGTTTTATCAGTGTTTGATTTGGGACTCAAGGGTAGCATAGCTTTGAGCGATAGCTTAAATTGACAAGAGGCTCGAGTACTTTATTGTTACAAACTTTCAAGGTTTTATGACGCTCCAGTAAAAAGTTACAAGCATTTGTATAGGTGTAGGACGTACCGTATAGAAATTAGGGCTATTTGAAGTTTTATCAGTGTTTGATTTGGGACTCAAGGGAAGCATATCTTTGAGCGATAGCTTTAATTGACAAGAGGATCGAGTACTTTATTGTTACAAAATTTCGAGGTTTTATGACGCTCCAGTAAAAAGTTACAGGCATTTGTATGTTGCAAACTTTGATAGGTATAGGATGCACTGTGTAGAGTTAGGGCCATTTGAAGTTTTATCAGTGTTTGATTTGGGACTCAAGGGTAGCATTGCTTTGACCGATAGCTTAAATTGACAAGAGGCTCGAGTACTTTATTGTTAAAAAATTTCAAGGTTTTATGACGCTCCAGTAAAAAGTTACAAGCATTTGTATGTTGCAATCTTTGATAGGTGTAGGACGTACCGTATAGAAATTGGGGCCATTTGAAGTTTTATCAGTGTTTGATTTGGGACTCAAGGGAAGCATATCTTTGAGCGATAGCTTTAATTGACAAGAGGATCGAGTACTTTATTGTTACAAAATTTCGAGGTTTTATGACGCTTCAGTAAAAAGTTACAAGCATTTGTATGTTGCAAACTTTGATAGGTATAGGACATACCGTATAGCAGTTAGGGCCATTTGAAGTTTTATCAGTGTTTGATTTGGGACTCAAGGGTAGCTCAGCTTTGAGCGATACCTTAAATTGACAAGAGGCTCGAGTACTTTATTGTTACAAACTTTAAAGGTTTTATGACGCTCCAGTAAAAAGTTACAAGCATTTGTATGTTGCAATATTTAATAGGTGTAGGACGTACCGTATAGAAATTAGGGCCATTTGAAGTTTTATCAGTGTTTGATTTGGGACTCAAGGGAAGCATATCTTTGAGCGATAGCTTTAATTGACAAGAGGATCGAGTACTTTATTGTTACAAAATTTCGAGGTTTTATGACGCTCCAGTAAAAAGTTACAGGCATTTGTATGTTGCAAACTTTGATAGGTATAGGATGCACTGTGTAGAGTTAGGGCCATTTGAAGTTTTGTCAGTGTTTGATTAGGGACTCAAGGGGAGCATAGCTTTGAGCGATAGCTTAAATTGACAAGAGGCTCGAGTACTTTATTGTTACAAAATTTCAAGGTTTTATGACGCTCCAGTAAAAAGTTACAAGCATTTGTATGTTGCAATCTTTGATAGGTGTAGGACGAACCGTATAGAAGTTAGGGCCATTTGAAGATTTCTCAGTGTTTGATTTGTGAGTCAAGGGTAGCATAGCTTTGAGCGATAGCTTAAATTGACAAGAGGCTCGAGTACTTTATTGTTACAAATATTCAAGGTTTTGTGACGCTCCAGTAAAAAGTTACAAGGATTTGTATGTTGCAAACTTTGATAGGTATAGGATGCACCGTATAGAAGTTAGGGCCATTTAAGGTTTTATCAGTGTTTGATTTGGGACTCAAGGGAAGCATAGCTTTGAGCGATAGCTTAAATTGACAAGAGGATCGAGTACTTTATTGTTACAAAATTTCAAGGTTCTATGACGCTCCAGTAAAAAGTTACAAGCATTTGTATGTTGCAAACTTTGATAGGTATAGGATGCAACGTATAAAAGTTAGGGCCATTTGAAGTTTTATCAGTGTTTGATTTGTGACTCAAGGTTAGCATTGCTTTGACCGATAGCTTAAATTGACAAGAGGCTCGAGTACTTTATTGTTAAAAAATTTCAAGGTTTTATGACGCTCCAGTAAAAAGTTACAAGCTACATTTGTATGTTGCAATCTTTGATAGGTGTAGGACGTACCGTATAGAAATTAGGGCCATTTGAAGTTTTATCAGTGTTTGATTTGGGACTCAAGGGAAGCATATCTTTGAGCGATAGCTTTAATTGACAAGAGGATCGAGTACTTTATTGTTACAAAATTTCGAGGTTGACGCTCCAGTAAAAAGTTACAAGCATTTGTATGTTGCAAACTTTGATAGGTATTGGATGCACTGTGTAGAAGTTAGGGCCATTTGAAGTTTTATCAGTGTTTGATTTGGGACTCAAGGGTAGGATAGCTTCGAGCGATAGCTTAAATTGACAAGAGGCTCAAGTACTTTATTGTTACGAAATTTCAAGGTTTTATGACGCTTCAGTAAAAAGTTACAAGCATTTGTATGTTGCAAACTTTGATAGGTATAGGACATACCGTATAGCAGTTAGGGCCATTTGAAGTTTTATCAGTGTTTGATTTGGGACTCAAGGGTAGCATAGCTTTGAGCGATAGCTTAAATTGACAAGAGGCTCGAGTACTTTATTGTTACAAAATTTCAAGGTTTTATGACGCTCCAGTAAAAAGTTACAAGCATTTGTATGTTGCAATCTTTGATAGGTGTAGGACGGACCGTATAGAAGTTAGGGCAATTTGAAGATTTATCAGTGTTTGATTTGTGAGTCAAGGGTAGCATAGCTTTGAGCGATAGCTTAAATTGACAAGAGGCTCGAGTACTTTATTGTTACAAATATTCAAGGTTTTATGACGCTCCAGTAAAAAGTTACAAGCATTTGTATGTTGCAAACTTTGATAGGTATAGGATGCACCGTATAGAAGTTAGGGCCATTTAAGGTTTTATCAGTGTTTGATTTGGGACTTAAGGGAAGCATAGCTTTGAGCGATTGCTTAAATTGACAAGAGGATCGAGTACTTTATTGTTACAAAATTTCAAGGTTTTATGACGCTCCAGTAAAAAGTTACAAGCATTTGTATGTTGCAAACTTTGATAGGTATAGGATGCACCGTATAAAAGTTAGGGCCATTTGAAGTTTTATCAGTGTTTGATTTGGGACTCAAGGGTAGCATTGCTTTGACCGATAGCTTAAATTGACAAGAGCCTCGAGTACTTTATTGTTAGAAAATTTCAAGGTTTTATGACGCTCCAGTAAAAAGTTACAAGCATTTGTATGTTGCAATCTTTGATAGGTGTAGGACGTACCGTAAATTAGGGCCATTTGAAGTTTTATCAGTGTTTGATTTGGGACTCAAGGGAAGCATATCTTTGAGCGATAACTTTAATTGACAAGAGGATCGAGTACTTTATTGTTACAAAATTTCGAGGTTTTATGACGCTCCAGTAAAAAGTTACAAGCATTTGTATGTTGCAAACTTTGATAGGTATAGGATGCACTGTGTAGAAGTTAGGGCCATTTGAAGTTTTATCAGTGTTTGATTTGGGACTCAAGGGTAGGATAGCTTCGAGCGATAGCTTAAATTGACAAGAGGCTCAAGTACTTTATTGTTACAAAATTTCAAGGTTTTATGACGCTCCAGTAAAAAGTTACAACCATTTGTATGTTGCAATCTTTGATAGGTGTCGGACGTATCGTATAGAAGTTAGAGCCATTTGACGTTTTATCAGTGTTTGATGTGGGACTCAAGGGTAGCATAGCTATGAGCGATAGCTTAAATTGACAAGAGGCTCGAGTACTTTATTGTTAAAAAATTTCAAGGCTTTATGACGCTCCAGTAAAAAGTTACAAGCATTTGTATGTTGCGATCTTTAATAGGTGTAGGACGTACCGTATAGAAGTTAGGGCCATTGGAAGTTTTTTCAGTGTTTGATTTGGGACTCAAGGGTAGCATAGCTTTGAGCGATAGCTTAAATTGACAAGAGGCTCGAGTACTTTATTGTTACAAAATTTCAAGGTTTTATGGCGCTTCAGTAAAAAGTAACAAGCATTTGTATGTTGCAAACTTTGATAGGTATAGGACGTACCGTATAGAAGTTAGGGCCATTTGAAGTTTTATCAGTGTTTGCTTTGGGATTCAAGGGTAGCATAGCTTTGACCGATAGCTTAAATTGACAAGAGGCTCAAGTACTTTATTGTTACGAAATTTCAAGGTTTTATGACGCTTCAGTAAAAAGTTACAAGCATTTGTATGTTGCAAACTTTGATAGGTATAGGACATACCGTATAGTAGTTAGGGCCATTTGAAGTTTTATCAGTGTTTGATTTGGGACTCAAGGGAAGCATATCTTTGAGCGATAGCTTTAATTGACAAGAGGATCGAGTACTTTATTGTTACAAAATTTCGAGGTTTTATGACGCTCCAGTAAAAAGTTACAGGCATTTGTATGTTGCAAACTTTGAAAGGTATAGGATGCACTGTGTAGAGTTAGGGCCATTTGAAGTTTTATCAGTGTTTGATTAGGGCCTCAAGGGGAGCATAGCTTTGAGCGATAGCTTAAATTGACAAGAGGCTCGAGTACTTTATTGTTACAAAATTTCAAGGTTTTATGACGCTTCAGTAAAAAGTTACAAGCATTTGTATGTTGCAATCTTTGATAGGTGTAGGACGGACCGTATAGAAGTTAGGGCCATTTGAAGATTTATCAGTGTTTGATTTGTGAGTCAAGGGTAGCATAGCTTTGAGCGATAGCTTAAATTGACAAGAGGCTCGAGTACTTTATTGTTACAAATATTCAAGGTTTTATGACGCTCCAGTAAAAAGTTACAAGCATTTGTATGTTGCAAACTTTGATAGGTATAGGATGCACCGTATAGAAGTTAGGGCTATTTAAGGTTTTATCAGTGTTTGATTTGGGACTCAAGGGAAGCATAGCTTTGAACGATAGCTTAAATTGACAAGAGGATCGAGTACTTTATTGTTACAAAATTTCAAGGTTTTATGACGCTCCAGTAAAAAGTTACAAGCATTTGTATGTTGCAATCTTTGATAGGTGTAGGACGTACCGTATAGAAATTGGGGCCATTTGAAGTTTTATCAGTGTTTGATTTGGGACTCAAGGGAAGCATATCTTTGAGCGATAGCTTTAATTGACAAGAGGATCGAGTACTTTATTGTTACAAAATTTCGAGGTTTTATGACGCTCCAGTAAAAAGTTACAAGCATTTGTATGTTGCAAACTTTGATAGGTATAGGATGCACTGTGTAGAAGTTAGGGCCATTTGAAGTTTTATCAGTGTTTGATTTGGGACTCAAGGGTAGGATAGCTTCGAGCGATAGTTTAAATTGACAAGAGGCTCAAGTACTTTATTGTTACAAAATTTCAAGGTTTTATGACGCTCCAGTAAAAAGTTACAACCATTTGTATGTTGCAATCTTTCATAGGTGTCGGACGTATCGTATAGAAGTTAGAGCCATTTGACGTTTTATCAGTGTTTGATGTGGGACTCAAGACTAGCATAGCTATGAGCGATAGCTTAAATTGACAAGAGGCTCGAGTACTTTATTGTTAAAAAATTTCAAGGCTTTATGAGGCTCCAGTAAAAAGTTACAAGCATTTGTATGTTGCGATCTTTAATAGGTGTAGGACGTACCGTATAGAAGTTAGGGCTATTGGAAGTTTTTTCAGTGTTTGATTTGGGACTCAAGGGTAGCATAGCTTTGAGCGATAGCTTAAATTGACAAGAGGCTCGAGTACTTTATTGTTACAAAATTTCAAGGTTTTATGGCGCTTCAGTAAAAAGTAACAAGCATTTGTATGTTGCAAACTTTGATAGGTATAGGACGTTCCGTATAGAAGTTAGGGCCATTTGAAGTTTTATCAGTGTTTGCTTTGGGATTCAAGGGTAGCATAGCTTTGAGCGATAGCTTAAATTGACAAGAGGCTCGAGTACTTTATTGTTACAAAATTTCCAGGTTTTATGACGCTTCAGTAAAAAGTTACAAGCATTTGTATGTTGCAAACTTTGATAGGTATAGGATGCACTGTGTAGAAGTTAGGGCCATTTGAAGTTTTATCAGTGTTTGATTTGGGACTCAAGGGTAGCATAGCTTCGAGCGATAGCTTAAATTGGAAAGAGTCTCGAGTACTTTATTGTTACAAAATTTCAAGGTTTTATGACGCTCCAGTAAAAAGTAACAAGCATTTGTATGTTGCAAACTTTGATAATGTATAGGATGCACCGTATAGATGTTAGGGCCATTTGAAGTTTTATCAGTGTTTGATTTGGGACTCAAGGGAAGCATAGCTTTGAGCGATAGCTTAAATTGACAAGAGGATCGAGTACTTTATTGTTACAAAATTTCAAGGTTTTATGACGCTCCAGTAAAAAGTTACAAGCATTTGTATGTTGCAAACTTTGATAGGTGTCGGACGTATCGTATAGAAGTTAGAGCCATTTGACATTTTATCAGTGTTTGATTTGGGACTCAATGGTAGCATAGCTATGAGCGATAGCTTAAATTGACAAGAGGCTCGAGTACTTTATTGTTACAAAATTTCAAGGTTTTATGGCGCTTCAGTAAAAAGTTACAAGCTTTTGTATGTTGCAAACTTTGATAGGTGTAGGATGTACCGTATAGCAGTTAGGGCCATTTAAAGTTTTATCAGTGTTTGATTTGGGACTCAAGGGTAGCATAGCTTTGAGCGATAGCTTAAATTGACAAGAGGCTCGAGTACTTTATTGTTAAAAAATTTCAAGGTTTTATGACGCTCCAGTAAAAAGTTACAAGCATTTGTATGTTGCAAACTTTGATAGGTATAGGATGCACCGTATAGAAGTTAGGGCCATTTGAAGTTTTATCAGTGTTTGATTTGGGACTCAAGGGTAGCATAGCTTTGACCGTAGCTTAAATTGACAAGAGGCTCGAGTACTTTATTGTTAAAAAATTTCAAGGTTTTATGACGCTCCAGTAAAAAGTTACAAGCATTTGTATGTTGCGATCTTTAATAGGTGTAGGACGTACCGTATAGAAGTTAGGGCCATTGGAAGTTTTTTCAGTGTTTGATTTGGGACTCAAGGGTAGCATAGCTTTGAGCGATAGCTTAAATTGACAAGAGGCTCGAGTACTTTATTGTTACAAAATTTCAAGGTTTTATGGCGCTTCAGTAAAAAGTAACAAGCATTTGTATGTTGCAAACTTTGATAGGTATAGGACGTACCGTATAGAAGTTAGGGCCATTTGAAGTTTTATCAGTGTTTGCTTTGGGATTCAAGGGTAGCATAGTTTTGAGCGATAGCTTAAATTGACAAGAGGCTCGAGTACTTTATTGTTACACAATTTCCAGGTTTTATGACGCTTCAGTAAAAAGTTACAAGCATTTGTATGTTGCAAACTTTGATAGGTATAGGATGCACTGTGTAGAAGTTAGGGCCATTTGAAGTTTTATCAGTGTTTGATTTGGGACTCAACGGTAGCATAGCTTCGAGCGATAGCTTCAATTGGAAAGAGTCTCGAGTACTTTATTGTTACAAAATTTCAAGGTTTTATGACGCTCCAGTAAAAAGTAACAAGCATTTGTATGTTGCAAACTTTGATAATGTATAGGATGCACCGTATAGATGTTAGGGCCATTTGAAGTTTTATCAGTGTTTGATTTGGGACTCAAGGGAAGCATAGCTTTGAGCGATAGCTTAAATTGACAAGAGGATCGAGTACTTTATTGTTACAAAATTTCTAGGTTTTATGACGCTCCAGTAAAAAGTTACAAGCATTTGTATGTTGCAAGCTTTGATAGATGTAGGACGTACCGTATATATACCGTTAGAGCTATTTGAAGTTTTATCAGTGTTTGATTTGGAACTCAAGGGTAGCATAGCCTTGAGCGATAGCTTAAATTGACAAGAGGCTCGAGTACTTTATTGTTACAAAATTTCAAGGTTTTATGGCGCTTCAGTAAAAAGTTGCAAGCATTTGTATGTTGCAAACTTTGATAGGTATAGGACGTACCGTATAGAAGTTAGGGCCATTTGAAGTTTTATCAGTGTTTGCTTTGGGATTCAAGGGTAGCATAGCTTTGAGCGATAGTTTAAATTGACAAGAGGCTCAAGTACTTTATTGTTACGAAATTTCAAGGTTTTATGACGCTTCAGTAAAAAGTTACAAGCATTTGTATGTTGCAAACTTTGATAGGTATAGGACATACCGTATAGCAGTTAGGGCCATTTGAAGTTTTATCAGTGTTTGATTTGGGACTCAAGGGTAGCATAGCTTTGAGCGATAGCTTAAATTGACAAGAGGCTCGAGTACTTTATTGTTACAAACTTTCAAGGTTTTATGACGCTCCAGTAAAAGTTACAAGCATTTGTATGTTGCAATCTTTGATAGGTGTAGGACGTACCGTATAGAAATTAGGGCCATTTGAAGTTTTATCAGTGTTTGATTTGGGACTCAAGGGAAGCATATCTTTGAGCGATAGCTTTAATTGACAAGAGGATCGAGTACTTTATTGTTACAAAATTTCGAGGTTTTATGACGCTCCAGTAAAAAGATACAGGCATTTGTATGTTGCAAACTTTGATAGGTATAGGATGCACTGTGTAGAGTTAGGGCCATTTGAAGTTTTATCAGTGTTTGATTAGGGACTCAAGGGGAGCATAGCTTTGAGCGATAGCTTAAATTGACAAGAGGCTCGAGTACTTTATTGTTACAAAATTTCAAGGTTTTATGACGCTCCAGTAAAAAGTTACAAGCATTTGTATGTTGCAATCTTTGATAGGTGTAGGACGGACCGTATAGAAGTTAGCGCCATTTGAAGATTTATCAGTGTTTGATTTGTGACTCAAGGGTAGCATAGCATTGAGCGATAGCTTAAATTGACAAGAGGCTCGAGTACTTTATTGTTACAAATATTCAAGGTTTTATGACGCTCCAGTAAAAAGTTACAAGCATTTGTATGTTGCAAACTTTGATAGGTATAGGATGCACCGTATAGAAGTTAGGGCCATTTAAGGTTTTATCAGTGTTTGATTTGGGACTCAAGGAAAGCATAGCTTTGAGCGATAGCTTAAATTGACAAGAGGATCGAGTACTTTATTGTTACAAAATTTCAAGGTTTTATGACGCTCCAGTAAAAAGTTACAAGCATTTGTATGTTGCAAACTTTGATAGGTATAGGATGCACTGTGTAGAAGTTAGGGCCATTTGAAGTTTTATCAGTGTTTGATTTGGGACTCAAGGGTAGCATTGCTTTGACCGATAGCTTAAATTGCCAAGAGGCTCGAGTACTTTATTGTTAAAAAATTTCAAGGTTTTATGACGCTCCAGTAAAAAGTTACAAGCATTTGTATGTTGCAAACTTTGATAGGTATAGGATGCACCGTATAGAAGTTAGGGCCATTTAAGGTTTTATCAGTGTTTGATTTGGGACTCAAGGAAAGCATAGCTTTGAGCGATAGCTTAAATTGACAAGAGGATCGAGTACTTTATTGTTACAAAATTTCAAGGTTTTATGACGCTCCAGTAAAAAGTTACAAGCATTTGTATGTTGCAAACTTTGATAGGTATAGGATGCACTGTGTAGAAGTTAGGGCCATTTGAAGTTTTATCAGTGTTTGATATGGGACTCAAGGGTAGGATAGCTTCGAGCGATAGTTTAAATTGACAAGAGGCTCAAGTACTTTATTGTTACAAAATTTCAAGGTTTTATGACGCTCCAGTAAAAAGTTACAACCATTTGTATGTTGCAATCTTTCATAGGTGTCGGACGTATCGTATAGAAGTTAGAGCCATTTGACGTTTTATCAGTGTTTGATGTGGGACTCAAGACTAGCATAGCTATGAGCGATAGCTTAAATTGACAAGAGGCTCGAGTACTTTATTGTTAAAAAATTTCAAGGCTTTATGAGGCTCCAGTAAAAAGTTACAAGCATTTGTATGTTGCGATCTTTAATAGGTGTAGGACGTACCGTATAGAAGTTAGGGCTATTGGAAGTTTTTTCAGTGTTTGATTTGGGACTCAAGGGTAGCATAGCTTTGAGCGATAGCTTAAATTGACAAGAGGCTCGAGTACTTTATTGTTACAAAATTTCAAGGTTTTATGGCGCTTCAGTAAAAAGTAACAAGCATTTGTATGTTGCAAACTTTGATAGGTATAGGACGTTCCGTATAGAAGTTAGGGCCATTTGAAGTTTTATCAGTGTTTGCTTTGGGATTCAAGGGTAGCATAGCTTTGAGCGATAGCTTAAATTGACAAGAGGCTCGAGTACTTTATTGTTACAAAATTTCAAGGTTTTATGGCGCTTCAGTAAAAAGTTACAAGCTTTTGTATGTTGCAAACTTTGATAGGTGTAGGATGTACCGTATAGCAGTTAGGGCCATTTAAAGTTTCATCAGTGTTTGATTTGGGACTCAAGGGTAGCATAGCTTTGAGCGATAGCTTAAATTGACAAGAGGCTCGAGTACTTTATTGTTAAAAAATTTCAAGGTTTTATGACGATCCAGTAAAAAGTTACAAGCATTTGTATGTTGCAAACTTTGATAGGTATAGGATGCACCGTATAGAAGTTAGGGCCATTTGAAGTTTTATCAGTGTTTGATTTGGGACTCAAGGGTAGCATAGCTTTGACCGTAGCTTAAATTGACAAGAGGCTCGAGTACTTTATTGTTAAAAAATTTCAAGGTTTTATGACGCTCCAGTAAAAAGTTACAAGCATTTGTATGTTGCGATCTTTAATAGGTGTAGGACGTACCGTATAGAAGTTAGGGCCATTGGAAGTTTTTTCAGTGTTTGATTTGGGACTCAAGGGTAGCATAGCTTTGAGCGATAGCTTAAATTGACAAGAGGCTCGAGTACTTTATTGTTACACAATTTCCAGGTTTTATGACGCTTCAGTAAAAAGTTACAAGCATTTGTATGTTGCAAACTTTGATAGGTATAGGATGCACTGTGTAGAAGTTAGGGCCATTTGAAGTTTTATCAGTGTTTGATTTGGGACTCAACGGTAGCATAGCTTCGAGCGATAGCTTAAATTGGAAAGAGTCTCGAGTACTTTATTGTTACAAAATTTCAAGGTTTTATGACGCTCCAGTAAAAAGTAACAAGCATTTGTATGTTGCAAACTTTGATAATGTATAGGATGCACCGTATAGATGTTAGGGCCATTTGAAGTTTTATCAGTGTTTGATTTGGGACTCAAGGGAAGCATAGTTTTGAGCGATAGCTTAAATTGACAAGAGGATCGAGTACTTTATTGTTACAAAATTTCTAGGTTTTATGACGCTCCAGTAAAAAGTTACAAGCATTTGTATGTTGCAAGCTTTGATAGATGTAGGACGTACCGTATATATACCGTTAGAGCTATTTGAAGTTTTATCAGTGTTTGATTTGGAACTCAAGGGTAGCATAGCCTTGAGCGATAGCTTAAATTGACAAGAGGCTCGAGTACTTTATTGTTACAAAATTTCAAGGTTTTATGGCGCTTCAGTAAAAAGTTGCAAGCATTTGTATGTTGCAAACTTTGATAGGTATAGGACGTACCGTATAGAAGTTAGGGCCATTTGAAGTTTTATCAGTGTTTGCTTTGGGATTCAAGGGTAGCATAGCTTTGAGCGATAGTTTAAATTGACAAGAGGCTCAAGTACTTTATTGTTACGAAATTTCAAGGTTTTATGACGCTTCAGTAAAAAGTTACAAGCATTTGTATGTTGCAAACTTTGATAGGTATAGGACATACCGTATAGCAGTTAGGGCCATTTGAAGTTTTATCAGTGTTTGATTTGGGACTCAAGGGTAGCATAGCTTTGAGCGATAGCTTAAATTGACAAGAGGCTCGAGTACTTTATTGTTACAAACTTTCAAGGTTTTATGACGCTCCAGTAAAAGTTACAAGCATTTGTATGTTGCAATCTTTGATAGGTGTAGGACGTACCGTATAGAAATTAGGGCCATTTGAAGTTTTATCAGTGTTTGATTTGGGACTCAAGGGAAGCATATCTTTGAGCGATAGCTTTAATTGACAAGAGGATCGAGTACTTTATTGTTACAAAATTTCGAGGTTTTATGACGCTCCAGTAAAAAGATACAGGCATTTGTATGTTGCAAACTTTGATAGGTATAGGATGCACTGTGTAGAGTTAGGGCCATTTGAAGTTTTATCAGTGTTTGATTAGGGACTCAAGGGGAGCATAGCTTTGAGCGATAGCTTAAATTGACAAGAGGCTCGAGTACTTTATTGTAACAAAATTTCAAGGTTTTATGACGCTCCAGTAAAAAGTTACAAGCATTTGTATGTTGCAATCTTTGATAGGTGTAGCACGGACCGTATAGAAGTTAGGGCCATTTGAAGATTTATCAGTGTTTGATTTGTGACTCAAGGGTAGCATAGCTTTGAGCGATAGCTTAAATTGACAAGAGGCTCGAGTACTTTATTGTTACAAATATTCAAGGTTTTATGACGCTCCAGTAAAAAGTTACAAGCATTTGTATGTTGCAAACTATGATAGGTATAGGATGCACCGTATAGAAGTTAGGGCCATTTAAGGTTTTATCAGTGTTTGATTTGGGACTCAAGGAAAGCATAGCTTTGAGCGATAGCTTAAATTGACAAGAGGATCGAGTACTTTATTGTTACAAAATTTCAAGGTTTTATGACGCTCCAGTAAAAAGTTACAAGCATTTGTATGTTGCAAACTTTGATAGGTATAGGATGCACCGTATAAAAGTTAGGGCCATTTGAAGTTTTATCAGTGTTTGATTTGGGACTCAAGGGTAGCATTGCTTTGACCGATAGCTTAAATTGACAAGAGGCTCGAGTACTTTATTGTTAAAAAATTTCAAGGTTTTATGACGCTCCAGTAAAAAGTTACAAGCATTTGTATGTTGCAATCTTTGATAGGTGTAGGACGTACCGTACAGAAATTAGGGCCATTTGAAGTTTTATCAGTGTTTTATTTGGGACTCAAGGGAAGCATATCTTTGAGCGATAGCTTTAATTGACAAGAGGATCGAGTACTTCATTGTTACAAAATTTCGAGGTTTTATGACGCTCCAGTAAAAAGTTACAAACATTTGTATGTTGCAAACTTTGATAGGTATAGGATGCACTGTGTAGAAGTTAGGGCCATTTGAAGTTTTATCAGTGTTTGATTTGGGACTCAAGGGTAGGATAGCTTCGAGCGATAGCTTAAATTGACAAGAGGCTCAAGTACTTTATTGTTACAAAATTTCAAGGTTTTATGACGCTCCAGTAAAAAGTTACAACCATTTGTATGTTGCAATCTTTGATAGGTGTCGGACGTATCGTATAGAAGTTAGAGCCATTTGACGTTTTATCAGTGTTTGATTTGGGACTCAAGGGTAGCATAGCTTCGAGCGATAGCTTAAATTGGAAAGAGTCTCGAGTACTTTATTGTTACAAAATTTCCAGGTTTTATGACGCTTCAGTAAAAAGTTACAAGCATTTGTATGTTGCAAACTTTGATAGGTATAGGATGCACCGTATAGATGTTAGGGCCATTTGAAGTTTTATCAGTGTTTGATTTGGGACTCAAGGGAAGCATAGCTTTGAGCGATAGCTTAAATTGACAAGAGGCTCGAGTACTTTATTGTTAAAAAATTTCAAGGTTTTATGACGCTCCAGAAAAAGTTACAAGCATTTGTATGTTGCAAACTTTGATAGGTATAGGATGCACCGTATAGAAGTTAGGGCCATTTGAAGTTTTATCAGTGTTTGATTTGGGACTCAATGGTAGCATAGCTTTGACCGTGGCTTAAATTGACAAGAGGCTCGAGTACTTTATTGTTAAAAAATTTCAAGGTTTTATGACGCTCCAGTAAAAAGTTACAAGCATTTGTATGTTGCGATCTTTAATAGGTGTAGGACGTACCGTATAGAAGTTAGGGCCATTGGAAGTTTTTTCAGTGTTTGATTTGGGACTGAAGGGTAGCATAGCTTTGAGCGATAGCTTAAATTGACAAGAGGCTCGAGTACTTTATTGTTACAAAATTTCAAGGTTTTATGGCGCTTCAGTAAAAAGTAACAAGCATTTGTATGTTGCAAACTTTGATAGGTATAGGACGTACCGTATAGAAGTTAGGGCCATTTGAAGTTTTATCAGTGTTTTCTTTGGGATTCAAGGGTAGCATAGCTTTGAGCGATAGCTTAAATTGACAAGAGGCTCGAGTACTTTATTGTTACAAAATTTCCAGGTTTTATGACGCTTCAGTAAAAAGTTACAAGCATTTGTATGTTGCAAACTTTGATAGGTATAGGATGCACTGTGTAGAAGTTAGGGCCATTTGATGTTTTATCAGTGTTTGATTTGGGACTCAAGGGTAGCATAGCTTCGAGCGATAGCTTAAATTGGAAAGAGTCTCGAGTACTTTATTGTTACAAAATTTCAAGGTTTTATGACGCTCCAGTAAAAAGTAACAAGCATTTGTATGTTGCAAACTTTGATAATGTATAGGATGCACCGTATAGATGTTAGGGCCGTTTGAAGTTTTATCAGTGTTTGATTTGGGACTCAAGGGAAGCATAGCTTTGAGCGATAGCTTAAATTGACAAGAGGATCGAGTACTTTATTGTTACAAAATTTTGAGGTTTTATGACGCTCCAGTAAAAAGTTACAAGCATTTGTATGTTGCAAACTTTGATAGATGTAGGACGTACCGTATATATACCGTTAGAGCTATTTGAAGTTTTATCAGTGTTTGATTTGGAACTCAAGGGTAGCATAGCTTTGAGCGATAGCTTAAATTGACAAGAGGCTCGAGTACTTTATTGTTACAAAATTTCAAGGTTTTATGGCGCTTCAGTAAAAAGTTACAAGCATTTGTATGTTGCAAACTTTGATAGGTATAGGACGTACCGTATAGAAGTTAGGGCCATTTGCAGTTTTATCAGTGTTTGCTTTGGGATTCAAGGGTAGCATAGCTTTGAGCGATAGCTTAAATTGACAAGAGGGTCGAGTACTTTATTGTTACAAAATTTCGAGGTTTTATGACGCTCCAGTAAAAAGTTACAAGCATTTGTATGTTGCAAACTTTGATAGATGTAGGACACACCGTATATATACCGTTAGAGCTATTTGAAGTTTTATCAGTGTTTGATTTGGAACTCAAGGGTAGCATAGCTTTGAGCGATAGCTTAAATTGACAAGAGGCTCGAGTACTTTATTGTTGCAAAATTTCAAGGTTTTATGGCGCTTCAGTAAAAAGATACAAGCATTTGTATGTTGCAAAATTTGATAGGTATAGGACGTACCGTATAGAAGTTAGGGCCATTTGAAGTTTTATCAGTGTTTGCTTTGGGATTCAAGGGTAGCATAGCTTTGAGCGATAGCTTAAATTGACAAGAGGCTCAAGTACTTTATTGTTACGAAATTTCAGGTTTTATGACGCTTCAGTAAAAAGTTACAAGCATTTGTATGTTGCAAACTTTGATAGGTATAGGACATACCGTATACCAGTTAGGGCCATTTGAAGTTTTATCAGTGTTTGATTTGGGACTCAAGGGTAGCATAGCTTTGAGCGATAGCTTAAATTGACAAGAGGCTCGAGTACTTTATTGTTACAAACTTTCAAGGTTTTATGACGCTCCAGTAAAAAGTTACAGGCATTTGTATGTTGCAAACTTTGATAGGTATAGGATGCACTGTGTAGAGTTATGGCCATTTGAAGTTTTATCAGTGTTTGATTAGGGACTCAAGGGGAGCATAGCTTTGAGCGATAGCTTAAATTGACAAGAGGCTCGAGTACTTTATTGTTACAAAATTTAAAGGTTTTATGACGCTCCAGTAAAAAATTACAAGCATTTGTATGTTGCAATCTTTGATAGGTGTAGGACGGACCGTATAGAAGTTGGGGCCATTTCAAGATTTATCAGTGTTTGATTTGTGACTCAAGGGTAGCATAGCTTTGAGCGATAGCTTAAATTGACAAGAGGCTCGAGTACTTTATTGTTACAAATATTCAAGGTTTTATGACGCTCCAGTAAAAAGTTACAAGCATTTGTATGTTGCAAACTTTGATAGGTTTAGGATGCACTGTGTAGAAGTTAGGGCCATTTGATGTTTTATCAGTGTTTGATTTGGGACTCAAGGGTAGCATAGCTTCGAGCGATAGCTTAAATTGGAAAGAGTCTCGAGTACTTTATTGTTACAAAATTTCAAGGTTTTATGACGCTCCAGTAAAAAGTAACAAGCATTTGTATGTTGCAAACTTTGATAATGTATAGGATGCACCGTATAGATGTTAGGGCCGTTTGAAGTTTTATCAGTGTTTGATTTGAGACTCAAGGGAAGCATAGCTTTGAGCGATAGCTTAAATTGACAAGAGGATCGAGTACTTTATTGTTACAAAATTTCGAGGTTTTATGACGCTCCAGTAAAAAGTTACAAGCATTTGTATGTTGCAAACTTTGATAGATGTAGGACACACCGTATATATACCGTTAGAGCTATTTGAAGTTTTATCAGTGTTTGATTTGGAACTCAAGGGTAGCATAGCTTTGAGCGATAGCTTAAATTGACAAGAGGCTCGAGTACTTTATTGTTGCAAAATTTCAAGGTTTTATGGCGCTTCAGTAAAAAGATACAAGCATTTGTATGTTGCAAACTTTGATAGGTATAGGACGTACCGTATAGAAGTTAGGGCCATTTGAAGTTTTATCAGTGTTTGCTTTGGGATTCAAGGGTAGCATAGCTTTGAGCGATAGCTTAAATTGACAAGAGGCTCAAGTACTTTATTGTTACGAAATTTCAGGTTTTATGACGCTTCAGTAAAAAGTTACAAGCATTTGTATGTTGCAAACTTTGATAGGTATAGGACATACCGTATACCAGTTAGGGCCGTTTGAAGTTTTATCAGTGTTTGATTTGGGACTCAAGGGTAGCATAGCTTTGAGCGATAGCTTAAATTGACAAGAGGCTCGAGTACTTTATTGTTACAAACTTTCAAGGTTTTATGACGCTCCAGTAAAAAGTTACAAGCATTTGTATGTTGCAATCTTTGATAGGTGTAGGACGTACCGTATAGAAATTAGGGCCATTTGAAGTTTTATCAGTGTTTGATCTGGGACTCAAGGGAAGCATATCTTTGAGCGATAGCTTTAATTGACAAGAGGATCGAGTACTTTATTGTTACAAAATTTCGAGGTTTTATGACGCTCCAGTAAAAAGTTACAGGCATTTGTATGTTGCAAACTTTGATAGGTATAGGATGCACTGTGTAGAGTTATGGCCATTTGAAGTTTTATCAGTGTTTGATTAGGGACTCAAGGGGAGCATAGCTTTGAGCGATAGCTTAAATTGACAAGAGGCTCGAGTACTTTATTGTTACAAAATTTAAAGGTTTTATGACGCTCCAGTAAAAAGTTACAAGCATTTGTATGTTGCAATCTTTGATAGGTGTAGGACGGACCGTATAGAAGTTAGGGCCATTTCAAGATTTATCAGTGTTTGATTTGTGACTCAAGGGTAGCATAGCTTTGAGCGATAGCTTAAATTGACAAGAGGCTCGAGTACTTTATTGTTACAAATATTCAAGGTTTTATGACGCTCCAGTAAAAAGTTACAAGCATTTGTATGTTGCAAACTTTGATAGGTATAGGATGCACTGTGTAGAAGTTAGGGCCATTTGATGTTTTATCAGTGTTTGATTTGGGGCTCAAGGGTAGCATAGCTTCGAGCGATAGCTTAAATTGGAAAGAGTCTCGAGTACTTTATTGTTACAAAATTTCAAGGTTTTATGACGCTCCAGTAAAAAGTAACAAGCATTTGTATGTTGCAAACTTTGATAATGTATAGGATGCACCATATAGATGTTAGGGCCGTTTGAAGTTTTATCAGTGTTTGATTTGGGACTCAAGGGAAGCATAGCTTTGAGCGATAGCTTAAATTGACAAGAGGATCGAGTACTTTATTGTTACAAAATTTCGAGGTTTTATGACGCTCCAGTAAAAAGTTACAAGCATTTGTATGTTGCAAACTTTGATAGATGTAGGACACACCGTATATATACCGTTAGAGCTATTTGAAGTTTTATCAGTGTTTGATTTGGAACTCAAGGGTAGCATAGCTTTGAGCGATAGCTTAAATTGACAAGAGGCTCGAGTACTTTATTGTTGCAAAATTTCAAGGTTTTATGGCGCTTCAGTAAAAAGATACAAGCATTTGTATGTTGCAAACTTTGATAGGTATAGGACGTACCGTATAGAAGTTAGGGCCATTTGAAGTTTTATCAGTGTTTGCTTTGGGATTCAAGGGTAGCATAGCTTTGAGCGATAGCCTAAATTGACAAGAGGCTCAAGTACTTTATTGTTACGAAATTTCAAGGTTTTATGACGCTTCAGTAAAAAGTTACAAGCATTTGTATGTTGCAAACTTTGATAGGTATAGGACATACCGTATAGCAGTTAGGGCCATTTGAAGTTTTATCAGTGTTTGATTTGGGACTCAAGGGTAGCATAGCTTTGAGCGATAGCTTAAATTGACAAGAGGCTCGAGTACTTTATTGTTACAAACTTTCAAGGTTTTATGACGCTCCAGTAAAAAGTTACAAGCATTTGTATGTTGCAATCTTTGATAGGTGTAGGACGTACCGTATAGAAATTAGGGCCATTTGAAGTTTTATCAGTGTTTGATCTGGGACTCAAGGGAAGCATATCTTTGAGCGATAGCTTTAATTGACAAGAGGATCGAGTACTTTATTGTTACAAAATTTCGAGGTTTTATGACGCTCCAGTAAAAAGTTACAGGCATTTGTATGTTGCAAACTTTGATAGGTATAGGATGCACTGTGTAGAGTTATGGCCATTTGAAGTTTTATCAGTGTTTGATTAGGGACTCAAGGGGAGCATAGCTTTGAGCGATAGCTTAAATTGACAAGAGGCTCGAGTACTTTATTGTTACAAAATTTAAAGGTTTTATGACGCTCCAGTAAAAAGTTACAAGCATTTGTATGTTGCAATCTTTGATAGGTGTAGGACGGACCGTATAGAAGTTAGGGCCATTTCAAGATTTATCAGTGTTTGATTTGTGACTCAAGGGTAGCATAGCTTTGAGCGATAGCTTAAATTGACAAGAGGCTCGAGTACTTTATTGTTACAAATATTCAAGGTTTTATGACGCTCCAGTAAAAAGTTACAAGCATTTGTATGTTGCAAACTTTGATAGGTATAGGATGCACCGTATAGAAGTTAGGGCCATTTAAGGTTTTATCAGTGTTTGATTTGGGACTCAAGGGAAACATAGCTTTGAGCGATAGCTTAAATTGACAAGAGGATCGAGTACTTTATTGTTACAAAATTTCAAAGTTTTATGACGCTCCAGTAAAAAGTTACAAGCATTTGTATGTTGCAAACTTTGATAGGTATAGGATGCACCGTATAAAAGTTATGGCCATTTGAAGTTTTATCAGTGTTTGATTTGGGACTCAAGGGTAGCATTGCTTTGACCGATAGCTTAAATTGACAAGAGGCTCGAGTACTTTATTGTTAAAAAATTTCAAGGTTTTATGACGCTCCAGTATAAAGTTACAAGCATTTGTATGTTGCAATATTTGATAGGTGTAGGACGTACCGTATAGAAATTAGGGCCATTTGAAGTTTTATCAGTGTTTGATTTGGGACTCAAGGGAAGCATATCTTTGAGCGATAGCTTTAATTGACAAGAGGATCGAGTACTTTATTGTTACAAAATTTCGAGGTTTTATGACGCTCCAGTAAAAAGTTACAAGCATTTGTATGTTGCAAACTTTGATAGGTATAGGATGCACTGTGTAGAAGTTAGGGCCATTTGAAGTTTTATCAGTGTTTGATTTGGGACTCAAGGGTAGGATAGCTTCGAGCGATAGCTTAAATTGACAAGAGGCTCAAGTACTTTATTGTTACAAAATTTCAAGGTTTTATGACGCTCCAGTAAAAAGTTACAACCATTTGTATGTTGCAATCTTTGATAGGTGTCGGACGTATCGTATAGAAGGTAGAGCCATTTGACGTTTTATCAGTGTTTGATGTGGGACTCAAGGGTAGCATAGCTATGAGCGATAGCTTAAATTGACAAGAGGCTCGAGTACTTTATTGTTAAAAAATTTCAAGGCTTTATGACGCTCCAGTAAAAAGTTACAAGCACTTGTATGTTGCGATCTTTAATAGGTGTAGGACGTACCGTATAGAAGTTAGGGCCATTGGAAGTTTTTTCAGTGTTTGATTTGGGACTCAAGGGTAGCATAGCTTTGAGCGATAGCTTAAATTGACAAGAGGCTCGAGTACTTTATTGTTACAAAATTTCAAGGTTTTATGGCGCTTCAGTAAAAAGTCACAAGCATTTGTATGTTGCAAACTTTGATAGGTATAGGACATACCGTATAGAAGTTAGGGCCATTTGAAGTTTTATCAGTGTTTGCTTTGGGATTCAAGGGTAGCATAGCTTTGAGCGATAGCTTAAATTGACAAGAGGCTCGAGTGCTTTATTGTTACAAAATTTCCAGGTTTTATGACGCTTCAGTAAAAAGTTACAAGCATTTGTTTGTTGCAAACTTTGATAGGTATAGGATGCACTGTGTAGAAGTTAGGGCCATTTGAAGTTTTATCAGTGTTTGATTTGGGACTCAAGGGTAGCATAGCTTCGAGCGATAGCTTAAATTGGAAAGAGTCTCGAGTACTTTATTGTTACAAAATTTCAAGGTTTTATGACGCTCCAGTAAAAAGTAACAAGCATTTGTATGTTGCAAACTTTGATAATGTATAGGATGCACCGTATAGATGTTAGGGCCATTTGAAGTTTTATCAGTGTTTGATTTGGGACTCAAGGGAAGCATAGCTTTGAGCGATAGCTTAAATTGACAAGAGGATAGAGTACTTTATTGTTACAAAATTTCAAGGTTTTATGACGCTCCAGTAAAAAGTTACAAGCATTTGTATGTTGCAAACTTTGATAGGTGTCGGACGTATCGTATAGAAGTTAGAGCCATTTGACATTTTATCAGTGTTTGATTTGGGACTCAAGGGTAGCATAGCTATGAGCGATAGCTTAAATTGACAAGAGGCTCGAGTACTTTATTGTTACAAAATTTCAAGGTTTTATGGCGCTTCAGTAAAAAGTTACAAGCTTTTGTATGTTGCAAACTTTGATAGGTATAGGATGCACCGTATAGAAGTTAGGGCCATTTGAAGTTTTATCAGTGTTTGATTTGGGACTCAAGGGTAGGATAGCTTCGAGCGATAGCTTAAATTGACAAGAGGCTCAAGTACTTTATTGTTACAAAATTTCAAGGTTTTATGACGCTCCAGTAAAAAGTTACAACCATTTGTATGTTGCAATCTTTGATAGGTGTCGGACGTATCGTATAGAAGGTAGAGCCATTTGACGTTTTATCAGTGTTTGATGTGGGACTCAAGGGTAGCATAGCTATGAGCGATAGCTTAAATTGACAAGAGGCTCGAGTACTTTATTGTTAAAAAATTTCAAGGCTTTATGACGCTCCAGTAAAAAGTTACAAGCATTTGTATGTTGCGATCTTTAATAGGTGTAGGACGTACCGTATAGAAGTTAGGGCCATTGGAAGTTTTTTCAGTGTTTGATTTGGGACTCAAGGGTAGCATAGCTTTGAGCGATAGCTTAAATTGACAAGAGGCTCGAGTACTTTATTGTTACAAAATTTCAAGGTTTTATGGCGCTTCAGTAAAAAGTAACAAGCATTTGTATGTTGCAAACTTTGATAGGTATAGGACATACCGTATAGAAGTTAGGGCCATTTGAAGTTTTATCAGTGTTTGCTTTGGGATTCAAGGGTAGCATAGCTTTGAGCGATAGCTTAAATTGACAAGAGGCTCGAGTACTTTATTGTTACAAAATTTCCAGGTTTTATGACGCTTCAGTAAAAAGTTACAAGCATTTGTATGTTGCAAACTTTGATAGGTATAGGATGCACTGTGTAGAAGTTAGGGCCATTTGAAGTTTTATCAGTGTTTGATTTGGGACTCAAGGGTAGCATAGCTTCGAGCGATAGCTTAAATTGGAAAGAGTCTCGAGTACTTTATTGTTACAAAATTTCAAGGTTTTATGACGCTCCAGTAAAAAGTAACAAGCATTTGTATGTTGCAAACTTTGATAATGTATAGGATGCACCGTATAGATGTTAGGGCCATTTGAAGTTTTATCAGTGTTTGATTTGGGACTCAAGGGAAGCATAGCTTTGAGCGATAGCTTAAATTGACAAGAGGATCGAGTACTTTATTGTTACAAAATTTCGAGGTTTTATAACGCTCCAGTAAAAAGTTACAAGCATTTGTATGTTGCAAACTTTGATAGATGTAGGACGTACCGTATATAAGTTAGAGCTATTTGAAGTTTTATCAGTGTTTGATTTGGAACTCAAGGGTAGCATAGCTTTGAGCGATAGCTTAAATTGACAAGAGGCTCGAGTACTTTATCGTTACACAATTTCAAGGTTTTATGGCGCTTCAGTAAAAAGTTACAAGCATTTGTATGTTGCAAACTTTGATAGGTATAGGACGTACCGTATAGAAGTTAGGGCCATTTGAAGTTTTATCAGTGTTTGCTTTGGGATTCAAGGGTAGCATAGCTTTGAGCGATAGCTTAAATTGACAAGAGGCTCAAGTACTTTATTGTTACAAAATTTCAAGGTTTTATGACGCTTCAGTAAAAAGATACAAGCATTTGTATGTTGCAAACTTTGATAGGTATAGGACATACCGTATAGCAGTTAGGGTCATTTGAAGTTTTATCAGTGTTTGATTTGGGACTCAAGGGTAGCATAGCTTTGAGCGATAGCTTAAATTGACAAGAGGCTCGAGTACTTTATTGTTACAAACTTTCAAGGTTTTATGACGCTCCAGTAAAAAGTTACAAGCATTTGTATGTTGCAATCTTTGATAGGTGTAGGACGTACCGTATAGAAATTAGGGCCATTTGAAGTTTTATCAGTGTTTGATTTGGGACTCAAGGGAAGCATATCTTTGAGCGATAGCTTAAATTGACAAGAGGATCGAGTACTTTATTGTTACAAAATTTCGAGGTTTTATGACGCTCCAGTAAAAAGTTACAAGCATTTGTATGTTGCAAACTTTGATAGGTGTAGGACGTACCGTATAGAAGTTAGGGCTATTGGAAGTTTTTGCAGTGTTTGATTTGCGACTCAAGGGTAGCATAGCTTTGAGCGATAGCTTAAATTGACAAGAGGCTCGAGTATTTTATTGTTACAAAATTTCAAGGTTTTATGGCGCTTCAGTAAAAAGTTACAAGCATTTGTATGTTGCAAACTTTGATAGGTATAGGATGTACCGTATAGAAGTTAGGGCCATTTGAAGTTTTATCAGTGTTTGCTTTGGGATTCAAGGGTAGCATAGCTTTGAGCGATAGCTTAAGTTGACAAGAGGCTCAAGTACTTTATTGTTACAAAATTTCAAGGTTTTATGACGCTTCAGTAAAAAGTTACAAGCATTTGTATGTTGCAAACTTTGATAGGTATAGGATGCACTGTGTAGAAGTTAGGGCCATTTGAAGTTTTATCAGTGTTTGGTTTGGGACTCAAGGGTAGCATAGCTTTGAGCGATAGCTTAAATTGACAAGAGGCTCGAGTACTTTATTGTTACAAAATTTTAAGGTTTTATGACGCTCCAGTAAAAAGTTACAAGCATTTGTATGTTGCGATCTTTAATAGGTGTAGGACGTACCGTATAGAAGTTAGGGCCATTGGAAGTTTTTTCAGTGTTTGATTTGGGACTCAAGGGTAGCATAGCTTTGAGCGATAGCTTAAATTGACAAGAGGCTCGAGTACTTTATTGTTACAAAATTTCAAGGTTTTATGGCGCTTCAGTAAAAAGTTACAAGCATTTGTATGTTGCAAACTTTGATAGGTATAGGACGTACCGTATAGAAGTTAGGGCCATTTGAAGTTTTATTAGTGTTTGATTTGGGACTCAAGGGTAGCATAGCTTCGAGCGGTAGCTTAAATTGGAAAGAGTCTCGAGTACTTTATTGTTACAAAATTTCAAGGTTTTATGACGCTCCAGTAAAAAGTAACAAGCTTTTGTATGTTGCAAACTTTGATTATGTATAGGATGCACCATATAGATGTTAGGGCCATTTGAAGTTTTATCAGTGTTTGATTTGGGACTCAAGGGAAGCATAGCTTTAAGCGATAGCTTAAATTGACAAGAGGATCGAGTACTTTATTGTTACAAAATTTCGAGGTTTTATGACGCTCCAGTAAAAAGTTACAAGCATTTGTATGTTGCAAACTTTGATAGATGTAGGACGTACCGTATATAAGTTAGAGCTATTTGAAGTTTTATCAGTGTTTGATTTGGAACTCAAGGGTAGCATAGCTTTGAGCGATAGCTTAAATTGACAAGAGGCTCGAGTACTTTATTGTTACAAAATTTCAAGGTTTTATGGCGCTTCAGTAAAAAGTTACAAGCATTTGTATGTTGCAAACTTTGATAGGTATAGGACGTACCGTATAGAAGTTAGGGCCATTTGAAGTTTTATTAGTATTTGCTTTGGGATTCAAGGGTAGCATAGCTTTGAGCGGTAGCTTAAATTGACAAGAGGCTCAAGTACTTTATTGTTACAAAATTTCAAGGTTTTATGACGCTTCAGTAAAAAGATACAAGCATTTGTATGTTGCAAACTTTGATAGGTATAGGACATACCGTATAGCAGTTAGGGCCATTTGAAGTTTTATCAGTGTTTGATTTGGGACTCAAGGGTAGCATAGCTTTGAGCGATAGCTTAAATTGACAAGAGGCTCGAGTACTTTATTGTTACAAACTTTCAAGGTTTTATGACGCTCCAGTAAAAAGTTACAAGCATTTGTATGTTGCAATCTTTGATAGGTGTAGGACGTACCGTATAAAAATTAGGGCCATTTGAAATTTTATCAGTGTTTGATTTGGGACTTAAGGGAAGCATATCTTTGAGCGATAGCTTAAATTGACAAGAGGATCGAGTACTTTATTGTTACAAAATTTCGAGGTTTTATGACGCTCCAGTAAAAAGTTACAAGCATTTGTATGTTGCAAACTTTGATAGGTGTAGGACGTACCGTATAGAAGTTAGGGCTATTGGAAGTTTTTGCAGTGTTTGATTTGCGACTCAAGGGTAGCATAGCTTTGAGCGATAGCTTAAATTGACAAGAGGCTCGAGTACTTTATTGTTACAAATATTCAAGGTTTTATGACGCTCCAGTAAAAAGTTACAAGCATTTGTATGTTGCAAACTTTGATAGGTATAGGACGTACCGTATAGAAGTTAGGTCCATTTGAAGTTCTATCAGTGTTTGATTTGGGACTCAAGGGTTGCATAGCTTTGAGCGATATCTTAAATTGACAAGAGGCTCGAGTACTTTATTGTTACAAAATTTCAAGGTTTTATGACGCTCCAGTAAAAAGTTACAAGCATTTGTATGTTGCTAACTTTGATAGGTGCAGGACGTACCGTATATAAGTTAGGGCCATTTGAAGTTTTATCAGTGTTTGATTTGGGACTCAAGGGTAGCATAGCTTTGAGCGATAACTTAAATTGACAAGAGGCTCGAGTACTTTATTGTTACAAACTTTCAAGGTTTTATGACGCTCCAGTAAAAAGTTACAAGCATTTGTATGTTGCAATCTTTGATAGGTGTAGGACGTACCGTATAGAAATTAGGGCCATTTGAAGTTTTATCAGTGTTTGATTTTGGACTCAAGGGAAGCATATCTTTGAGCGATAGCTTTAATTGACAAGAGGATCGAGTACTTTATTGTTACAAAATTTCGAGGTTTTATGACGCTCCAGTAAAAAGTTACAGGCATTTGTATGTTGCAAACTTTGATAGGTATAGGATGCACTGTGTAGTGTTAAGGCCATTTGCAGTCTTATCAGTGTTTGATTTGGGACTCAAGGGTAGCATAGCTTTGAGCGATAGCTTAAATTGACAAGAGGCTCGAGTACTTTATTGTTACAAACTTTCAAGGTTTTATGACGCTTCAGTAAAAAGTAACAAGCATTTGTATGTTGCAAACTTTGATAGGTATAGGACGTACCGTAAAGAAGTTAGGTCCATTTGAAGTTTTATCAGTGTTTGATTTGGGACTCAAGGGTAGCATAGCTTTGAGCGATAGCTTAAATTGACAAGAGGCTCGAGTACTTTATTGTTACAAAATTTCAAGGTTTTATGACGCTCCAGTAAAAAGTTACAAGCATTTGTATGTTGCAATCTTTGATAGGTGTAGGACGTACCGTATAGAAGTTAGGGCCATTGGAAGTTTTTTCAGTGTTTCATTTGGGACTCAAGTGTAGCATAGCTTTGAGCGATAGCTTAAATTGACAAGAGGCTCGAGTACTTTATTGTTACAAAATTTCAAGGTTTTATGGCGCTTCAGTAAAAAGTTACGAGCATTTGTATGTTGCAAACTTTGATAGGTATAGGACGTACCGTATAGAAGTTAGGTCCATTTTAAGCTCTATCAGTGTTTGATTTGGGACTCAAGGGTAGCATAGCTATGAGCGATAGCTTAAATTGACAAGAGGCTCGAGTACTTTATTGTTGCAAAATTTCAAGGTTTTATGACGCTCCAGTAAAAAGTTACAAGCATTTGCATGTTGCAATATTTGATAGGTGTAGGACGTACCGTACAGAAGTTAGGGCCATTGGAAGTTTTTTCAGTGTTTGATTTGGGACTCAAGGGTAGCATAGCTTTGAGCGATAGCTTAAATTGACAAGAGGCTCGAGTACTTTATTGTTACAAAATTTCAAGGTTTTATGACGGTCCAGTAAAAAGTTACAAGCATTTGTATGTTGCAAACTTTGATAGGTATAGGATGCACCGTATAGAAGTTAGGGCCATTTGAAGTTTTATCAGTGTTTGATTTGGGACTCGAGGGTAGCATAGCTCTGAGCGATAGCTTAAATTGACAAGAGGCTCGAGTACTTTATTGTTACAAAATTTCAAGGTTTTATGACGCTCCAGTAAAAAGTTACAAGCATTTGCATGTTGCAAACTTTGATAGGTGTAGCACGTACCGTACAGCAGTTGGGGCCATTTGAAGTTTTATCAGTGTTTGATTTGTGACTCAAGGGTAGCATAGCTTTGAGCGATAGCTTAAATTGACAAGAGGCTCGAGTACTTTATTGTTACAAAATTTCAAGGTTTTATGACGCTCCAGTAAAAAGTTACAAGCATTTGTATGTTGCAATCTTTGATAGGTGTAGGACGTACCGTATAGAAGTTAGGGCCATTGGAAGTTTTCTCAGTGTTTGATTTGGGATTCAAGGGTAGCATAGCTTTGAGCGACAGCTTAAATTGACAGGAGGCTCGAGTACTTTATTGTTACAAAATTTCAAGGTTTTATGGCGCTTCAGTAAAAAGTTACAAGCATTTGTATGTTGCAAACTTTGATAGGTATAGGAAGTACCGTATAGAAGTTAGGGCCATTTGAAGTTTTATCAGTGTTTGATTTGGGACTCAAGGGTAGCATAGCTTTGAGCGATAGCTTAAATTGACAAGAGGCTCGAGTACTTTATTGTTACAAAATTTCAAGGTTTTATGACGCTCCAGTAAAAAGTTACAAGCATTTGTATGTTGCAATCTTTGATAGGTGTAGGACGTACCGTATAGAAGTTAGGGCCATTTAAACATTTATCAGTGTTTGATTTGTGACTCAAGGGTAGTATAGCTTTGAGCGATAGCTTAAATTGACAAGAGGCTCGAGTACTTTATTGTTGCAAAATTTCAAGGTTTTATGACGCTCCAGTAAAAAGTTACAAGCATTTGCATGTTGCAAACTTTGATAGGTGTAGCACGTACCGTACAGCAGTTGGGGCCATTTGAAGTTTTATCAGTGTTTGATTTGTGACTCAAGGGTAGCATAGCTTTCAGCGATAGCTTAAATTGACAAGAGGCTCGAGTACTTTATTGTTACAAAATTTCAAGGTTTTATGACGCTCCAGTAAAAAGTTACAAGCATTTGCATGTTGCAAACTTTGATAGGTGTAGCACGTACCGTACAGCAGTTGGGGCCATTTGAAGTTTTATCAGTGTTTGATTTGTGACTCAAGGGTAGCATAGCTTTGAGCGATAGATTAAATTGACAGGAGGCTCGAGTACTTTATTGTAACAAAATTTCAAGGTTTTATGGCGCTTCAGTAAAAAGTTACAAGCATTTGTATGTTGCAAATTTTGATAGGTATAGGACGTACCGTACAGAAGTTAGGGCCATTGGAAGTTTTTTCAGTGTTTGATTTGGGACTCAAGGGTAGCGTAGCTTTGAGCGATAGCTTAAATTGACAAGAGGCTCGAGTACTTTATTGTTACAAAATTTCAAGGTTTTATGACGGTCCAGTAAAAAGTTACAAGCATTTGTATGTTGCAAACTTTGATAGGTATAGGATGCACCGTATAGAAGTTAGGGCCATTTGAAGTTTTATCAGTGTTTGATTTGGGACTCGAGGGTAGCATAGCTCTGAGCGATAGCTTAAATTGACAAGAGGCTCGAGTACTTTATTGTTACAAAATTTCAAGGTTTTATGACGCTCCAGTAAAAAGTTACAAGCATTTGCATGTTGCAAACTTTGATAGGTGTAGCACGTACCGTACAGCAGTTGGGGCCATTTGAAGTTTTATCAGTGTTTGATTTGTGACTCAAGGGTAGCATAGCTTTCAGCGATAGCTTAAATTGACAAGAGGCTCGAGTACTTTATTGTTACAAAATTTCAAGGTTTTATGACGCTCCAGTAAAAAGTTACAAGCATTTGCATGTTGCAAACTTTGATAGGTGTAGCACGTACCGTACAGCAGTTGGGGCCATTTGAAGTTTTATCAGTGTTTGATTTGTGACTCAAGGGTAGCATAGCTTTGAGCGATAGATTAAATTGACAGGAGGCTCGAGTACTTTATTGTAACAAAATTTCAAGGTTTTATGGCGCTTCAGTAAAAAGTTACAAGCATTTGTATGTTGCAAACTTTGATAGGTATAGGACGTACCGTACAGAAGTTAGGGCCATTGGAAGTTTTTTCAGTGTTTGATTTGGGACTCAAGGATAGCGTAGCTTTGAGCGATAGCTTAAATTGACAAGAGGCTCGAGTACTTTATTGTTACAAAATTTCAAGGTTTTATGACGGTCCAGTAAAAAGTTACAAGCATTTGTATGTTGCAAACTTTGATAGGTATAGGATGCACCGTATAGAAGTTAGGGCCATTTGAAGTTTTATCAGTGTTTGATTTGGGACTCGAGGGTAGCATAGCTCTGAGCGATAGCTTAAATTGACAAGAGGCTCGAGTACTTTATTGTTACAAAATTTCAAGGTTTTATGACGCTCCAGTAAAAAGTTACAAGCATTTGCATGTTGCAAACTTTGATAGGTGTAGCACGTACCGTACAGCAGTTGGGGCCATTTGAAGTTTTATCAGTGTTTGATTTGTGACTCAAGGGTAGCATAGCTTTGAGCGATAGCTTAAATTGACAAGAGGCTCGAGTACTTTATTGTTACAAAATTTCAAGGTTTTATGACGCTCCAGTAAAAAGTTACAAGCATTTGTATGTTGCAATCTTTGATAGGTGTAGGACGTACCGTATAGAAGTTAGGGCCATTGGAAGTTTTTTCAGTGTTTGATTTGGGATTCAAGGGTAGCATAGCTTTGAGCGACAGCTTAAATTGACAGGAGGCTCGAGTACTTTATTGTTACAAAATTTCAAGGTTTTATGGCGCTTCAGTAAAAAGTTACAAGCATTTGTATGTTGCAAACTTTGATAGGTATAGGAAGTACCGTATAGAAGTTAGGGCCATTTGAAGTTTTATCAGTGTTTGATTTGGGACTCAAGGGTAGCATAGCTTTGAGCGATAGCTTAAATTGACAAGAGGCTCGAGTACTTTATTGTTACAAAATTTCAAGGTTTTATGACGCTCCAGTAAAAAGTTACAAGCATTTGTATGTTGCAATCTTTGATAGGTGTAGGACGTACCGTATAGAAGTTAGGGCCATTTAAACATTTATCAGTGTTTGATTTGTGACTCAAGGGTAGTATAGCTTTGAGCGATAGCTTAAATTGACAAGAGGCTCGAGTACTTTATTGTTGCAAAATTTCAAGGTTTTATGACGCTCCAGTAAAAAGTTACAAGCATTTGCATGTTGCAAACTTTGATAGGTGTAGCACGTACCGTACAGCAGTTGGGGCCATTTGAAGTTTTATCAGTGTTTGATTTGTGACTCAAGGGTAGCATAGCTTTCAGCGATAGCTTAAATTGACAAGAGGCTCGAGTACTTTATTGTTACAAAATTTCAAGGTTTTATGACGCTCCAGTAAAAAGTTACAAGCATTTGTATGTTGCAATCTTTGATAGGTGTAGGACACACCGTATAGAAGTTAGGGCCATTTAAAGATTTATCAGTGTTTGATTTGTGACTCAAGGGTAGCATAGCTTTGAGCGATAGATTAAATTGACAGGAGGCTCGAGTACTTTATTGTAACAAAATTTCAAGGTTTTATGGCGCTTCAGTAAAAAGTTACAAGCATTTGTATGTTGCAAACTTTGATAGGTATAGGACGTACCGTATAGAAGTTAGGGCCATTGGAAGTTTTTTCAGTGTTTGATTTGGGACTCAAGTGTAGCATAGCTTTGAGCGATAACTTAAATTGACAAGAGGCTCGAGTTCTTTATTGTTACAAAATTTCAAGGTTTTATGGCGCTTCAGTAAAAAGTTACAAGCATTTGTATGTTGCAAACTTTGATAGGTATAGGCCGTACCGTATAGAAGTTAGGTCCATTTGAAGTTCTATCAGTGTTTTATTTGGGACTCAAGGGTAGCATAGCTTTGAGCGATAGCTTAAATTGACAAGAGGCTCGAGTACTTTATTGTTACAAAATTTCAAGGTTTTATGACGCTCCAGTAAAAAGTTACAAGCATTTGTATGTTGCAAACTTTGATAGGTATAGGATGCACCGTATAGAAGTTAGGGCCATTTGAAGTTTTATCAGTGTTTGATTTGGGAGTCAAGGGAAGCATAGCTTTGAGCGATAGCTTAAATTGACAAGAGAATCGAGTACTTTATTGTTACAAAATTTCGAGGTTTTATGACGCTCCAGTAAAAAGTTACAAGCATTTATATGTTGCAAACTTTGATAGATGTAGGACGTACCGTATATAAGTTAGAGCCATTTGAAGTTTTATCAGTGTTTGATTTGGGACTCGAGGGTAGCATAGCTCTGAGCGATAGCTTAAATTGACAAGAGGCTCGAGTACTTTATTGTTACAAAATTTCAAGGTTTTATGACGCTCCAGTAAAAAGTTACAAGCATTTGTATGTTGCAATCTTTGATAAGTGTAGGACGCACCATATAGAAGTTAGGGCCATTTAAAGATTTATCAGTGTTTGATTTGTGACTCAAGGGTAGCATAGCTTTGAGCGATAGCTTAAATTGACAGGAGGCTCGAGTACTTTATTGTAACAAAATTTCAAGGTTTTATGGCGCTTCACTAAAAAGTTACAAGCATTTGCATGTTGCAAACTTTGATAGGTGTAGCACGTACCGTACAGCAGTTGGGGCCATTTGAAGTTTTATCAGTGTTTGATTTGTGACTCAAGGGTAGCATAGCTTTGAGCGATAGCTTAAATTGACAAGAGGCTCGAGTACTTTATTGTTACAAAATTTCAAGGTTTTATGATGCTCCAGTAAAAAGTTACAAGCATTTGTATGTTGCAATCTTTGATAGGTGTAGGACGTACCGTATAGAAGTTAGGGCCATTGGAAGTTTTTTCAGTGTTTGATTTGGGATTCAAGGGTAGCATAGCTTTGAGCGACAGCTTAAATTGACAGGAGGCTCGAGTACTTTATTGTTACAAAATTTCAAGGTTTTATGGCGCTTCAGTAAAAAGTTACAAGCATTTGTATGTTGCAAACTTTGATAGGTATAGGAAGTACCGTATAGAAGTTAGGGCCATTTGAAGTTTTATCAGTGTTTGATTTGGGACTCAAGGGTAGCATAGCTTTGAGCGATAGCTTAAATTGACAAGAGGCTCGAGTACTTTATTGTTACAAAATTTCAAGGTTTTATGACGCTCCAGTAAAAAGTTACAAGCATTTGTATGTTGCAATCTTTGATAGGTGTAGGACGTACCGTATAGAAGTTAGGGCCATTTAAACATTTATCAGTGTTTGATTTGTGACTCAAGGGTAGCATAGCTTTGAGCGATAGCTTAAATTGACAAGAGGCTCGAGTACTTTATTGTTGCAAAATTTCAAGGTTTTATGACGCTCCAGTAAAAAGTTACAAGCATTTGCATGTTGCAAACTTTGATAGGTGTAGCACGTACCGTATAGCAGTTGGGGCCATTTGAAGTTTTATCAGTGTTTGATTTGTGACTCAAGGGTAGCATAGCTTTCAGCGATAGCTTAAATTGACAAGAGGCTCGAGTACTTTATTGTTACAAAATTTCAAGGTTTTATGACGCTCCAGTAAAAAGTTACAAGCATTTGTATGTTGCAATCTTTGATAGGTGTAGGGCACACCGTATAGAAGTTAGGGCCATTTAAAGATTTATCAGTGTTTGATTTGTGACTCAAGGGTAGCATAGCTTTGAGCGATAGATTAAATTGACAGGAGGCTCGAGTACTTTATTGTAACAAAATTTCAAGGTTTTATGGCGCTTCAGTAAAAAGTTACAAGCATTTGTATGTTGCAAACTTTGATAGGTATAGGACGTACCGTATAGAAGTTAGGGCCATTGGAAATTTTTTCAGTGTTTGATTTGGGACTCAAGTGTAGCATAGCTTTGAGCGATAGCTTAAATTGACAAGAGGCTCGAGTTCTTTATTGTTACAAAATTTCAAGGTTTTATGGCGCTTCAGTAAAAAGTTACAAGCATTTGTATGTTGCAAACTTTGATAGGTATAGGCCGTACCGTATAGAAGTTAGGTCCATTTGAAGTTCTATCAGTGTTTTATTTGGGACTCAAGGGTAGCATAGCTTTGAGCGATAGCTTAAATTGACAAGAGGCTCGAGTACTTTATTGTTACAAAATTTCAAGGTTTTATGACGCTCCAGTAAAAAGTTACAAGCATTTGTATGTTGCAAACTTTGATAGGTATAGGATGCACCGTATAGAAGTTAGGGCCATTTGAAGTTTTATCAGTGTTTGATTTGGGAGTCAAGGGAAGCATAGCTTTGGGCGATAGCTTAAATTGACAAGAGAATCGAGTACTTTATTGTTACAAAATTTCGAGGTTTTATGACGCTCCAATAAAAAGTTACAAGCATTTATATGTTGCAAACTTTGATAGATGTAGGACGTACCGTATATAAGTTAGAGCCATTTGAAGTTTTATCAGTGTTTGATTTGGGACTCGAGGGTAGCATAGCTCTGAGCGATAGCTTAAATTGACAAGAGGCTCGAGTACTTTATTGTTAGAAAATTTCAAGGTTTTATGACGCTCCAGTAAAAAGTTACAAGCATTTGTATGTTGCAATCTTTGATAGGTGTAGGACGCACCGTATAGAAGTTAGGGCCATTTAAAGATTTATCAGTGTTTGATTTGTGACTCAAGGGTAGCATAGCTTTGAGCGATAGCTTAAATTGACAGGAGGCTCGAGTACTTTATTGTAACAAAATTTCAAGGTTTTATGGCGCTTCAGTAAAAAGTTACAAGCATTTGTATGTTGCAAACTTTGATAGGTATAGGACGTACCGTATAGAAGTTAGGGCCATTGGAAGTTTTTTCAGTGTTTGATTTGGGACTCAAGTGTAGCATAGCTTTGAGCGATAACTTAAATTGACAAGAGGCTCGAGTTCTTTATTGTTACAAAATTTCAAGGTTTTATGGCGCTTCAGTAAAAAGTTACAAGCATTTGTATGTTGCAAACTTTGATAGGTATAGGCCGTACCGTATAGAAGTTAGGTCCATTTGAAGTTCTATCAGTGTTTTATTTGGGACTCAAGGGTAGCATAGCTTTGAGCGATAGCTTAAATTGACAAGAGGCTCGAGTACTTTATTGTTACAAAATTTCAAGGTTTTATGACGCTCCAGTAAAAAGTTACAAGCATTTGTATGTTGCAAACTTTGATAGGTATAGGATGCACCGTATACAAGTTAGGGCCATTTGAAGTTTTATCAGTGTTTGATTTGGGAGTCAAGGGAAGCATAGCTTTGGGCGATAGCTTAAATTGACAGGAGGCTCGAGTACTTTATTGTAACAAAATTTCAAGGTTTTATGGCGCTTCAGTAAAAAGTTACAAGCATTTGTATGTTGCAAACTTTGATAGGTATAGGACGTACCGTATAGAAGTTAGGGCCATTTGAAGTTTTATCAGTGTTTGATTTGGGACTCAAGGGTAGCATAGCTTTGAGCGATAGCTTAAATTGACAAGAGGCTCGAGTACTTTATTGTTACAAAATTTCAAGGTTTTATGACGCTCCAGTAAAAAGTTACAAGCATTTGTATGTTGCAATCTTTGATAGGTGTAGGACGTACCGTATAGAAATTAGGGCCATTTAAACATTTATCAGTGTTTGATTTTTGACTCAAGGGTAGCATAGCTTTGAGCGATAGCTTAAATTGACAAGAGCCTCGAGTACTTTATTCTTACAAATATTCAAGGTTTTATGTCGCACCAGTAAAAAGTTACAAGCATTTGTATGTTGCAAACTTTGATAGGTATAGGATGCACCGTACAGAAGTTAGGGCCATTTGAAGTTTTATCAGTGTTTGATTTGGGAGTCAAGGGAAGCATAGTTTGAGCGATAGCTTAAATTGACAAGAGAATCGAGTACTTTATTGTTACAAAATTTCGAGGTTTTATGACGCTCCAGTAAAAAGTTACAAGCATGTGTATGTTGCAAACTTTGATAGATGTAGGACGTACCGTATATAAGTTAGAGCCATTTGAAGTTTTATCAGTGTTTGATTTGCGGCGCGAGGGTAGCATAGCTCTGGGCGATAGCTTAAATTGACAAGAGGCTCGAGTACTTTATTGTTACAAAATTTCAAGGTTTTATGACGCTCCAGTAAAAAGTTACAAGCATTTGCATGTTGCAAACTTTGATAGGTGTAGCACGTACCGTATAGCAGTTGGGGCCATTTGAAGTTTTATCAGTGTTTAATTTGTGACTCAAGGGTAGCATAGCTTTGAGCGATAGCTTAAATTGACAAGAGGCTCGAGTACTTTATTGTTACAAAATTTCAAGGTTTTATGACGCTCCAGTAAAAAGTTACAAGCATTTGTATGTTGCAATCTTTGATAGGTGTAGGACGTACCGTATAGAAGTTAGGGCCATTTAAAGATTTATCAGTGTTTGATTTGTGACTCAAGGGTAGCATAGCTTTGAGCGATAGCTTAAATTGACAAGAGGCTCGAGTACTTTATTGTTACAAATATTCAAGGTTTTATGACGCTCCAGTAAAAAGTTACAAGCATTTGTATGTTGCAAACTTTGATAGGTGTGGCACGTACCGTATAGCAGTTGGGGCCATTTGAAGTTTTATCAGTGTTTGATTGGTGACTCAAGGGTAGCATAGCTTTGAGCGATAGCTTAAATTGACAAGAGGCTCGAGTACTTTATTGTTACAAAATTTCAAGGTTTTATGACGCTCCAGTAAAAAGTTACAAGCATTTGTATGTTGCAATCTTTGATAGGTGTAGGACGTACCGTATAGAAGTTAGGGCCATTTAAAGATTTATCAGTGTTTGATTTGTGACTCAAGGGTAGCATAGCTTTGAGCGATAGCTTAAATTGACAAGAGGCTCGAGTACTTTATTGTTACAAATATTCAAGGTTTTATGACGCACCAGTAAAAAGTTACAAGCATTTGTATGTTGCAAACTTTGATAGGTATAGGATGCACCGTATAGAAGTTAGGGCCATTTGAAGTTTTATCAGTGTTTGATTTGGGAGTCAAGGGAAGCATAGCTTTGAGCGATAGCTTAAATTGACAAGAGAATCGAGTACTTTATTGTTACAAAATTTCGAGGTTTTATGACGCTCCAGTAAAAAGTTACAAGCATTTGTATGTTGCAAACTTTGATAGATGTAGGACGTACAGTATATAAGTTAGAGCCATTTGAAGTTTTATCAGTGTTTGATTTGGGACTCGAGGGTAGCATAGCTCTGGGCGATAGCTTAAATTGACAAGAGGCTCGAGTACTTTATTCTTACAAAATTTCAAGGTTTTATGACGCTCCAGTAAAAAGTTACAAGCATTTGCATGTTGCAAACTTTGATAGGTGTAGCACGTACCGTATAGCAGTTGGGGCCATTTGAAGTTTTATCAGTGTTTGATTTGTGACTCAAGGGTAGCATAGCTTTGAGCGATAGCTTAAATTGACAAGAGGCTCGAGTACTTTATTGTTACAAAATTTCAAGGTTTTATGACGCTCCAGTAAAAAGTTACAAGCATTTGTATGTTGCAATCTTTGATAGGTGTAGGACGTACCGTATAGAAGTTAGGGCCATTTAAAGATTTATCAGTGTTTGATTTGTGACTCAAGGGTATCATAGCTTTGAGCGATAGCTTAAATTGACAAGAGGCTCGAGTACTTTATTGTTACAAATATTCAAGGTTTTATGACGCTCCAGTAAAAAGTTACAAGCATTTGTATGTTGCAAACTTTGATAGGTATAGGATGCACCGTATAGAAGTTAGGGCCATTTGAAGTTTTATCAGTGTTTGATTTGGGAGTCAAGGGAAGCATAGCTTTGAGCGATAGCTTAAATTGACAAGAGAATCGAGTACTTTATTGTTACAAAATTTCGAGGTTTTATGACGCTCCAGTAAAAAGTTACAAGCATTTGTATGTTGCAAACTTTGATAGATGTAGGACGTACCGTATATAAGTTAGAGCCATTTGAAGTTTTATCAGTGTTTGATTTGGGACTCGAGAGTAGCATAGCTCTGAGCGATAGCTTAAATTGACAAGAGGCTCGAGTACTTTATTGTTACAAAATTTCAAGGTTTTATGACGCTCCAGTAAAAAGTTACAAGCATTTGCATATTGCAAACTTTGATAGGTGTAGCACGTACCGTATAGCAGTTGGGGCCATTTGAAGTTTTATCAGTGTTTGATTTGTGACTCAAGGGTAGCATAGCTTTGAGCGATAGCTTAAATTGACAAGAGGCTCTAATACTTTATTGTTACAAAATTTCAAGGTTTTATGACGCTCCAGTAAAAAGTTACAAGCATTTGTATGTTGCAATCTTTGATAGGTGTAGGACGTACCGTATAGAAGTTAGGGCCATTGGAAGTTTTTTCAGTGTTTGATTAGGGACTCAAGTGTAGCATAGCTTTGAGCGATAACTTAAATTGACAAGAGGCTCGAGTTCTTTATTGTTACAAAATTTCAAGGTTTTATGGCGCTTCAGTAAAAAGTTACAAGCATTTGTATGTTGCAAACTTTGATTGGTATAGGCCGTAGCGTATAGAAGTTAGGTCCATTTGAAGTTCTATCAGTGTATTATTTGGGACTCAAGCGTAGCATAGCTTTGAGCGATAGCTTAAATTGACAAGAGGCTCGAGTACTTTATTGTTACAAAATTTCAAGGTTTTATGACGCTCCAGTAAAAAGTTACAAGCATTTGTATGTTGCTAACTTTGATAGGTGTAGGACGTACCGTATAGAAGTTAGGGCCATTTGAAGTTTTATCAGTGTTTGATTTGGGACTCAAGTGTAGCATAGCTTTGAGCGATAACTTAAATTGACAAGCGGCTCGAGTTCTTTATTGTTACAAAATTTCAAGGTTTTATGGCGCTTCAGTAAAAAGTTACAAGCATTTGTATGTTGCAAACTTTGATTGGTATAGGCCGTAGCGTATAGAAGTTAGGTCCATTTGAAGTTCTATCAGTGTATTATTTGGGACTCAAGCGTAGCATAGCTTTGAGCGATAGCTTAAATTGACAAGAGGCTCGAGTACTTTATTGTTACAAAATTTCATCGTTTTATGACGCTTCAGTAAAAAGTTACAAGCATTTGTATGTTGCAAACGTTGATAGGTATAGGATGCACTGCGTAGAAGTTAGGACCATTTGAAGTTTTATCAGTGTTTGATTTGGGACTCAAGGGTAGCATAGCTTCGATCGATAGCTTAAATTGACAAGAGGCTCGAGTACTTTATTGTTACAAAATTTCAAGGTTTTATGGCGCTTCAATAAAAAGTTACAAGCATTTGTATGTTGCAAACTCTGATAGGTGTAGGACGTATCGTATAGAAGTTAGAGCCATTTGACGTTTTATCAGTGTTTGATTTCGGACTCAAGGGTAGCATAGCTATGAGCGATAGCTTAAATTAACAAGAGGCTCGAGTACTTTATTGTTACAAAATTTCAAGGTTTTATGGCTCTTCAGTAAAAAGTTACAAGCATTTGTATGTTTCAAACTTTGATAGGTATAGGATGCACTGTGTAGAAGTTAGGGCCATTTGAAGTCTTATCAGTGTTTGATTTGGGACTCAAGGGTAGCATAGCTTCGAGCGATAGCTTAAATTGACAAGAGGCTCGAGTACTTTATTGTTACAAAATTTAAAGGTTTTATGATGCTCCAGTAAAAAGTTACAAGCATTTGTATGTTGCAAACTTTGATAGGTGTAGGACGTATCGTATAGAAGTTAGTGGTATTTGAAGTTTTATCAGTGTTTGATTTTTGACTCAAGGGTAGCATAGCTATGAGCGATAGCTTAAATTGACAAGAGGCTCGAGAACTTTATTGTTACAAAATTTCAAGGTTTTATGACGCTCCAGTAAAAAGTTACAAGCAGTTGCATGTTGCAAACTTTGATAGGTGTAGCACGTACCGTATAGCAGTTGGGGCCTTTTGAAGTTTTATCAGTGTTTGATTTGTGACTCAAGGGTAGCATAGCTTTGAGCGATAGTTTAAATTGACAAGAGGCTCGAGTACTTTATTGTTACAAAATTTCAAGGTTTTATGACGCTCCAGTAAAAAGTTACAAGCATTTGTATGTTGCAATCTTTGATAGGTGTAGGACGTACCGTATAGAAGTTAGGGCCATTGGAAGTTTTTTCAGTGTTTGATTTGGGACGCAAGTGTAGCATAGCTTTGAGCGATAACTTAAATTGACAAGAGGCTCGAGTTCTTTATTGTTACAAAATTTCATGGTTTTATGGCGCTTCAGTAAAAAGTTACAAGCATTTGTATGTTGCAAACTTTGATTGGTATAGGCCGTAGCGTATAGAAGTTAGGTCCATTTGAAGTTCTATCAGTGTATTATTTGGGACTCAAGCGTAGCATAGCTTTGAGCGATAGCTTAAATTGACAAGAGGCTCGAGTACTTTATTGTTACAAAATTTCATGGTTTTATGACGCTTCAGTAAAAAGTTACAAGTATTTGTATGTTGCAAACGTTGATAGGTATAGGATGCACTGCGTAGAAGTTAGGACCATTTGAAGTTTTATCAGTGTTTGATTTGGGACTCAAGGGTAGCATAGCTTCGATCGATAGCTTAAATTGACAAGAGGCTCGAGTACTTTATTGTTACAAAATTTCAAGGTTTTATGGCGCTTCAGTAAAAAGTTACAAGCATTTGTATGTTGCAAACTTTGATAGGTATAGGATGCACCGTATAGAAGTTAGGGCCATTTGAAGTTTTATCAGTGTTTGATTTGGGAGTCAAGGGAAGCATAGCTTTGAGCGATAGCTTAAATTGACAAGAGAATCGAGTACTTTATTGTTACAAAATTTCGAGGTTTTATGACGCTCCAGTAAAAAGTTACAAGCATTTGTATGTTGCAAACTTTGATAGATGTAGGACGTACCGTATATAAGTTAGAGCCATTTGAAGTTTTATCAGTGTTTGATTTGGGACTCGAGGGTAGCATAGCTCTGGGCGATAGCTTAAATTGACAAGAGGCTCGAGTACTTTATTCTTACAAAATTTCAAGGTTTTATGACGCTCCAGTAAAAAGTTACAAGCATTTGCATGTTGCAAACTTTGATAGGTGTAGCACGTACCGTATAGCAGTTGGGGCCATTTGAAGTTTTATCAGTGTTTGATTTGTGACTCAAGGGTAGCATAGCTTTGAGCGATAGCTTAAATTGACAAGAGGCTCGAGTACTTTATTGTTACAAAATTTCAAGGTTTTATGACGCTCCAGTAAAAAGTTACAAGCATTTGTATGTTGCAATCTTTGATAGGTGTAGGACGTACCGTATAGAAGTTAGGGCCATTTAAAGATTTATCAGTGTTTGATTTGTGACTCAAGGGTATCATAGCTTTGAGCGATAGCTTAAATTGACAAGAGGCTCGAGTACTTTATTGTTACAAATATTCAAGGTTTTATGACGCTCCAGTAAAAAGTTACAAGCATTTGTATGTTGCAAACTTTGATAGGTATAGGATGCACCGTATAGAAGTTAGGGCCATTTGAAGTTTTATCAGTGTTTGATTTGGGAGTCAAGGGAAGCATAGCTTTGAGCGATAGCTTAAATTGACAAGAGAATCGAGTACTTTATTGTTACAAAATTTCGAGGTTTTATGACGATCCAGTAAAAAGTTACAAGCATTTGTATGTTGCAAACTTTGATAGATGTAGGACGTACCGTATATAAGTTAGAGCCATTTGAAGTTTTATCAGTGTTTGATTTGGGACTCGAGAGTAGCATAGCTCTGAGCGATAGCTTAAATTGACAAGAGGCTCGAGTACTTTATTGTTACAAAATTTCAAGGTTTTATGACGCTCCAGTAAAAAGTTACAAGCATTTGCATGTTGCAAACTTTGATAGGTGTAGCACGTACCGTATAGCAGTTGGGGCCATTTGAAGTTTTATCAGTGTTTGATTTGTGACTCAAGGGTAGCATAGCTTTGAGCGATAGCTTAAATTGACAAGAGGCTCTAGTACTTTATTGTTACAAAATTTCAAGGTTTTATGACGCTCCAGTAAAAAGTTACAAGCATTTGTATGTTGCAATCTTTGATAGGTGTAGGACGTACCGTATAGAAGTTAGGGCCATTGGAAGTTTTTTCAGTGTTTGATTAGGGACTCAAGTGTAGCATAGCTTTGAGCGATAACTTAAATTGACAAGAGGCTCGAGTTCTTTATTGTTACAAAATTTCAAGGTTTTATGGCGCTTCAGTAAAAAGTTACAAGCATTTGTATGTTGCAAACTTTGATTGGTATAGGCCGTAGCGTATAGAAGTTAGGTCCATTTGAAGTTCTATCAGTGTATTATTTGGAACTCAAGCGTAGCATAGCTTTGAGCGATAGCTTAAATTGACAAGAGGCTCGAGTACTTTATTGTTACAAAATTTCAAGATTTTATGACGCTCCAGTAAAAAGTTACAAGCATTTGTATGTTGCTAACTTTGATAGGTGTAGGACGTACCGTATAGAAGTTAGGGCCATTTGAAGTTTTATCAGTGTTTGATTTGGGACTCAAGTGTATCATAGCTTTGAGCGATAACTTAAATTGACAAGCGGCTCGAGTTCTTTATTGTTACAAAATTTCAAGGTTTTATGGCGCTTCAGTAAAAAGTTACAAGCATTTGTATGTTGCAAACTTTGATTGGTATAGGCCGTAGCGTATAGAAGTTAGGTCCATTTGAAGTTCTATCAGTGTATTATTTGGGACTCAAGCGTAGCATAGCTTTGAGCGATAGCTTAAATTGACAAGAGGCTCGAGTACTTTATTGTTACAAAATTTCATGGTTTTATGACGCTTCAGTAAAAAGTTACAAGCATTTGTATGTTGCAAACGTTGATAGGTATAGGATGCACTGCGTAGAAGTTAGGACCATTTGAAGTTTTATCAGTGTTTGATTTGGGACTCAAGGGTAGCATAGCTTCGATCGATAGCTTAAATTGACAAGAGGCTCGAGTACTTTATTGTTACAAAATTTCAAGGTTTTATGGCGCTTCAGTAAAAAGTTACAAGCATTTGTATGTTGCAAACTCTGATAGGTGTAGGACGTACCGTAAAGAAGTTAGGGCCATTTGAAGTTTTATCAGTGTTTGCTTTGGGATTCAAGGGTAGCATAGCTTTGAGCGATAGCTTAAATTGACAAGAGGCTCGAGTACTTTATTGTTACAAAATTTCAAGGTTTTATGACGCTTCAGTAAAAAGTTACAAGCATTTGTATGTTTCAAACTTTGATAGGTATAGGATGCACTGTGTAGAAGTTAGGGCCATTTGAAGTCTTATCAGTGTTTGATTTGGGACTCAAGGGTAGCATAGCTTCGAGCGATAGCTTAAATTGAAAAGAGGCTCGAGTACTTTATTGTTACAAAATTTAAAGGTTTTATGATGCTCCAGTAAAAAGTTACAAGCATTTGTATGTTGCAAACTTTGATAGGTGTAGGACGTATCGTATAGAAGTTAGTGGTATTTGAAGTTTTATCAGTGTTTGATTTTTGACTCAAGGGTAGCATAGCTATGAGCGATAGCTTAAATTGACAAGAGGCTCGAGAACTTTATTGTTACAAAATTTCAAGGTTTTATGACGATCCAGTAAAAAGTTACAAGCATTTGCATGTTGCAAACTTTGATAGGTGTAGCACGTACCGTATAGCAGTTGGGGCCTTTTGAAGTTTTATCAGTGTTTGATTTGTGACTCAAGGGTAGCATAGCTTTGAGCGATAGCTTAAATTGACAAGAGGCTCGAGTACTTTATTGTTACAAAATTTCAAGGTTTTATGACGCTCCAGTAAAAAGTTACAAGCATTTGTATGTTGCAATCTTTGATAGGTGTAGGACGTACCGTATAGAAGTTAGGGCCATTGGAAGTTTTTTCAGTGTTTGATTTGGGACGCAAGTGTAGCATAGCTTTGAGCGATAACTTAAATTGACAAGAGGCTCGAGTTCTTTATTGTTACAAAATTTCATGGTTTTATGGCGCTTCAGTAAAAAGTTACAAGCATTTGTATGTTGCAAACTTTGATTGGTATAGGCCGTAGCGTATAGAAGTTAGGTCCATTTGAAGTTCTATCAGTGTATTATTTGGGACTCAAGCGTAGCATAGCTTTGAGCGATAGCTTAAATTGACAAGAGGCTCGAGTACTTTATTGTTACAAAATTTCATGGTTTTATGACGCTTCAGTAAAAAGTTACAAGTATTTGTATGTTGCAAACGTTGATAGGTATAGGATGCACTGCGTAGAAGTTAGGACCATTTGAAGTTTAATCAGTGTTTGATTTGGGACTCAAGGGTAGCATAGCTTCGATCGATAGCTTAAATTGACAAGAGGCTCGAGTACTTTATTGTTACAAAATTTCAAGGTTTTATGGCGCTTCAGTAAAAAGTTACAAGCATTTGTATGTTGCAAACTCTGATAGGTGTAGGACGTATCGTATATAAGTTAGAGCCATTTGACGTTTTATCAGTGTTTGATTTCGGACTCAAGGGTAGCATAGCTATGAGCGACAGCTTAAATTGACAAGAGGCTCGAGTACTTTATTGTTACAAAATTTCAAGGTTTTATGGCGCTTCAGTAAAAAGTTACAAGCATTTGTATGTTGCAAACTTTGATAGGTGTAGGACGTACCGTAAAGAAGTTAGGGCCATTTGAAGTTTTATCAGTGTTTGCTTTGGGATTCAAGGGTAGCATAGCTTTGAGCGATAGCTTAAATTGACAAGAGGCTCGAGTACTTTATTGTTACAAAATTTCAAGGTTTTATGACGCTTCAGTAAAAAGTTACAAGCAATTGTATGTTTCAAACTTTGATAGGTATAGGATGCACTGTGTAGAAGTTAGGGCCATTTGAAGTTTTATCAGTGTTTGATTTGGGACTCAAGGGTAGCATAGCTTCGAGCGATAGCTTAAATTGACAAGAGGCTCGAGTACTTTATTGTTACAAAATTCCAAGGTTTTATGACGCTCCAGTAAAAAGTTACAAGGATTTGTATGTTGCAAACTTTGATAGGTGTAGGACGTATCGTATAAAAGTTAGGGCCACCTGAAGTTTTAACAGTGTTTGCTTTGGGATTCAAGGGTAGCATAGCTTTGAGCGATAGCTTAAATTGACAAGAGGCTCGAGTACTTTATTGTTACAAAATTTCATGGTTTTATGACGCTTCAGTAAAAAGTTACAAGCATTTGTATGTTGCAAACGTTGATAGGTAGCGGAGAAGTTAGGACCATTTGAAGTTTTATCAGTGTTTGATTTGGGACTCAAGGGTAGCATAGCTTCGATCGATAGCTTAAATTGACAAGAGGCTCGAGTACTTTATTGTTACAAAATTTCAAGGTTTTATGGCGCTTCAGTAAAAAGTTACAAGCATTTGTATGTTGCAAACTCTGATAGGTGTAGGACGTATCGTATAGAAGTTAGAGCCATTTGACGTTGTATCAGTGTTTGATTTCGGACTCAAGGGTAGCATAGCTATGAGCGATAGCTTAAATTGACAAGAGGCTCGAGTACTTTATTGTTACAAAATTTCAAGGTTTTATGGCGCTTCAGTAAAAAGTTACAAGCATTTGTATGTTGCAAACTTTGATAGGTGTAGGACGTGCCGTAAAGAAGTTAGGGCCATTTGAAGTTTTATCAGTGTTTGCTTTGGGATTCAAGGGTAGCATAGCTTTGAGCGATAGCTTAAATTGACAAGAGCCTCGAGTACTTTATTGTTACAAAATTTCAAGGTTTTATGACGCTTCAGTAAAAAGTTACAAGCATTTGTATGTTTCAAACTTTGATAGGTATAGGATGCACTGTGTAGAAGTTAGGGCCATTTGAAGTTTTATCAGTGTTTGATTTGGGACTCAAGGGTAGCATAGCTTCGAGCGATAGCTTAAATTGACAAGAGGCTCGAGTACTTTATTGTTACAAAATTTAAAGGTTTTATGATGCTCCAGTAAAAAGTTACAAGCATTTGTATGTTGCAAACTTTGATAGGTGTAGGACGTATCGTATAGAAGTTAGTGGTATTTGAAGTTTTATCAGTGTTTGATTTGGGACTCAAGGGTAGCATAGCTATGAGCGATAGCTTAAATTGACAAGAGGCTCGAGAACTTTATTGTTACAAAATTTCAAGGTTTTATGACGCTCCAGTAAAAAGTTACAAGCATTTGCATGTTGCAAACTTTGATAGGTGTAGGACGTACCGTATAGCAGTTGGGGCGATTTGAAGTTTTATCAGTGTTTGATTTTTGACTCAAGGGTAGGATAGCTTTGAGCGATAGCTTAAATTGACAAGAGGCTCGATTACTTTATTGTTACAAAATTTCAAGGTTTTATGACGCTCCAGTAAAAAGTTATAAGCATTTGTATGTTGCAAACTTTGATAGGTGTAGAACGTATCGTATAGAAGTTAGAGTCATTTGAAGTTGTATCAGTGTTTGATTTGGGACTCAAGGGTAGCATAGCTTCGAGCGATAGCTTAAATTGACAAGAGGCTCGAGTACTTTATTGTTACAAAATTCCAAGGTTTTATGACGCTCCAGTAAAAAGTTACAAGGATTTGTATGTTGCAAACTTTGATAGGTGTAGGACGTATCGTATAAAAGTTAGGGCCACTTGAAGTTTTAACAGTGTTTGCTTTGGGATTCAAGGGTAGCATAGCTTTGAGCGATAGCTTAAATTGACAAGAGGCTCGAGTACTTTATTGTTACAAAATTTCATGGTTTTATGACGCTTCAGTAAAAAGTTACAAGCATTTGTATGTTGCAAACGTTGATAGGTAGCGGAGAAGTTAGGACCATTTGAAGTTTTATCAGTGTTTGATTTGGGACTCAAGGGTAGCATAGCTTCGATCGATAGCTTAAATTGACAAGAGGCTCGAGTACTTTATTGTTACAAAATTTCAATGTTTTATGGCGCTTCAGTAAAAAGTTACAAGCATTTGTATGTTGCAAACTCTGATAGGTGTAGGACGTATCGTATAGAAGTTAGAGCCATTTGACGTTTTATCAGTGTTTGATTTCGGACTCAAGGGTAGCATAGCTATGAGCGATAGCTTAAATTGACAAGAGGCTCGAGTACTTTATTGTTACAAAATTTCAAGGTTTTATGGCGGTTCAGTAAAAAGTTACAAGCATTTGTATGTTGCAAACTTTGATAGGTGTAGGACGTGCCGTAAAGAAGTTAGGGCCATTTGAAGTTTTATCAGTGTTTGCTTTGGGATTCAAGGGTAGCATAGCTTTGAGCGATAGCTTAAATTGACAAGAGGCTCGAGTACTTTATTGTTACAAAATTTAAAGGTTTTATGACGCTTCAGTAAAAAGTTACAAGCATTTGTATGTTTCAAACTTTGATAGGTATAGGATGCACTGTGTAGAAGTTAGGGCCATTTGAAGTTTTATCAGTGTTTGATTTGGGACTCAAGGGTAGCATAGCTTCGAGCGATAGCTTAAATTGACAAGAGGCTCGAGTACTTTATTGTTACAAAATTTAAAGGTTTTATGATGCTCCAGTAAAAAGTTACAAGCATTTGTATGTTGCAAACTTTGATAGGTGTAGGACGTATCGTATAGAAGTTAGTGGTATTTGAAGTTTTATCAGTGTTTGATTTGGGACTCAAGGGTAGCATAGCTATGAGCGATAGCTTAAATTGACAAGAGGCTCGAGTACTTTATTGTTACAAAATTTCAAGGTTTTATGACGCTCCAGTAAAAAGTTACAAGCATTTGCATGTTGCAAACTTTGATAGGTGTAGGACGTACCGTATAGCAGTTGGGGCGATTTGAAGTTTTATCAGTGTTTGATGTTTGACTCAAGGGTAGGATAGCTTTGAGCGATAGCTTAAATTGACAAGAGGCTCGATTACTTTATTGTTACAAAATTTCAAGGTTTTATGACGCTCCAGTAAAAAGTTATAAGCATTTGTATGTTGCAAACTTTGATAGGTGTAGGACGTATCGTATAGAAGTTAGAGTCATTTGAAGTTGTATCAGTGTTTGATTTGGGACTCAAGGGTAGCATAGCTTTGAGCGATAGCTTAAATTGACAAGAGGCTCGAGTTCTTTATTGTTACAAAATTTCAAGGTTTTATGACGCTCCAGTAAAAAGTTACAAGCATTTGTATGTTGTAAACTTTGATAGGTGTAGGACGTACCGTTAAGAAGTTAGGTCCATTTGAAGTTTTATCAGTGTTTGCTTTGGGATTCAAGGGTAGCATAGCTTTGAGAGATATCTTAAATAGACAAGAGGCTCGAGTACTTTATTGTTACAAAATTTCATGGTTTTATGACGCTTCAGTAAAAAGTTACAAGCATTTGTATGTTGCAAACGTTGATAGGTAGCGGAGAAGTTAGGACCATTTGAAGTTTTATCAGTGTTTGATTTGGGACTCAAGGGTAGCATAGCTTCGATCGATAGCTTAAATTGACAAGAGGCTCGAGTACTTTATTGTTACAAAATTTCAATGTTTTATGGCGCTTCAGTAAAAAGTTACAAGCATTTGTATGTTGCAAACTCTGATAGGTGTAGGACGTATCGTATAGAAGTTAGAGCCATTTGACGTTTTATCAGTGTTTGATTTCGGACTCAAGGGTAGCATAGCTATGAGCGATAGCTTAAATTGACAAGAGGCTCGAGTACTTTATTGTTACAAAATTTCAAGGTTTTATGGCGGTTCAGTAAAAAGTTACAAGCATTTGTATGTTGCAAACTTTGATAGGTGTAGGACGTGCCGTAAAGAAGTTAGGGCCATTTGAAGTTTTATCAGTGTTTGCTTTGGGATTCAAGGGTAGCATAGCTTTGAGCGATAGCTTAAATTGACAAGAGGCTCGAGTACTTTATTGTTACAAAATTTAAAGGTTTTATGACGCTTCAGTAAAAAGTTACAAGCATTTGTATGTTTCAAACTTTGATAGGTATAGGATGCACTGTGTAGAAGTTAGGGCCATTTGAAGTTTTATCAGTGTTTGATTTGGGACTCAAGGGTAGCATAGCTTCGAGCGATAGCTTAAATTGACAAGAGGCTCGAGTACTTTATTGTTACAAAATTTAAAGGTTTTATGATGCTCCAGTAAAAAGTTACAAGCATTTGTATGTTGCAAACTTTGATAGGTGTAGGACGTATCGTATAGAAGTTAGTGGTATTTGAAGTTTTATCAGTGTTTGATTTGGGACTCAAGGGTAGCATAGCTATGAGCGATAGCTTAAATTGACAAGAGGCTCGAGTACTTTATTGTTACAAAATTTCAAGGTTTTATGACGCTCCAGTAAAAAGTTACAAGCATTTGCATGTTGCAAACTTCGATAGGTGTAGGACGTACCGTATAGCAGTTGGGGCGATTTGAAGTTTTATCAGTGTTTGATGTTTGACTCAAGGGTAGGATAGCTTTGAGCGATAGCTTAAATTGACAAGAGGCTCGATTACTTTATTGTTACAAAATTTCAAGGTTTTATGACGCTCCAGTAAAAAGTTATAAGCATTTGTATGTTGCAAACTTTGATAGGTGTAGGACGTATCGTATAGAAGTTAGAGTCATTTGAAGTTGTATCAGTGTTTGATTTGGGACTCAAGGGTAGCATAGCTTTGAGCGATAGCTTAAATTGACAAGAGGCTCGAGTTCTTTATTGTTACAAAATTTCAAGGTTTTATGACGCTCCAGTAAAAAGTTACAAGCATTTGTATGTTGTAAACTTTGATAGGTGTAGGACGTACCGTTAAGAAGTTAGGTCCATTTGAAGTTTTATCAGTGTTTGCTTTGGGATTCAAGGGTAGCATAGCTTTGAGAGATATCTTAAATAGACAAGAGGCTCGAGTACTTTATTGTTACAAAATTTCAAGGTTTTATGACACTTCAGTAAAAAGTTACAAGTATTTGTATGTTGCAAACTTTGATAGGTATAGGATGCACTGTGTAGAAGTTAGGGCCATTTGAAGTTTTATCAGTGTTTGATGTTTGACTCAAGGGTAGGATAGCTTTGAGCGATAGCTTAAATTGACAAGAGGCTCGATTACTTTATTGTTACAAAATTTCAAGGTTTTATGACGCTCCAGTAAAAAGTTATAAGCATTTGTATGTTGCAAACTTTGATAGGTGTAGAACGTATCGTATAGAAGTTAGAGTCATTTGAAGTTGTATCAGTGTTTGATTTGGGACTCAAGGGCAGCATAGCTTCGAGCGATAGCTTAAATTGACAAGAGGCTCGAGTACTTTATTGTTACAAAATTCCAAGGTTTTATGACGCTCCAGTAAAAAGTTACAAGGATTTGTATGTTGCAAACTTTGATAGGTGTAGGACGTATCGTATAAAAGTTAGGGCCACTTGAAGTTTTAACAGTGTTTGCTTTGGGATTCAAGGGTAGCATAGCTTTGAGCGATAGCTTAAATTGACAAGAGGCTCGAGTACTTTATTGTTACAAAATTTCATGGTTTTATGACGCTTCAGTAAAAAGTTACAAGCATTTGTATGTTGCAAACGTTGATAGGTAGCGGAGAAGTTAGGACCATTTGAAGTTTTATCAGTGTTTGATTTGGGACTCAAGGGTAGCATAGCTTCGATCGATAGCTTAAATTGACAAGAGGCTCGAGTACTTTATTGTTACAAAATTTCAAGGTTTTATGGCGCTTCAGTAAAAAATTACAAGCATTTGTATGTTGCAAACTCTGATAGGTGTAGGACGTATCGTATAGAAGTTAGAGCCATTTGACGTTTTATCAGTGTTTGATTTCGGACTCAAGGGTAGCATAGCTATGAGCGATAGCTTAAATTGACAAGAGGCTCGAGTACTTTATTGTTACAAAATTTCAAGGTTTTATGGCGCTTCAGTAAAAAGTTACAAGCATTTGTATGTTGCAAACTTTGATAGGTGTAGGACGTGCCGTAAAGAAGTTAGGGCCATTTGAAGTTTTATCAGTGTTTGCTTTGGGATTCAAGGGTAGCATAGCTTTGAGCGATAGCTTAAATTGACAAGAGGCTCGAGTACTTTATTGTTACAAAATTTAAAAGTTTTATGACGCTTCAGTAAAAAGTTACAAGCATTTGTATGTTTCAAACTTTGATAGGTATAGGATGCACTGTGTAGAAGTTAGGGCCATTTGAAGTTTTATCAGTGTTTGATTTGGGACTCAAGGGTAGCATAGCTTCGAGCGATAACTTAAATTGACAAGAGGCTCGAGTACTTTATTGTTACAAAATTTAAAGGTTTTATGATGCTCCAGTAAAAAGTTACAAGCATTTGTATGTTGCAAACTTTGATAGGTGTAGGACGTATCGTATAGAAGTTAGTGGTATTTGAAGTTTTATCAGTGTTTGATTTGGGACTCAAGGGTAGCATAGCTATGAGCGATAGCTTAAATTGACAAGAGGCTCGATTACTTTATTGTTACAAAATTTCAAGGTTTTATGACGCTCCAGTAAAAAGTTACAAGCATTTGCATGTTGCAAACTTTGATAGGTGTAGGACGTACCGTATAGCAGTTGGGGCGATTTGAAGTTTTATCAGAGTTTGATGTTTGACTCAAGGGTAGGATAGCTTTGAGCGATAGCTTAAATGGGCAAGATTCTCGAGTACTTTATTGTTACAAAATTTCAAGGTTCTATAACGCTCCAGTAAAAAGTTACAAGCATTTGTATGTTGCAATCTTTGATAGGTGTAGGACATACCCTATAGAAGTTAGGGCCATTGGAAGTTTTTTCAGTGTTTGATTTGGGACTCAAGGGTAGCATAGCTTTGAGCGATAGCTTAAATTGACAAGAGGCTCAAGTACTTTATTGTTACAAAATTTCAAGGTTTTATGGCGCTTCAATAAAAAGTTACAAGCATTTGGATGTTGCAAACTTTGATAGGTATAGGACGTATCGTATAGAAGTTAGAGCCATTTGAAGTTCTATCAGTGTTTGATTTGGGACTCAAGGGTAGCATAGCTTTGAGCGATAGCTTAAATTGACAAGAGGCTCGAGTTCTTTATTGTTACAAAATTTCAAGGTTTTATGACGCTCCAGTTAAAAGTTACAAGCATTTGTATGTTGTAAACTTTGATAGGTGTAGGACGTACCGTTAAGAAGTTAGGGCCATTTGAAGTTTTATCAGTGTTTGCTTTGGGATTCAAGGGTAGCATAGCTTTGAGAGATATCTTAAATAGACAAGAGGCTCGAGTACTTTATTGTTACAAAATTTCAAGGTTTTATGACGCTTCAGTAAAAAGTTACAAGTATTTGTATGTTGCAAACTTTGATAGGTATAGGATGCACTGTGTAGAAGTTAGAGCCATTTGAAGTTTTATCAGTGTTTGATTTGGGACTCAAGGGTAGCATAGCTTTGAGCGATAGCTTAAACTGACAAGAGACTCGAGTACTTAATTGTTACAAAATTTCAAGGTTTTATGACGCTTCAGTAAAAAGTTACAAGCATTTGTATGTTGCAATCTTTGATAGGTGTAGGACGTACCGTATAGAAGTTAGGGCCATTGGAAGTTTTTTCAGTGTTTGATTTGGGACTCAAGGGTAGCATAGCTTTGAGCGATAGCTTAAATTGACAAGAGGCTCGAGTACTTTATTGTTACAAAATTTCAAGGTTTTATGGCGCTTCAGTAAAAAGTGACAAGCATTTGTATGTTGCAAACTTTGATAGGTGTAGGACGTATCGTATAGAAGTTAGAGCCATTTGACGTTTTATCAGTGTTTGATTTCGGACTCAAGGGTAGCATAGCTATGAGCGATAACTAAATTGACAAGAGGCTCGAGTACTTTATTGTTACAAAATTTCAAGGTTTTATGGCGCTTCAGTAAAAAGTTACAAGCATTTATATGTTGCAAACTTTGATAGGTATAGGACGTACCGTATAGAAGTTAGGTCCATTTGAATTTCTATCAGTGTTTGATTTGGGATTCAAGGGTAGCATAGCTTTGAGCGATAGCTTAAATTGACAAGAGGCTCGAGTTCTTTATTGTTACAAAATTTCAAGGTTTTATGACTCTCCAGTAAAAAGTTACAAGCATTTGTATGCTGCAAGTTTTGATAGGTGTAGGACGTACCGTAAAGAAGTTAGGGCCATTTGAAGTTTTATCAGTGTTTGCTTTGGGATTCAAGGGTACCATAGCTTTGAGCGATAGCTTAAATTGACGAGAGGCTCGAGTACTTTATTGTTACAAAATTTCAAGGTTTTATGACGCTCCAGTAAAAAGTTATAAGCATTTGTATGTTGCAAACTTTGATAGGTGTAGGACGTATCGTATAGAAGTTACAGTCATTTGAAGTTGTATCAGTGTTTGATTTGGGACTCAAGGGCAGCATAGCTTCGAGCGATAGCTTAAATTGACAAGAGGCTCGAGTACTTTATTGTTACAAAATTCCAAGGTTTTATGACGCTCCAGTAAAAAGTTACAAGGATTTGTATGTTGCAAACTTTGATAGGTGTAGGACGTATCGTATAGAAGTTAGAGCCATTTGAAGTTTTATCAGTGTTTGATTTGGGACTCAAGGGTAGCATAGCTATGAGCGATAGCTTAAATTGACAAGAGACTCGAGTACTTTATTGTTACAAAAGTTCAAGGTTTTATGACGCTCCAGTGAAAAGTTACAAGCATTTGCATGTTGCAAACTTTGATAGGTGTAGGACATACCGTATAGCAGTTGGGGCCATTTGAAGTTTTATCAGTGTTTGATTTGGGACTCAAGGGTAGCATAGCTTTGAGCGATAGCTTAAATGGGCAAGATTCTCGAGTACTTTATTGTTACAAAATTTCAAGGTTCTATAACGCTCCAGTAAAAAGTTACAAGCATTTGTATGTTGCAATCTTTGATAGGTGTAGGACGTACCGTATAGAAGTTAGGGCCATTGGAAGTTTTTTCAGTGTTTGATTTGGGACTCAAGGTTAGCATAGCTTTGAGCGATAGCTTAAATTGACAAGAGGCTCGAGTACTTTATTGTTACAAAATTTCAAGGTTTTATGGCGCTTCAATAAAAAGTTACAAGCATTTGTATGTTGCAAACTTTGATAGGTATAGGACGTATCGTATAGAAGTTAGAGCCATTTGAAGTTCTATCAGTGTTTGATTTGGGACTCAAGGGTAGCATAGCTTTGAGCGATAGCTTAAATTGACAAGAGGCTCGAGTTCTTTATTGTTACAAAATTTCAAGGTTTTATGACGCTCCAGTAAAAACTTACAAGCATTTGTATGTTGCAAACTTTGATAGGTGTAGGACGTACCGTAAAGAAGTTAGGGCCATTTGAAGTTTTATCAGTGTTTGCTTTGGGATTCAAGGGTAGCTTAGCTTTGAGAGATATCTTAAATAGACAAGAGGCTGGAGTACTTTATTGTTACAAAATTTCAAGGTTTTATGACGCTCCAGTAAAAAGTTATAAGCATTTGTATGTTGCAAACTTTGATAGATGTAGGACGTATCGTATAGAAGTTAGAGTCATTTGAAGTTGTATCAGTGTTTGATTTGGGACTCAAGGGTAGCATAGCTTCGAGCGATAGCTTAAATTGACAAGAGGCTCGAGTACTTTATTGTTACAAAATTCCAAGGTTTTATGACGCTCCAGTAAAAAGTTACAAGGATTTGTATGTTGCAAACTTTGATAGGTGTAGGACGTATCGTATAGAAGTTAGAGCCATTTGAAGTTTTTTCAGTGTTTGATTTGGGACTCAAGTGTAGCATAGCTTTGAGCGATAACTTAAATTGACAAGAGGCTCGAGATCTTTATTGTTACAAAATTTCAAGGTTTTATGGCGCTTCATTAAAAAGTTACAAGCATTTGTATGTTGCAAACTTTGATTGGTATAGGCCGTAGCGTATAGAAGTTAGGTCCATTTGAAGTTCTATCAGTGTATTATTTGGGACTCAAGCGTAGCATAGCTTTGAGCGATAGCTTAAATTGACAAGAGGCTCGAGTACTTTATTGTTACAAAATTTCAAGGTTTTATGACGCGCCAGTAAAAAGTTACAAGCATTTGTATGTTGCTAACTTTGATAGGTGTAGGACGTACCGTATAGAAGTTAGGGCCATTTGAAGTTTTATCAGTGTTTGATTTGGGACTCAAGTGTAGCATAGCTTTGAGCGATAACTTAAATTGACAAGCGGCTCGAGTTCTTTATTGTTACAAAATTTCAAGGTTTTATGGCGCTTCAGTAAAAAGTTACAAGCATTTGTATGTTGCAAACTTTGATTGGTATAGGCCGTAGCGTATAGAAGTTAGGTCCATTTGAAGTTCTATCAGTGTATTATTTGGGACTCAAGCGTAGCATAGCTTTGAGCGATAGCTTAAATTGACAAGAGGCTCGAGTACTTTATTGTTACAAAATTTCATGGTTTTATGACGCTTCAGTAAAAAGTAACAAGCATTTGTATGTTGCAAACGTTGATAGGTATAGGATGCACTGCGTAGAAGTTAGGACCATTTGAAGTTTTATCAGTGTTTGATTTGGGACTCAAGGGTAGCATAGCTTCGATCGATAGCTTAAATTGACAAGAGGCTCGAGTACTTTATTGTTACAAAATTTCAAGGTTTTATGGCGCTTCAGTAAAAAGTTAAAAGCATTTGTATGTTGCAAACTCTGATAGGTGTAGGACGTATCGTATAGAAGTTAGAGCCATTTGACGTTTTATCAGTGTTTGATTTCGGACTCAAGGGTAGCATAGCTATGAGCGATAGCTTAAATTGACAAGAGGCTCGAGTACTTTATTGTTACAAAATTTCAAGGTTTTATGGCGCTTCAGTAAAAAGTTACAAGCATTTGTATGTTGCAAACTTTGATAGGTGTAGGACGTACCGTAAAGAAGTTAGGGCCATTTGAAGTTTTATCAGTGTTTGCTTTGGGATTCAAGGGTAGCATAGCTTTGAGCGATAGCTTAAATTGACAAGAGGCTCGAGTACTTTATTGTTACAAAATTTCAAGGTTTTATGACGCTTCAGTAAAAAGTTACAAGCATTTGTATGTTTCAAACTTTGATAGGTATAGGATGCACTATGTAGAAGTTAGGGCCATCTGAAGTTTTATCAGTGTTTGATTTGGGACTCAAGGGTAGCATAGCTTCGAGCGATAGCTTAAATTGACAAGAGGCTCGAATACTTTATTGTTACAAAATTTAAAGGTTTTATGATGCTCCAGTAAAAAGTTACAAGCATTTGTATGTTGCAAACTTTGATAGGTGTAGGACGTATCGTATAGAAGTTAGTGGTATTTGAAGTTTTATCAGTGTTTGATTTGGGACTCAAGGGTAGCATAGCTATGAGCGATAGCTTAAATTGACAAGAGGCTCGAGAACTTTATTGTTACAAAATTTCAAGGTTTTATGACGCTCCAGTAAAAAGTTACAAGCATTTGCATGTTGCAAACTTTGATAGGTGTAGGACGTACCGTATAGCAGTTGGGGCGATTTGAAGTTTTATCAGTGTTTGATTTTTGAATCAAGGGTAGGATAGCTTTGAGCGATAGCTTAAATTGACAAGAGGCTCCATTACTTTATTGTTACAAAATTTCAAGGTTTTATGACGCTCCAGTAAAAAGTTATAAGCATTTGTATGTTGCAAACTTTGATAGGTGTAGAACGTATCGTATAGAAGTTAGAGTCATTTGAAGTTGTATCAGTGTTTGATTTGGGACTCAAGGGTAGCATAGCTTCGAGCGATAGCTTAAATTGACAAGAGGCTCGAGTACTTTATTGTTACAAAATTCCAAGGTTTTATGACGCTCCAGTAAAAAGTTACAAGGATTTATATGTTGCAAACTTTGATAGGTGTAGGACGTATCGTATAAAAGTTAGGGCCACTTGAAGTTTTAACAGTGTTTTTTTTTGGGATTCAAGGGTAGCATAGCTTTGAGCGATAGCTTAAATTGACAAGAGGCTCGAGTACTTTATTATTACAAAATTTCATGGTTTTATGACGCTTCAGTAAAAAGTTACAAGCATTTGTATGTTGCAAACGTTGATAGGTAGCGGAGAAGTTAGGACCATTTGAAGTTTTATCAGTGTTTGATTTGGGATTCAAGGGTAGCATAGCTTCGATCGATAGCTTAAATTGACAAGAGGCTCGAGTACTTTATTGTTACAAAATTTCAAGGTTTTATGGCGCTTCAGTAAAAAGTTACAAGCATTTGTATGTTGCAAACTCTGATAGGTGTAGGACGTATCGTATAGAAGTTAGAGCCATTTGACGTTTTATCAGTGTTTGATTTCGGACTCAAGGGTAGCATAGCTATGAGCGATAGATTAAATTGACAAGAGGCTCGAGTACTTTATTGTTACAAAATTTCAAGGTCTTATGGCGCTTCAGTAAAAAGTTACAAGCATTTGTATGTTGCAAACTTTGATAGGTGTAGGACGTGCCGTAAAGAAGTTAGGGCCATTTGAAGTTTTATCAGTGTTTGCTTTGGGATTCAAGGGTAGCATAGCTTTGAGCGATAGCTTAAATTGACAAGAGGCTCGAGTACTTTATTGTTACAAAATTTCAAGGTTTTATGACGCTTCAGTAAAAAGTTACAAGCATTTGTATGTTTCAAACTTTGATAGGTATAGGATGCACTGTGTAGAAGTTAGGGCCATTTGAAGTTTTATCAGTGTTTGATTTGGGACTCAAGGGTAGCATAGCTTCGAGCGATAGCTTAAATTGACAAGAGGCTCGAGTACTTTATTGTTACAAAATTTAAAGGTTTTATGATGCTCCAGTAAAAAGTTACAAGCATTTGTATGTTGCAAACTTTGATAGGTGTAGGACATATCGTATAGAAGTTAGTGGTATTTGAAGTTTTATCAGTGTTTGATTTGGGACTCAAGGGTAGCATAGCTATGAGCGATAGCTTAAATTGACAAGAGGCTCGAGTACTTTATTGTTACAAAATTTCAAGGTTTTATGACGCTCCAGTAAAAAGTTACAAGCATTTGCATGTTGCAAACTTTGATAGGTGTATTACGTACCGTATAGCAGTTGGGCGATTTGAAGTTTTATCAGTGTTTGATTTTTGACTCAAGGGTAGGATAGCTTTGAGCGATAGCTTAAATTGACAAGAGGCTCGATTACTTTATTGTTACAAAATTTCAAGGTTTTATGACGCTCCAGTAAAAAGTTATAAGCATTTGTATGTTGCAAACTTTGATAGGTGTAGGACGTATCGTATAGAAGTTAGAGTCATTTGAAGTTGTATCAGTGTTTGATTTGGAACTCAAGGGTAGCATAGCTTCGAGCGATAGCTTAAATTGACAAGAGGCTCGAGTACTTTATTGTTACAAAATTCCAAGGTTTTATGACGCTCCAGTAAAAAGATACAAGGATTTGTATGTTGCAAACTTTGATAGGTGTAGGACGTATCGTATAGACGTTAGAGCCATTTGAAGTTTTATCAGTGTTTGATTTGGGACTCAAGGGTAGCATAGCTTTGAGCGATAGATTAAATGGACAAGATTCTCGAGTACTTTATTGTTACAAAATTTCAAGGTTCTATAACGCTCCAGTAAAAAGTTACAAGCATTTGTATGTTGCAATCTTTGATAGGTGTAGGACGTACCGTATCGAAGTTAGGGCCATTGGAAGTTTTTTCAGTGTTTGATTTGGGACTCAAGGGTAGCATAGCTTTGAGCGATAGCTTAAATTGACAAGAGGCTCGAGTACTTTATTGTTACAAAATTTCAAGGTTTTATGGCGCTTCAGTAAAAAGCTACAAGCATTTGTATGTTGCAAACTTTGATAGGTGTAGGACGTATCGTATAGAAGTTAGAGCCATTTGACGTTTTATCAGTGTTTGATTTCGGACTCAAGGGTAGCATAGCTATGAGCGATAGCTAAATTGACAAGAGGCTCGAGTACTTTATTGTTACAAAATTTCAAGGTTTTATGACGCTCCAGTAAAAAGTTACAAGCATTTGCATGTTGCAAACTTTGATAGGTGTAGGACATACCGTATAGCAGTTGGGGCCATTTGAAGTTTTATCAGTGTTTGATTTGGGACTCAAGGGTAGCATAGCTTTGAGCGATAGCTTAAATGGGCAAGATTCTCGAGTACTTTATTGTTACAAAATTTCAAGGTTCTATAACGCTCCAGTAAAAAGTTACAAGCATTTGTATGTTGCAATCTTTGATAGGTGTAGGACGTACCGTATAGAAGTTAGGGCCATTGGAAGTTTTTTCAGTGTTTGATTTGGGACTCAAGGGTAGCATAGCTTTGAGAGATATCTTAAATAGACAAGAGGCTCGAGTACTTTATTGTTACAAAATTTCAAGGTTTTATGACGCTTCAGTAAAAAGTTACAAGCATTTGTATGTTGCAATCTTTGATAGGTGTAGGACGTACCGTATCGAAGTTAGGGCCATTGGAAGTTTTTTCAGTGTTTGATTTGGGACTCAAGGGTAGCATAGCTTTGAGCGATAGCTTAAATTGACAAGAGGCTCGAGTACTTTATTGTTACAAAATTTCAAGGTTTTATGGCGCTTCAGTAAAAAGTTACAAGCATTTGTATGTTGCAAACTTTGATAGGTGTAGGACGTATCGTATAGAAGTTAGAGCCATTTGACGTTTTATCAGTGTTTGATTTCGGACTCAAGGGTAGCATAGCTATGAGCGATAGCTAAATTGACAAGAGGCTCGAGTACTTTATTGTTACAAAATTTCAAGGTTTTATGGCGCTTCAGTAAAAAGTTACAAGCATTTATATGTTGCAAACTTTGATAGGTATAGGACGTACCGTATAGAAGTTAGGTCCATTTGAATTTCTATCAGTGTTTGATTTGGGACTCAAGGGTAGCATAGCTTTGAGCGATAGCTTAAATTGACAAGAGGCTCGAGTTCTTTATTGTTACAAAATTTCAAGGTTTTATGACGCTCCAGTAAAAAGTTACAAGCATTTGTATGCTGCAAACTTTGATAGGTGTAGGACGTACCGTAAAGAAGTTAGGGCCATTTGAAGTTTTATCAGTGTTTGCTTTGGGATTCAAGGGTAGCATAGCTTTGAGCGATAGCTTAAATTGACAAGAGGCTCGAGAACTTTATTGTTACAAAATTTCAAAATTTTATGACGCTCCAGTAAAAAGTTATAAGCATTTGTATGTTGCAAACTTTGATAGGTGTAGGACGTATCGTATAGAAGTTACAGTCATTTGAAGTTGTATCAGTGTTTGATTTGGGACTCAAGGGCAGCATAGCTTCGAGCGATAGCTTAAATTGACAAGAGGCTCGAGTACTTTATTGTTACAAAATTCCAAGGTTTTATGACGCTCCAGTAAAAAGTTACAAGGATTTGTATGTTGCAAACTTTGATAGGTGTAGGACGTATCATATAGAAGTTAGAGCCATTTGAAGTTTTATCAGTGTTTGATTTGGGACTCAATGGTAGCATAGCTATGAGCGATAGCTTAAATTGACAAGAGGCTCGAGTACTTTATTGTTACAAAACTTCAAGGTTTTATGACGCTCCAGTAAAAAGTTACAAGCATTTGCATGTTGCAAACTTTGATAGGTGTAGGACATACCGTATAGCAGTTGGGGCCATTTGAAGTTTTATCAGTGTTTGATTTGGGACTCAAGGGTAGCATAGCTTTGAGCGATAGCTTAAATGGGCAAGATTCTCGAGTACTTTATTGTTACAAAATTTCAAGGTTCTATAACGCTCCAGTAAAAAGTTACAAGCATTTGTATGTTGCAATCTTTGATAGGTGTAGGACGTACCGTATAGAAGTTAGGGCCATTGGAAGTTTTTTCAGTGTTTGATTTGGGACTCAAGGGTAGCATAGCTTTGAGCGATAGCTTAAATTGACAAGAGGCTCGAGTACTTTATTGTTACAAAATTTCAAGGTTTTATGGCGCTTCAATAAAAAGTTACAAGCATTTGTATGTTGCAAACTTTGATAGGTATAGGACGTATCGTATAGAAGTTAGAGCCATTTGAAGTTCTATCAGTGTTTGATTTGGGACTCAAGGGTAGCATAGCTTTGAGCGATAGCATAAATTGACAAGAGGCTCGAGTAATTTATTGCTACAAAATTTCAAGATTTTATGACGCTTCAGTAAAAAGTTACAAGCATTTGTATGTTGCAAACTTTGATAGGTGTAGGACGTATCGGGTAGAAGTTAGAGCCATTTGAAGTTTTGTCAGTGTTTGATATGGGACTCAAGGGTAGCATAGCTATGAGCGAGAGCTTAAATTGACAAGAGGCTCGAGTACTTTATTGTTACAAAATTTCAAGGTTTTATGACGCTCCAGTAAAAAGTTACAAGCATTTGCATGTTGCAAACTTTGATAGGTGTAGGACGTACCGTATAGCAGTTGGAGCTATTTGAAGTTTTATCAGTGTTTGATTTGGGACTCAAGGGTAGCATAGCTTTGAGCGATAGCTTAAACTGACAAGAGGCTCGAGTACTTAATTGTTACAAAATTTCAAGGTTTTATGACGCTCCAGTAAAACGTTACAAGCATTTGTATGTTGCAATCTTTGATAGGTGTAGGACGTACCGTATAGAAGTTAGGGCCATTGGAAGTTTTTTCCGTGTTTGATTTGGGACTCAAGGGTAGCATAGCTTTGAGCGATAGCTTAAATTGACAAGAATCTCGAGTACTTTATTGTTACAAAATTTCAAGGTTTTATGGCGCTTCAGTAAAAAGTTACAAGCATTTGTATGTTGCAAACTTTGATAGGTATAGGACGTACCGTATAGAAGTTAGGTCCATTTGAAGTTCTATCAGTGTTTGATTTGGGACTCAAGGGTAGCATAGCTTTGAGCGATAGCTTAAATTGACAAGAGGCTCGAGTTCTTTATTGTTACAAAATTTCAAGGTTTTATGACGCTCCAGTAAAAAGTTACAAGCATTTGTATGTTGCAAACTTTGATAGGTGTAGGACGTACCGTAAAGAAGTTAGGGCCATTTGAAGTTTTATCAGTGTTTGATTTGGGACTCAAGGGTAGCATAGCTTTGAGCGATAGCTTAAATTGACAAGAGGCTCGAGTACTTTATTGTTAAAAAATTTCAAGGTTTTATGACACTCCAGTAAAAAGTTACAAGCATTTGTATGTTGCAATCTTTGATAGGTGTAGGACGTACCGTATAGAAGTTAGGGCCATCGGAAGTTTTTTCAGTGTTTGATTTTGGACTCAAGGGTAGCATAGCTTTGAGCGATAGCTTAAATTTACAAGAGGCTCGAGTACTTTATTGTTACAAAATTTCAAGGTTTTATGGCGCTTCAGTAAAAAGTTACAAGCATTTGTATGTTGCAAACTTTGATAGGTGTAGGACGTATCGTATAGAAGTTAGAGCCATTTGACGTTTTATCAGTGTTTGATTTCGGACTCAAGGGTAGCATAGCTATGAGCGATAGCTTAAATTGACAAGAGGCTCGAGTACTTTATTGTTACAAAATTTCAAGGTTTTATGGCGCTTCAGTAAAAAGTTACAAGCATTTATATGTTGCAAACTTTGATAGGTATAGGACGTACCGTATAGAAGTTAGGTCCATTTGAAGTTCTATCAGTGTTTGATTTGGGACTCAAGGGTAGCATAGCTTCGAGCGATAGCTTAAATTGACAAGAGGCTCGAGTACTTTATTGTTACAAAATTTAAATGTTTTATGATGCTCCAGTAAAAAGTTACAAGCATTTGCATGTTGCAAACTTTGATAGGTGTAGGACGTACCGTATAGCAGTTGGGGCCATTTGAAGTTTTATCAGTGTTTGATTTGGGACTCAAGGGTAGCATAGCTTTGAGCGATAGCTTAAATGGACAAGATTCTCGAGTACTTTATTGTTACAAAATTTCAAGGTTCTATAACGCTCCAGTAAAAACTTACAAGCATTTGTATGTTGCAATCTTTGATAGGTGTAGGACGTACCGTATAGAAGTTAGGGCCATTGGAAGTTTTTTCAGTGTTTGATTTGGGACTCAAGGGTAGCATAGCTTTGAGCGATAGCTTAAATTGACAAGAGGCTCGATTACTTTATTGTTACAAAATTTCAAGGTTTTATGGCGCTTCAATAAAAAGTTACAAGCATTTGTATGCTGCAAACTTTGATAGGAATAGGACGTATCGTATAGAAGTTAGAGCCATTTGAAGTTCTATCAGTGTTTGATTTGGGACTCAAGGGTAGCATAGCTTTGAGCGATAGCTTAAATTGACAAGAGTTCTTTATTGTTACAAAATTTCAAGGTTTTATGACGCTCCAGTAAAAAGTTACAACATTTGTATGTTGAAAACTTTGTTAGGTGTAGGATGTACCGTATAGAAGTTAGGGCCATTTGAAGTTTTATCAGTGTTTTACTTGGGACTCAAGTGTAGCATAGCTTTGAGCGATAGCTTAAATTGACAAGAGGCTCGAGTACTTTATAGTTACAACATTTAAGGTTTTATGTCGCTCCAGTAAAAAGTTACAAGCATTTGTATGTTGCAATCTTTGATAGGTATAGGACGTACCGTATAGAAGTTAGGGCCATTTGACCCTTTATCAGTGTTTGATTTGGGACTCAAGGGTTGCATAGCTTTGAGCGATAGCTTAAATTGACAAGAGTTCTTTATTGTTACAAAATTTCAAGGTTTTATGACGCTCCAGTAAAAAGTTACAACATTTGTATGTTGAAAATTTTGTTAGGTGTAGGATGTACCGTATAGAAGTTAGGGCCATTTGAAATTTTATCAGTGTTTTACTTGGGACTCAAGTGTAGCATAGCTTTGAGCGATAGCTTAAATTGACAAGAGGCTCGAGTACTTTATAGTTACAACATTTAAGGTTTTATGTCGCTCCAGTAAAAAGTTACAAGCATTTGTATGTTGCAATCTTTGATAGGTATAGGACGTACCGTAAAGAAGTTAGGGCCAGTTGAAGTTTTATCAGTGTTTGATTTGGGACTCAAGAGTAGCATAGCTTTGAGCGATAACTTAAATTGACAAGAGGCTCGAGTACTTTATTGTTACAAAATTTCAAGGTTTTATGACGCTCCAGTAAAAAGTTACAAGTATTTGTATGTTGCAAACTTTGATAGGTATAGGACGTACCGTATAGAAGTTAGGTCCATTTGAAGTTCTATCAGTGTTTGATTTGGGACTCAAGGGTAGCATAGCTTTGAGCGATAGCTTAAATTGACAAGAGGCTCGAGTTCTTTATTGTTACAAAATTTCAAGGTTTTATGACGTTCCAGTAAAAAGCTACAAGCATTTGTTTGTTGCAAATTGTGATAGGTGTAGGACGTACCGTAAAGAAGTTAGGGCCATTTGAAGTTTTATCAGTGTTTCATTTGGGACTCAAGGGTAGCATAGCTTTGAGCGATAGCTTAAATTGACAAGAGGCTCGAGTACTTTATTGTTAAAAAATTTCAAGGTTTTATGACGCTCCAGTAAAAAGTTACAAGCATTTGTATGTTGCAATTTTTGATAGGTGTAGGACGTACCGTATAGAAGTTAGGGCCATTGGAAGTTTTTCCAGTGTTTGATTTAGGACTCAAGGGTAGCATAGCTTTGAGCGATATCTTAAATTCACAAGAGGCTCGAGTACTTTATTGTTACAAAATTTCAAGGTTTTATGACGCTCCAGTAAAAAGTTACAAGCATTTGTATGTTGCAAACTTTGATAGGTGTGGGACGTACCGTATAGAAGTTAGGGCCATTTGACCCTTTATCAGTGTTTGATTTGGGACTCAAGGGTTGCATAGCTTTGAGCGATAGCTTAAATTGACAAGAGTTCTTTATTGTTACAAAATTTCAAGGTTTTATGACGCTCCAGTAAAAAGTTACAACATTTGTATGTTGAAAATTTTGTTAGGTGTAGGATGTACCGTATAGAAGTTAGGGCCATTTGAAATTTTATCAGTGTTTTACTTGGGACTCAAGTGTAGCATAGCTTTGAGCGATAGCTTAAATTGACAAGAGGCTCGAGTACTTTATAGTTACAACATTTAAGGTTTTATGTCGCTCCAGTAAAAAGTTACAAGCATTTGTATGTTGCAATCTTTGATAGGTATAGGACGTACCGTAAAGAAGTTAGGGCCAGTTGAAGTTTTATCAGTGTTTGATTTGGGACTCAAGAGTAGCATAGCTTTGAGCGATAACTTAAATTGACAAGAGGCTCGAGTACTTTATTGTTACAAAATTTCAAGGTTTTATGACGCTCCAGTAAAAAGTTACAAGTATTTGTATGTTGCAAACTTTGATAGGTATAGGACGTACCGTATAGAAGTTAGGTCCATTTGAAGTTCTATCAGTGTTTGATTTGGGACTCAAGGGTAGCATAGCTTTGAGCGATAGCTTAAATTGACAAGAGGCTCGAGTTCTTTATTGTTACAAAATTTCAAGGTTTTATGACGTTCCAGTAAAAAGCTACAAGCATTTGTTTGTTGCAAATTGTGATAGGTGTAGGACGTACCGTAAAGAAGTTAGGGCCATTTGAAGTTTTATCAGTGTTTCATTTGGGACTCAAGGGTAGCATAGTTTTGAGCGATAGCTTAAATTGACAAGAGGCTCGAGTACTTTATTGTTAAAAAATTTCAAGGTTTTATGACGCTCCAGTAAAAAGTTACAAGCATTTGTATGTTGCAATTTTTGATAGGTGTAGGACGTACCGTATAGAAGTTAGGGCCATTGGAAGTTTTTCCAGTGTTTGATTTGGGACTCAAGGGTAGCATAGCTTTGAGCGATAGCTTAAATTGACAAGAGGCTCGAGTACTTTATTGTTACAAAATTTCAAGGTTTTATGGCGCTTCAGTAAAAAGTTACAAGCATTTGTATGTTGCAAACTTTGATAGGTATAGGACATACCGTATAGAAGTTAGTTCCATTTGAAGTTCTATCAGTGTTTGATTTGGGACTCAAGGGTAGCATAGCTTTGAGCGATAGCTTAAATTGACAAGAGGCTCGAGTTCTTTATTGTTACAAAATTTCAAGGTTTTATGACGCTCCAGTAAAAAGTTACAAGCATTTGTATGTTGCAAAGTTTGATAGGTGTAGGACGTACCGTAAAGAAGTTAGGGCCATTTGAAGTTTTATCAGTGTTTGCTTTGGGATTCAAGGGTAGCATAGCTTTGAGCGATTGCTTAAATTGACAAGAGGCTCGAGTACTTTATTGTTACAAAAATTCAAGGTTTTATGGCGCTTCAGTAAAAAGTTACAAGCATTTGTATGTTTCAAACTTTGATAGGTATAGGATGCACTGTGTAGAAGTTAGGGCCATTTGAAGTTTTATCTGTGTTTGATTTGGGACTCAAGGGTAGCATAGCTTCGAGCGATAGCTTAAATTGACAAGAGGCTCGAGTACTTTATTGTTACAAAATTTAAAGGTTTTATGATGCTCCAGTAAAAAGTTACAAGCATTTGTATGTTGCAAACTTTGATAAGTGTAGGAGGTATCGTATAGAAGTTAGTGGTATTTGAAGTTTTATCAGTGTTTGATTTGGGACTCATGGGTAGGATAGCTTTGAGCGATAGCTTAAATTGACAAGAGGCTCGAGTACTTTATTGTTACAAAATTTCAAGGTTTTATGACGCTCCAGTAAAAATTTATAAGCATTTGTATGTTGCAAACTTAGGTGATAGGTGTAGGACGCATCGTATAGCAGTTAGAGTCATTTGAAGTTGTATCAGTGTTTGATTTGGGACTCAAGGGTAGCATAGCTTCGAGCGATAGCTTAAATTGACAAGAGGCTCGAGTACTTTATTGTTACAAAATTCCAAGGTTTTATGACGCTCCAGTAAAAAGTTACAAGGATTTGTATGTTGCAAACTTTGATTGGTGTAGGACGTATCGTATAGAAGTTAGAGCCATTTGAACTTTTATCAGTGTTTGATTTGGGACTCAAGGGTAGCATAGCTTTGAGCGAGAGCTTAAATTGACAAGAGGCTCGAGTTCTTTATTGTTACAAAATTTCAAGGTTTTATGACGTTCCAGTAAAAAGCTACAAGCATTTGTTTGTTGCAAATTGTGATAGGTGTAGGACGTACCGTAAAGAAGTTAGGGCCATTTGAAGTTTTATCAGTGTTTCATTTGGGACTCAAGGGTAGCATAGCTTTGAGCGATAGCTTAAATTGACAAGAGGCGCGAGTACTTTATTGTTACAAAATTTCAAGGTTTTATGACGCTCCAGTAAAAAGTTACAAGCATTTGTATGTTGCAAACTTTGATAGGTATAGGACGTACCGTAAAGAAGTTAGGGCCATTTGAAGTTGTATCAGTGTTTCATTTGGGACTCAAGGGTAGCATAGCTTTGAGCGATAGCTTAAATTGACAAGAGGCTCAAGTACTTTATTGTTAAAAAATTTCAAGGTTTTATGACGCTCCAGTAAAAAGTTACAAGCACTTGTATGTTGCAATCTTTGATAGGTGTAGGACGTACCGTATAGAAGTTAGGGCCATTTGAAGTTTTATCAGTGTTTGATTTAGGACTCAAGGGTAGCATAGCTTTGAGCGATATCTTAAATTCACAAGAGGCTCGAGTACTTTATTGTTACAAAATTTCAAGGTTTTATGACGCTCCAGTAAAAAGTTACAAGCATTTGTATGTTGCAAACTTTGATAGGTGTGGGACGTACCGTATAGAAGTTAGGGCCATTTGACCCTTTATCAGTGTTTGATTTGGGACTCAAGGGTTGCATAGCTTTGAGCGATAGCTTAAATTGACAAGAGTTCTTTATTGTTACAAAATTTCAAGGTTTTATGACGCTCCAGTAAAAAGTTACAACATTTGTATGTTGAAAATTTTGTTAGGTGTAGGATGTACCGTATAGAAGTTAGGGCCATTTGAAATTTTATCAGTGTTTTACTTGGGACTCAAGTGTAGCATAGCTTTGAGCGATAGCTTAAATTGACAAGAGGCTCGAGTACTTTATAGTTACAACATTTAAGGTTTTATGTCGCTCCAGTAAAAAGTTACAAGCATTTGTATGTTGCAATCTTTGATAGGTATAGGACGTACCGTAAAGAAGTTAGGGCCAGTTGAAGTTTTATCAGTGTTTGATTTGGGACTCAAGAGTAGCATAGCTTTGAGCGATAACTTAAATTGACAAGAGGCTCGAGTACTTTATTGTTACAAAATTTCAAGGTTTTATGACGCTCCAGTAAAAAGTTACAAGTATTTGTATGTTGCAAACTTTGATAGGTATAGGAGGTACCGTATAGAAGTTACGTCCATTTGAAGTTCTATCAGTGTTTGATTTGGGACTCAAGGGTAGCATAGCTTTGAGCGATAGCTTAAATTGACAAGAGGCTCGAGTTCTTTATTGTTACAAAATTTCAAGGTTTTATGACGTTCCAGTAAAAAGCTACAAGCATTTGTTTGTTGCAAATTGTGATAGGTGTAGGACGTACCGTAAAGAAGTTAGGGCCATTTGAAGTTTTATCAGTGTTTCATTTGGGACTCAAGGGTAGCATAGCTTTGAGCGATAGCTTAAATTGACAAGAGGCTCGATTATTGTTAAAAAATTTCAAGGTTTTATGACGCTCCAGTAAAAAGTTACAAGCATTTGTATGTTGCAATTTTTGATAGGTGTAGGACGTACCGTATAGAAGTTAGGGCCATTGGAAGTTTTTCCAGTGTTTGATTTGGGACTCAAGGGTAGCATAGCTTTGAGCGATAGCTTAAATTGACAAGAGGCTCGAGTACTTTATTGTTACAAAATTTCAAGGTTTTATGGCGCTTCAGTAAAAAGTTACAAGCATTTGTATGTTGCAAACTTTGATAGGTATAGGACATACCGTATAGAAGTTAGTTCCATTTGAAGTTCTATCAGTGTTTGATTTGGGACTCAAGGGTAGCATAGCTTTGAGCGATAGCTTAAATTGACAAGAGGCTCGAGCTCTTTATTGTTACAAAATTTCAAGGTTTTATGACGCTCCAGTAAAAAGTTACAAGCATTTGTATGTTGCAAACTTTGATAGGTGTAGGACGTACCGTAAAGAAGTTAGGGCCATTTGAAGTTTTATCAGTGTTTGCTTTGGGATTCAAGGGTAGCATAGCTTTGAGCGATTGCTTAAATTGACAAGAGGCTCGAGTACTTTATTGTTACAAAAATTCAAGGTTTTATGACGCTTCAGTAAAAAGTTACAAGCATTTGTATGTTTCAAACTTTGATAGGTATAGGATGCACTGTGTAGAAGTTAGGGCCATTTGAAGTTTTATCTGTGTTTGATTTGGGACTCAAGGGTAGCATAGCTTCGAGCGATAGCTTAAATTGACAAGAGGCTCGAGTACTTTATTGTTACAAAATTTAAAGGTTTTATGATGCTCCAGTAAAAAGTTACAAGCATTTGTATGTTGCAAACTTTGATAAGTGTAGGAGGTATCGTATAGAAGTTAGTGGTATTTGAAGTTTTATCAGTGTTTGATTTGGGACTCATGGGTAGGATAGCTTTGAGCGATAGCTTAAATTGACAAGAGGCTCGAGTACTTTATTGTTACAAAATTTCAAGGTTTTATGACGCTCCAGTAAAAATTTATAAGCATTTGTATGTTGCAAACTTAGGTGATAGGTGTAGGACGCATCGTATAGCAGTTAGAGTCATTTGAAGTTGTATCAGTGTTTGATTTGGGACTCAAGGGTAGCATAGCTTCGAGCGATAGCTTAAATTGACAAGAGGCTCGAGTACTTTATTGTTACAAAATTCCAAGGTTTTATGACGCTCCAGTAAAAAGTTACAAGGATTTGTATGTTGCAAACTTTGATTGGTGTAGGACGTATCGTATAGAAGTTAGAGCCATTTGAACTTTTATCAGTGTTTGATTTGGGACTCAAGGGTAGCATAGCTATGAGCGATAGCTTAAATTGACAAGATTCTCGAGTACTTTATTGTTACAAAATTTCAAGGTTCTATAACGCTCCAGTAAAAAGTTACAACCATTTGTATGTTGCAATCTTTGATAGGTGTAGGACGTACCGTATAAAAGTTAGGGCCATATGAAGTTTTTTCAGTGTTTGATTTGGGACTCAAGGGTAGCATAGCTTTGAGCGATAGCTTAAATTGACAAGAGGCTCGAGTACTTTATTTTTACAAAATTTCAAGGTTTTATGGCGCTTCAATAAAAAGTTACAAGCATTTGTATGTGCAAAGTTTGATAGGTATAGGACGTATCGTATAGAAGTTAGAGCCATTTGAAGTTCTATCAGTGTTTGATTTGGGACTCAAGGGTAGCATAGCTTTGAGCGATGGCTTAAATTGACAAGAGGCTCGAGTTCTTTATTGTTACAAAATTTTAAGGTTTTATGACGCTCAAGTAAAAAGTTACAAGCATTTGTATGTTGCAAACTTTGATAGGTGTAGGACGTACCGTAAAGAAGTTAGGGCCATTTGAAGTTTTATCAGTGTTTGCTTTGGGATTCAAGGGTAGCATAGCTTTGATAGATATCTTAAATAGACAAGAGGCTCGAGTACTTTATTGTTACAAAATTTCAAGGTTTTATGACGCTTCAGTAAAAAGTTACAAGTATTTGTATGTTGCAAACTTTGATAGGTATAGGATGCACTGTGTAGAAGTTAGGGTTAGCTATGAGCGAGAGCTTAAATTGACAAGAGGCTCGAGTACTTTATTGTTACAAAATTTCAAGGTTTTATGACGCTCCAGTAAAAAGTTACAAGCATTTGTATGTTGCAAACTAAGATAGGTGTAGGACGTACCGTAAAGAAGTTAGGGCCATTTGAAGTTTTATCAGTGTTTGATTTGGGACTGAAGGGTAGCATAGCTTTGAGCGGTACCTTAAATTGACAAGAGGCTCGAGTACTTTAATGTTAAAAAATTTCAAGGTTTTATGACGCTCCAGTAAAAAGTTACAAGCATTTGTATTTTGCAATCTTTGATAGGTGTAGGATGCACTGTGTAGAAGTTAGGGCCATTTGAAGTTTTATCAGTGTTTGATTTGGGACTCAAGGGTAGCATAGCTTCGAGCGATAGCTTAAATTGACAAGAGGCTCGAGTACTTTATTGTTACAAAATTTAAAGGTTTTATGATGCTCCAGTAAAAAGTTACAAGCATTTGTATGTTGCAAACTTTGATAGGTGTAGGACGTATCGTATAGAAGTTAGTGGTATTTGAAGTTTTATCAGTGTTTGATTTGGGACTCAAGGGTAGGATAGCTTTGAGCGGTAGCTTAAATTGACAAGAGGCTCGAGTACTTTATTGTTACAAAATTTCAAGGTTTTATGACGCTCCAGTAAAAAGTAATAAGCATTTGTATGTTGCAAACTTTGATAGGTGTAGGACGCATCGTATAGAAGTTAGAGTCATTTGAAGTTGTATCAGTGTTTGATTTGGGACTCAAGGGTAGCATAGCTTCGAGCGATAGCTTAAATTGACAAGAGGCTCGAGTACTTTATTGTTACAAAATTCCAAGGTTTTATGACGCTCCAGTAAAAAGTTACAAGGATTTGTATGTTGCAAACTTTGATTGGTGTAGGACGTATCGTATAGAAGTTAGAGCCATTTGAAGTTTTATCAGTGTTTGATTTGGGACTCAAGGGTAGCATAGCTTTGAGCGATAGCTTAAATTGACAAGAGGCTCGAGTACTTTATTGTTACAAAATTTCAAGGTTTTATGGCGCTTCACTAAAAAGTTACAAGAATTTGTATGTTGCAAACTTTGATAGGTATAGGACATACCGTATATAGCTAGGTCCATTTGAAGTTCTATCAGTGTTTGATTTGGGACTCAAGGGTAGGATAGCTTTGAGCGATAGCTTTGAGCGATAGCTTAAATTGACAAGAGGCTCGAGTTCTTTATTGTTACAAAATTTAAAGGTTTTATGACGCTCCAGTAAAAGTTACAAGCATTTGTATGTTGCAAACTTTGATAGGTGTAGGACGTACCGTATAGAAGTTAGGGCCATTTGACCCCTTATCAGTGTTTGATTTGGGACTCGAGGGTAGCATAGCTTTGACCGATAGCTTGAATTGACAAAGAGGCTCGAGTACTTTATTGTTACAAAATTTCAAGGTTTTATGACGCTCCAGTTAGGGCCATTTGAAGTTTATCAGTGTTTGATTTAGGACTCAAGGGTAGCATAGCTTTGAGCGATAGCTTGAATTCACAAGAGGCTCGAGTACTTTATTGTTACAAAATTTCAAGGTTTTATGACGCTCCAATAAAAAGTTACAAGCATTTGTATGTTGCAATCTTTGATAGGTGTAGGACGTACCGTATAGAAGTTAGGGCCATTGGAAGTTTTTTCAGTGTTTGATTCGGGACTCTAGGGTAGCATAGCTTTGAGCGATAGCTTAAATTGACAAGAGGCTCGAGTACTTTATTGTTACAAAATTTCAAGGTTTTATGGCGCTTCAGTAAAAAGTTACAAGCATTTGTATGTTGCAAACTTTGATAGGTATAGGACAAAGCGTATAGAAGTTAGGTCCATTTGAAGTTCTATCAGTGTTTGATTTGGGACTCAAGGGTAGCATAGCTTCGAGCGATAGCTTAAATTGACAAGAGGCTCGAGTACTTTATTGTTACAAAATTCCAAGGTTTTATGACGCTCCAGTAAAAAGTTACAAGGATTTGTATGTTGCAAACTTTGATTGGTGTAGGAGGTATCGTATAGAAGTTAGAGCCATTTGAACTTTTATCAGTGTTTGATTTGGGACTCAAGGGTAGCATAGCTTCGAGCGATAGCTTAAATAGACAAGAGGCTCGAGTACTTTATTGTTACAAAATTTCAAGGTTTTATGACGCTTCAGTAAAAAGTTACAAGTATTTGTATGTTGCAAACTTTGATAGGTATAGGATGCACTGTGTAGAAGTTAGGGTCATTTGAAGTTTTATCAGTGTTTGATTTGGGACTCAAGGGTAGCATAGCTATGAGCGAGAGCTTAAATTGACAAGAGGCTCGAGTACTTTATTGTTACAAAATTTCAAGGTTTTATGACGCTCCAGTAAAAAGTTACAAGCATTTGTATGTTGCAAACTTTGATAGGTGTAGGACGTACCGTAAAGAAGTTAGGGCCATTTGAAGTTTTATCAGTGTTTGATTTGGGACTGAAGGGTAGCATAGCTTTGAGCGGTACCTTAAATTGACAAGAGGCTCGAGTACTTTATTGTTAAAAAATTTCAAGGTTTTATGACGCTCCAGTAAAAAGTTACAAGCATTTGTATTTTGCAATCTTTGATAGGTGTAGGACGTATCGTATAGAAGTTAGTGGTATTTGAAGTTTTATCAGTGTTTGATTTGGGACTCAAGGGTAGGATAGCTTTGAGCGGTAGCTTAAATTGACAAGAGGCTCGAGTACTTTATTGTTACAAAATTTCAAGGTTTTATGATGCTCCAGTAAAAAGTTACAAGCATTTGTATGTTGCAAACTTTGATAGGTGTAGGACGTATCGTATAGAAGTTAGTGGTATTTGAAGTTTTATCAGTGTTTGATTTGGGACTCAAGGGTAGGATAGCTTTGAGCGGTAGCTTAAATTGACAAGAGGCTCGAGTACTTTATTGTTACAAAATTTCAAGGTTTTATGACGCTCCAGTAAAAAGTTATAAGCATTTGTATGTTGCAAACTTTGATAGGTGTAGGACGCATCGTATAGAAGTTAGAGTCATTTGAAGTTGTATCAGTGTTTGATTTGGGACTCAAGGGTAGCATAGCTTCGAGCGATAGCTTAAATTGACAAGAGGCTCGAGTACTTTATTGTTACAAAATTCCAAGGTTTTATGACGCTCCAGTAAAAAGTTACAAGGATTTGTATGTTGCAAACTTTGATTGGTGTAGGACGTATCGTATAGAAGTTAGAGCCATTTGAAGTTTTATCAGTGTTTGATTTGGGACTCAAGGGTAGCATAGCTTTGAGCGATAGCTTAAATTGACAAGAGGCTCGAGTACTTTATTGTTACAAAATTTCAAGGTTTTATGGCGCTTCAGTAAAAAGTTACAAGAATTTGTATGTTGCAAACTTTGATAGGTATAGGACATACCGTATATAGCTAGGTCCATTTGAAGTTCTATCAGTGTTTGATTTGGGACTCAAGGGTAGGATAGCTTTGAGCGATAGCTTTGAGCGATTTCTTAAATTGACAAGAGGCTCGAGTTCTTTATTGTTACAAAATTTAAAGGTTTTATGACGCTCCAGTAAAAGTTACAAGCATTTGTATGTTGCAAACTTTGATAGGTGTAGGACGTACCGTATAGAAGTTAGGGCCATTTGACCCCTTATCAGTGTTTGATTTGGGACTCGAGGGTAGCATAGCTTTGACCGATAGCTTGAATTGACAAAGAGGCTCGAGTACTTTATTGTTACAAAATTTCAAGGTTTTATGACGCTCCAGTTAGGGCCATTTGAAGTTTATCAGTGTTTGATTTAGGACTCAAGGGTAGCATAGCTTTGAGCGATAGCTTAAATTCACAAGAGGCTCGAGTACTTTATTGTTACAAAATTTCAAGGTTTTATGACGCTCCAGTAAAAAGTTACAAGCATTTGTATGTTGCAATCTTTGATAGGTGTAGGACGTACCGTATAGAAGTTAGGGCCATTGGAAGTTTTTTCAGTGTTTGATTCGGGACTCTAGAGTAGCATAGCTTTGAGCGATAGCTTAAATTGACAAGAGGCTCGAGTACTTTATTGTTACAAAATTTCAAGGTTTTATGGCGCTTCAGTAAAAAGTTACAAGCATTTGTATGTTGCAAACTTTGATAGGTATAGAACAAAGCGTATAGAAGTTAGGTCCATTTGAAGTTCTATCAGTGTTTGATTTGGGACTCAAGGGTAGCATAGCTTTGAGCGATAACTTAAATTGACAAGAGGCTCGAGTTCTTTATTGTTACAAAATTTCAAGGTTTTATGACGCTCCAGTAAAAAGTTACAAGCATTTGTATGTTGCAAACTTTGATAGGTGTATTACGTACCGTAAAGAAGTTAGGGCCATTTGAAGTTTTATCAGTGTTTGCTTTAAGATTCAAGGGTAGCATAGCTTTGAGCGATAGCTTAAATCGACAAGAGGCTCGAGAACTTTATTGTTACAAAATTTCAAGGTTTTATGACGCTTCAGTAAAAATTTACAAGCATTTGTATGTTTCAAACTTTGATAGGTATAGGATGCACTGTGTAGAACTTAGGGCCATTTGAAGTTTTATCAGTGTTTGATTTGGGACTCAAGGGTAGCATAGCTTCGAGCGATAGCTTAAATTGACAAGAGGCTCGAGTACTTTATTGTTACAAAATTTAAAGGTTTTATGATGCTCCAGTAAAAAGTTACAAGCATTTGTATGTTGCAAACTTTGATAGGTGTAGGACGTATCGTATATAAGTTAGTGGTATTTGAAGTTCTATCAGTGTTTGATTTGGGACTCAAGGGTAGCATAGCTTTGAGCGATAGCTTAAATTGACAAGAGGCTCGAGTTCTTTATTGTTACAAAATTTCAAGGTTTTATGACGCTCCAGTAAAAAGTTACAAGCATTTGTATGTTGCAAACTTTGATAGGTGTAGGACGTACCGTAAAGAAGTTAGGGCCATTTGAAGTTTTATCAGTGTTTGCTTTAAGATTCAAGGGTAGCATAGCTTTGAGCGATAGCTTAAATTGACAAGAGGCTCGAGTACTTTATTGTTACAAAATTTCAAGGTTTTATAACGCTCCAGTAAAAAGTTATAAGCATTTGTATGTTGCAAACTTTGATAGGTGTAGGACGCATCGTATAGAAGTTAGAGTCATTTGAAGTTGTATCAGTATTTGATTTGGGACTCAAGGGTAGCATAGCTATGAGCGATAACTTAAATTGACAAGAGGCTCGAGTACTTTATTGTTACAAAATTCCAAGGTTTTATGACGCTCCAGTAAAAAGTTACAAGCATTTGCATGTTGCAAACTTTGATAGGTGTAGGACGTACCGTATAGCAGTTGGGGCCATTTGAAGTTTTATCAGTGTTTGATTTGGGACTCATGGGTAGCATAGCTTTGAGCGATAGCTTAAATGGGCAAGATTCTCGAGTACTTTATTGTTACAAAATTTCAAGGTTTTATGACGCTCCAGTAAAAAGTTACAAGCATTTGTATGTTGCAAACTTTGATAGGTGTAGGACGTATCGTATAGAAGTTAGAGCCATTTGAAGTTCTATCAGTGTTTGATTTGGGACTCAAGAGTAGCATAGCTTTGAGCGATTGCTTAAATTGACAAGAGGCTCGAGTTCTTTCTTGTTACAAAATTTCAAGGTTTTATGACGCTCCAGTAAAAAGTTACAAGCATTTGTATGTTGCAAACTTTGATAGGTGTAGGACGTACCGTAAAGAAGTTAGGGCCATTTGAAGTTTTATCAGTGTTTGCTTTGGGATTCAAGGGTAGCATAGCTTTGAGAGATATCTTAAATAGACAAGAGGCTCGAGTACTTTATTGTTACAAAATTTCAAGGTTTTATGACGCTTCAGTAAAAAGTTACAAGTATTTGTATGTTGCAAACTTTGATAGGTATAGGATGCACTGTGTAGAAGTTAGGGTCATTTGAAGTTTTATCAGTGTTTGATTTGGGACTCAAGGGTAGCATAGCTATGAGCGAGAGCTTAAATTGACAAGAGGCTCGAGCACTTTATTGTTACAAAATTTCAAGCTTTTATGACGCTCCAGTAAAAAGTTACAAGCATTTGTATGTTGCAAACTTTGATAGGTGTAGGACGTACCGTAAAGAAGTTAGGGCCATTTGAAGTTTTATCAGTGTTTGATTTGGGACTCAAGGGTAGCATAGCTTTGAGCGATAGCTTAAATTGACAAGAGGCTCGAGTACTTTATTGTTAAAAAATTTCAAGGTTTTATGACGCTCCAGTAAAGAGATACAAGCATTTGTATTTTGCAATATTTGATAGGTGTAGGACGTACCGTATAGAAGTTAGGGACATTGGAAGTTTTTTCAGTGTTTGATTTGGGACTCAAGGGTAGCATAGCTTTGTGCGATAGCTTAAATTGACAAGAGGCTCGAGTACTTTATTGTTACAAAATTTCAAGGTTTTATGACGCTCCAGTAAAAAGTTACAAGCATTTGTATGTTGCAATCTTTGATAGGTGTAGGACGTACCGTATAGAAGTTAAGGCCATTGGAAGTTTTTTCAGTGTTTGATTTGGGACTCAAGGGTAGCATAGCTTTGAGCGATAGCTTAAATTGACAAGAGGCTCGAGTACTTTATTGTTACAAAATTTCAAGGTTTTATGGCGCTTCAGTAAAAAGTTACAAGCATTTGTATGTTGCAAACTTTGATAGGTATAGGACAAAGCATATAGAAGTTAGGTCCATTTGAAGTTCTATCAGTGTTTGATTTGGGACTCAAGGGTAGCATAGCTTTGAGCGATAGCTTAAATTGACAAGAGGCTCGAGTTCTTTATTGTTACAAAATTTCAAGGTTTTATGACGCTCCAGTAAAAAGTTACAAGCATTTGTATGTTGCAAACTTTGATAGGTGTAGGACGTACCGTAATAAAGTTAGGGCCATTTGAAGTTTTATCAGTGTTTGCTTTAAGATTCAAGGGTAGCATAGCTTTGAGCGATAGCTTAAATCGACAAGAGGCTCGAGTACTTTATTGTTACAAAATTTCAAGGTTTTATGACGCTTCAGTAAAAAGTTACAAGCATTTGTATGTTTCAAACTTTGATAGGTATAGGATGCACTGTGTAGAACTTAGGGCCATTTGAAGTTTTATCAGTGTTTGATTTGGGACTCAAGGGTAGCATAGCTTCGAGCGATAGCTTAAATTGACAAGAGGCTCGAGTACTTTATTGTTACAAAATTTAAAGGTTTTATGATGCTCCAGTAAAAAGTTACAAGCATTTGTATGTTGCAAACTTTGATAGGTGTAGGACGTATCGTATATAAGTTAGTGGTATTTGAAGCTCTATCAGTGTTTGATTTGGGACTCAAGGGTAGCATAGCTTTGAGCGATAGCTTAAATTGACAAGAGGCTCGAGTTCTTTATTGTTACAAAATTTCAAGGTTTTATGACGCTCCAGTAAAAAGTTACAAGCATTTGTATGTTGCAAACTTTGATAGGTGTATGACGTACCATAAAGAAGTTAGGGCCATTTGAAGTTTTATCAGTGTTTGCTTTAAGATTCAAGGGTAGCATAGCTTTGATCGATAGCTTAAATCGACAAGAGGCTCGAGTACTTTATTGTTACAAAATTTCAAGGTTTTATGACGCTTCAGTAAAAAGTTACAAGCATTTGTATGTTTCAAACTTTGATAGGTATAGGATGCACTGTGTAGAACTTAGGGCCATTTGAAGTTTTATCAGTGTTTGATTTGGGACTCAAGGAAAGCATAGCTTCGAGCGATAGCTTAAATTGACAAGAGGCTCGAGTACTTTATTGTTACAAAATTTAAAGGTTTTATGATGCTCCAGTAAAAAGTTACAAGCATTTGTATGTTGCAAACTTTGATAGGTGTAGGACGTATCGTATATAAGTTAGTGGTATTTGAAGTTTTATCAGTGTTTGATTTGGGACTCAAGGGTAGGATAGCTTTGAGCGATAGCCTAAATTGACAAGAGGCTCGAGTACTTTATTGTTACAAAATTTCAAGGTTTTATAACGCTCCAGTAAAAAGTTATAAGCATTTGTATGTTGCAAACTTTGATAGGTGTAGGACGCATCGTATAGAAGTTAGAGTCATTTGAAGTTGTATCAGTGTTTGATTTGGGACTCAAGGGTAGCATAGCTATGAGCGATAGCTTAAATTGACAAGAGGCTCGAGTACTTTATTGTTACAAAATTCCAAGGTTTTATGACGCTCCAGTAAAAAGTTACAAGCATTTGCATGTTGCAAACTTTGATAGGTGTAGGACGTACCGTATAGCAGTTGGGGCCATTTGAAGTTTTATCAGTGTTTGATTTGGGACTCATGGGTAGCATAGCTTTGAGCGATAGCTTAAATGGGCAAGATTCTCGAGTACTTTATTGTTACAAAATTTCAAGGTTCTATAACGCTCCAGTAAAAAGTTACAACCATTTGTATGTTGCAATCTTTGATAGGTGTAGGACGTACCGTATAGAAGTTAGGGCCATTGGAAGTTTTTTCAGTGTTTGATTTGGGACTCAAGGGTAGCATAGCTTTGAGCGATAGCTTAAATTGACAAGAGGCTCGAGTACTTTTTTGTTACAAAATGTCAAGGTTTTATGGCGCTTCAATAAAAAGTTACAAGCATTTGTATGTTGCAAACTTTGATAGGTATAGGACGTATCGTATAGAAGTTAGAGCCATTTGAAGTTCTATCAGTGTTTGATTTGGGACTCAAGGGTAGCATAGCTTTGAGCGATTGCTTAAATTGACAAGAGGCTCGAGTTCTTTATTGTTACAAAATTTCAAGGTTTTATGACGCTCCAGTAAAAAGTTACAAGCATTTGTATGTTGCAAACTTTGATAGGTGTAGGACGTACCGTAAAGAAGTTAGGGCCATTTGAAGTTTTATCAGTGTTTGCTTTGGGATTCAAGGGTAGCATAGCTTTGAGAGATATCTTAAATAGACAAGAGGCTCGAGTACTTTATTGTTACAAAATTTCAAGGTTTTATGACGCTTCAGTAAAAAGTTACAAGTATTTGTATGTTGCAAACTTTGATAGGTATAGGATGCACTGTGTAGAAGTTAGGGTCATTTGAAGTTTTATCAGTGTTTGATTTGGGACTCAAGGGTAGCATAGCTATGAGCGAGAGCTTAAATTGACAAGAGGCTCGAGCACTTTATTGTTACAAAATTTCAAGGTTTTATGACGCTCCAGTAAAAAGTTACAAGCATTTGTATGTTGCAAACTTTGATAGGTGTAGGACGTACCGTAAAGAAGTTAGGGCCATTTGAAGTTTTATCAGTGTTTGATTTGGGACTCAAGGGTAGCATAGCTTTGAGCGATAGCTTAAATTGACAAGTGGCTCGAGTACTTTATTGTTAAAAAATTTCAAGGTTTTATGACGCTCCAGTAAAGAGTTACAAGCATTTGTATTTTGCAATCTTTGATAGGTGTAGGACGTACCGCATAGAAGTTAGGGACATTGGAAGTTTTTTCAGTGTTTGATTTGGGACTCAAGGGTAGCATAGCTTTGTGCGATAGCTTAAATTGACAAGAGGCTCGAGTACTTTATTGTTACAAAATTTCAAGGTTTTATGGCGCTTCAGTAAAAAGTTACAAGCATTTGTATGTTGCAAACTTTGATAGGTGTAGGACGTACCGTAAAGAAGTTAGGGCCATTTGAAGTTTTATCAGTGTTTGCTTTGGGATTCAAGGGTAGCATAGCTTTGAGAGATATCTTAAATAGACAAGAGGCTCGAGTACTTTATTGTTACAAAATTTCAAGGTTTTATGACGCTTCAGTAAAAAGTTACAAGTATTTGTATGTTGCAAACTTTGATAGGTATAGGATGCACTGTGTAGAAGTTAGGGTCATTTGAAGTTTTATCAGTGTTTGATTTGGGACTCAAGGGTAGCATAGCTATGAGCGAGAGCTTAAATTGACAAGAGGCTCGAGGACTTTATTGTTACAAAATTTCAAGGTTTTATGACGCTCCAGTAAAAAGTTACAAGCATTTGCATGTTGCAAACTTTGATAGGTGTAGGACGTACCGTATAGCAGTTGGGGCCATTTGAAGTTTTATCAGTGTTTGATTTGGGACTCATGGGTAGCATAGCTTTGAGCGATAGCTTAAATGGGCAAGATTCTCGAGTACTTTATTGTTACAAAATTTCAAGGTTTTATGACGCTCCAGTAAAAAGTTACAAGCATTTGTATGTTGCAAACTTTGATAGGTGTAGGACGTATCGTATAGAAGTTAGAGCCATTTGAAGTTCTATCAGTGTTTGATTTGGGACTCAAGGGTAGCATAGCTTTGAGCGATTGCTTAAATTGACAAGAGGCTCGAGTTCTTTCTTGTTACAAAATTTCAAGGTTTTATGACGCTCCAGTAAAAAGTTACAAGCATTTGTATGTTGCAAACTTTGATAGGTGTAGGACGTACCGTAAAGAAGTTAGGGCCATTTGAAGTTTTATCAGTGTTTGCTTTGGGATTCAAGGGTAGCATAGCTTTGAGAGATATCTTAAATAGACAAGAGGCTCGAGTACTTTATTGTTACAAAATTTCAAGGTTTTATGACGCTTCAGTAAAAAGTTACAAGTATTTGTATGTTGCAAACTTTGATAGGTATAGGATGCACTGTGTAGAAGTTAGGGTCATTTGAAGTTTTATCAGTGTTTGATTTGGGACTCAAGGGTAGCATAGCTATGAGCGAGAGCTTAAATTGACAAGAGGCTCGAGCACTTTATTGTTACAAAATTTCAAGGTTTTATGACGCTCCAGTAAAAAGTTACAAGCATTTGTATGTTGCAAACTTTGATAGGTGTAGGACGTACCGTAAAGAAGTTAGGGCCATTTGAAGTTTTATCAGTGTTTGATTTGGGACTCAAGGGTAGCATAGCTTTGAGCGATAGCTTAAATTGACAAGAGGCTCGAGTACTTTATTGTTAAAAAATTTCAAGGTTTTATGACGCTCCAGTAAAGAGTTACAAGCATTTGTATTTTGCAATCTTTGATAGGTGTAGGACGTACCGTATAGAAGTTAGGGACATTGGAAATTTTTTCAGTGTTTGATTTGGGACTCAAGGGTAGCATAGCTTTGTGCGATAGCTTAAATTGACAAGAGGCTCGAGTACTTTATTGTTACAAAATTTCAAGGTTTTATGACGCTCCAGTAAAAAGTTACAAGCATTTGTATGTTGCAATCTTTGATAGGTGTAGGACGTACCGTATAGAAGTTAAGGCCATTGGAAGTTTTTTCAGTGTTTGATTTGGGACTCAAGGGTAGCATAGCTTTGAGCGATAGCTTAAATTGACAAGAGGCTCGAGTACTTTATTGTTACAAAATTTCAAGGTTTTATGGCGCTTCAGTAAAAAGTTACAAGCATTTGTATGTTGCAAACTTTGATAGGTATAGGACAAAGCATATAGAAGTTAGGTCCATTTGAAGTTCTATCAGTGTTTGATTTGGGACTCAAGGGTAGCATAGCTTTGAGCGATAGCTTAAATTGACAAGAGGCTCGAGTTCTTTATTGTTACAAAATTTCAAGGTTTTATGACGCTCCAGTAAAAAGTTACAAGCATTTGTATGTTGCAAACTTTGATAGGTGTAGGACGTACCGTAAAGAAGTTAGGGCCATTTGAAGTTTTATCAGTGTTTGCTTTAAGATTCAAGGGTAGCATAGCTTTGAGCGATAGCTTAAATCGACAAGAGGCTCGAGTACCTTATTGTTACAAAATTTCAAGGTTTTATGACGCTTCAGTAAAAAGTTACAAGCATTTGTATGTTTCAAACTTTGATAGGTATAGGATGCACTGTGTAGAACTTAGGGCCATTTGAAGTTTTATCAGTGTTTGATTTGGGACTCAAGGGTAGCATAGCTTCGAGCGATAGCTTAAATTGACAAGAGGCTCGAGTACTTTATTGTTACAAAATTTAAAGGTTTTATGATGGTCCAGTAAAAAGTTACAAGCATTTGTATGTTGCAAACTTTGATAGGTGTAGGACGTATCGTATATAAGTTAGTGGTATTTGAAGCTCTATCAGTGTTTGATTTGGGACTCAAGGGTATCATAGCTTTGAGCGATAGCTTAAATTGACAAGAGGCTCGAGTCCTTTATTGTTACAAAATTTCAAGGTTTTATGACGCTCCAGTAAAAAGTTACAAGCATTTGTATGTTGCAAACTTTGATAGGGGTAGGACGTACCGTAAAGAAGTTAGGGCCATTTGAAGTTTTATCAGTGTTTGCTTTAAGATTCAAGGGTAGCATAGCTTTGAGCGATAGCTTAAATCGACAAGAGGCTCGAGTACTTTATTGTTACAAAATTTCAAGGTTTTATGACGCTTCAGTAAAAAGTTACAAGCATTTGTATGTTTCAAACTTTGATAGGTATAGGATGCACTGTGTAGAACTTAGGGCCATTTGAAGTTTTATCAGTGTTTGATTTGGGACTCAAGGGTAGCATAGCTTCGAGCGATAGCTTAAATTGACAAGAGGCTCGAGTACTTTATTGTTACAAAATTTAAAGGTTTTATGATGCTCCAGTAAAAAGTTACAAGCATTTGTATGTTGCAAACTTTGATAGGTGTAGGACGTATCGTATATAAGTTAGTGGTATTTGAAGTTTTATCAGTGTTTGATTTGGGACTCAAGGGTAGGATAGCTTTGAGCGATAGCTTAAATTGACAAGAGGCTCGAGTACTTTATTGTTACAAAATTTCAAGGTTTTATAACGCTCCAGTAAAAAGTTATAAGCATTTGTATGTTGCAAACTTTGATAGGTGTAGGACGCATCGTATAGAAGTTAGAGTCATTTGAAGTTGTATCAGTGTTTGATTTGGGACTCAAGGGTAGCATAGCTATGAGCGATAGCTTAAATTGACAAGAGACTCGAGTACTTTATTGTTACAAAATTCCAAGGTTTTATGACGCTCCAGTAAAAAGTTACAAGCATTTGCATGTTGCAAACTTTGATAGGTGTAGGACGTACCGTATAGCAGTTGGGGCCATTTGAAGTTTTATCAGTGTTTGATTTGGGACTTATGGGTAGCATAGCTTTGAGCGATAGCTTAAATGGGCAAGATTCTCGAGTACTTTATTGTTACAAAATTTCAAGGTTCTATAACGCTGCAGTAAAAAGTTACAACCATTTGTATGTTGCAATCTTTGATAGGTGTAGGACGTACCGTATAGAAGTTAGGGCCATTGGAAGTTTTTTCAGTGTTTGATTTGGGACTCAAGGGTAGCATAGCTTTGAGCGATAGCTTAAATTGACAAGAGGCTCGAGTACTTTTTTGTTACAAAATGTCAAGGTTTTATGGCGCTTCAATAAAAAGTTACAAGCATTTGTATGTTGCAAACTTTGATAGGTATAGGACGTATCATATAGAAGTTAGGGTCATTTGAAGTTTTATCAGTGTTTGATTTGGGACTCAAGGGTAGCACAGCTATGAGCGAGAGCTTAAATTGACAAGAGGCTCGAGTTCTTTATTGTTACAAAATTTCAAGGTTTTATGACGCTCCAGTAAAAAGTTACAAGCATTTGTATGTTGCAAACTTTGATAGGTGTAGGACGTACCGTAAAGAAGTTAGGGCCATTTGAAGTTTTATCAGTGTTTGATTTGGGACTCAAGGGTAGCATAGCTTTGAGCGATAGCTTAAATTGACAAGTGGCTCGAGTACTTTATTGTTAAAAAATTTGAAGGTTTTATGACGCTCCAGTAAAGAGTTACAAGCATTTGTATTTTGCAATCTTTGATAGGTGTAGGACGTACCGTATAGAAGTTAGGGACATTGGAAGTTTTTTCAGTGTTTGATTTGGGACTCAAGGGTAGCATAGCTTTGTGCGATAGCTTAAATTGACAAGAGGCTCGAGTACTTTATTGTTACAAAATTTCAAGGTTTTATGGCGCTTCAGTAAAAAGTTACAAGAATTTGTATTTTGCAAACTTTGATAGGTATAGGACGTACCGTATGTAGCTAGGTCCATTTGAAGTTCTATCAGTGTTTGATTTGGGACTCAAGGGTAGGCTAGCTTTGAGCGATAGCTTTGAGCGATAGCTTAAATTGACAAGAGGCTCGAGTTCTTTATTGTTACAAAATTTAAAGGTTTTATGACGCTCCAGTAAAAGTTACAAGCATTTGTATGTTGCAAACTTTGATAGGTGTAGGACGGACCGTATAGAAGTTGGGGCCATTTGACCCTTTATCAGTGTTTGATTTGGGACTCGAGGGTAGCATAGCTTTGAGCGATAGCTTGAATTGATAAAGATGCTCGAGTACTTTATTGTTACAAAATTCCAAGGTTTTATGACGCTCCAGTAAAAAGTTACAAGGATTTGTATGTTGCAAACATTGATTGGTGTAGGACGTATCGTATAGAAGTTAGAGCCATTTGAAGTTTTATCAGTGTTTGATTTGGGACTCAAGGGTAGCATAGCTTTGAGCGATAGCTTAAATTGACAAGAGGCTCGAGTACTTTATTGTTACAAAATTTCAAGGTTTTATGGCGCTTCAGTAAAAAGTTACAAGAATTTGTATGTTGCAAACTTTGATAGGTATAGGACGTACCGTATATAGCTAGGTCCATTTGAAGTTCGATCAGTGTTTGATTTGGGACTTAAGGGTAGGATAGCTTTGAGCGATAGCTTTGAGCGATAGCTTAAATTGACAAGAGGCTCGAGTTCTTTATTGATACAAAATTTAAAGGTTTTATGACGCTCCAGTAAAAGTTACAAGCATTTGTATGTTGCAAACTTTGATAGGTGTAGGACGTACCGTATAGAAGTTAGGGCCATTTGACCCCTTATCAGTGTTTGATTTGGGACTCGAGGGTAGCATAGCTTTGACCGATAGCTTGAATTGACAAAGAGGCTCGAGTACTTTATTGTTACAAAATTTCAAGGTTTTATGACGCTCCAGTTAGGGCCATTTGATGTTTTATCAGTGTTTGATTTAGGACTCAAGGGTAGCATAGCTTTGAGCGATAGCTTAAATTCACAAGAGGCTCGAGTACTTTATTGTTACAAAATTTCAAAGTTTTATGACGCTCCAGTAAAAACTTACAAGCATTTGTATGTTGCAATCTTTGATAGGTGTAGGACGTACCGTATAGAAGTTAGGGCCATTGGAAGTTTTTTCAGTGTTTGATTTGGAACTCAAGGGTAGCATAGCTTTGAGCGATAGCTTAAATTGACAAGAGGCTCGAGTACTTTATTGTTACAAAATTTCAAGGTTTTATGGCGCTTGTAAAAAGTTACAAGCATTTGTATGTTGCAAACTTTGATAGGTATAGGACAAAGCGTATAGAAGTTAGGTCCATTTGAAGTTCTATCAGTGTTTGATTTGGGACTCAAGGGTAGCATAGCTTTGAGCGATAGCTTAAATTGACAAGAGGCTCGAGTTCTTTATTGTTACAAAATTTCAAGGTTTTATGACGCTCCAGTAAAAAGTTACAAGCATTTGTATGTTGCAAACTTTGATAGGTGTAGGACGTACCGTAAAGAAGTTAGGGCCATTTGAAGTTTTATCAGTGTTTGCTTTAAGATTCAAGGGTAGCATAGCTTTGAGCGATAGCTTAAATCGACAAGAGGCTCGAGTACTTTATTGTTACAAAATTTCAAGGTTTTATGACGCTTCAGTAAAAAGTTACAAGCATTTGTATGTTTCAAACTTTGATAGGTATAGGATGCACTGTGTAGAACTTAGGGCCATTTGAAGTTTTATCAGTGTTTGATTTGGGACTCAAGGGAAGCATAGCTTCGAGCGATAGCTTAAATTGACAAGAGGCTCGAGTACTTTATTGTTACAAAATTTAAAGGTTTTATGATGCTCCAGTAAAAAGTTACAAGCATTTGTATGTTGCAAACTTTGATAGGTGTACGACGTATCGTATATAAGTTAGTGGTATTTGAAGTTTTATCAGTGTTTGATTTGGGACTCAAGGGTAGGATAGCTTTGAGCGATAGCTTAAATTGACAAGAGGCTCGAGTACTTTATTGTTACAAAATTTCAAGGTTTTATAACGCTCCAGTAAAAAGTTATAAGCATTTGTATGTTGCAAACTTTGATAGGTGTAGGACGCATCGTATAGAAGTTAGAGTAATTTGAAGTTGTATCAGTGTTTGATTTGGGACTCAAGGGTAGCATAGCTATGAGCGATAGCTTAAATTGACAAGAGGCTCGAGTACTTTATTGTTACAAAATTCCAAGGTTTTATGACGCTCCAGTAAAAAGTTACAAGCATTTGCATGTTGCAAACTTTGATAGGTGTAGGACGTACCGTATAGCAGTTGGGCCATTTGAAGTTTTATCAGTGTTTGATTTCGGACTCATGGGTAGCATAGCTTTGAGCGATAGCTTAAATGGGCAAGATTCTCGAGTACTTTATTGTTACAAAATTTCAAGGTACTATAACGCTCCAGTAAAAAGTTACAACCATTTGTATGTTGCAATCTTTGATAGGTGTAGGACGTACCGTATAGAAGTTAGGGCCATTGGAAGTTTTTTCAGTGTTTGATTTGGGACTCAAGGGTAGCATAGCTTTGAGCGATAGCTTAAATTGACAAAAGGCTCGAGTACTTTTTTGTTACAAATTTTCAAGGTTTTATTGCGCTTCAATAAAAAGTTACAAGCATTTGTATGTTGCAAACTTTGATAGGTATAGGACGTATCGTATAGAAGTTAGAGCCATTTGAAGTTCTATCAGTGTTTGATTTGGGACTCAAGGGTAGCATAGCTTTGAGCGATAGCTTAAATTGACAAGAGGCTCGAGTTCTTTATTGTTACAAAATTTCAAGGTTTTATGACGCTCCAGTAAAAAGTTACAAGCATTTGTATGTTGCAAACTTTGATAGGTGTAGGACGTACCGTAAAGAAGTTAGGGCCATTTGAAGTTTTATCAGTGTTTGCTTTGGGATTCAAGGGTAGCATAGCTTTGAGAGATATCTTAAATAGACAAGAGGCTCGAGTACTTTATTGTTACAAAATTTCAAGGTTTTTAGACGCTTCAGTAAAAAGTTACAAGTATTTGTATGTTGCAAACTTTGATAGGTATAGGACGTATCGTATAGAAGTTAGAGCCATTTGAAGTTCGATCAGTGTTTGATTTGGGACTCAAGGGTAGCATAGCTTTGAGCGATAGCTTAAATTGACAAGAGGCTCGAGTTCTTTATTGTTACAAAATTTCAAGGTTTTATGACGCTCCAGTAAAAAGTTACAAGCATTTGTATGTTGCAAACTTTGATAGGTATAGGACGTACCGTAAAGAAGTTAGGGCCATTTGAAGTTTTATCAGTGTTTGCTTTGGGATTCAAGGGTAGCATAGCTTTGAGAGATATCTTAAATAGACAAGAGGCTCGAGTACTTTATTGTTACAAAATTTCAAGGTTTTATGACGCTTCAGTAAAAAGTTACAAGTATTTGTATGTTGCAAACTTTGATAGGTATAGGATGCACTGTGTAGAAGTTAGGGTCATTTGAAGTTTTATCAGTGTTTGATTTGGGACTCAAGGGTAGCATAGCTATGAGCGAGAGCTTAAATTGACAAGAGGCTCGAGCACTTTATTGTTACAAAATTTCAAGGTTTTATGACGCTCCAGTAAAAAGTTACAAGCATTTGTATGTTGCAAACTTTGATAGGTGTAGGACGTACCGTAAAGAAGTTAGGGCCATTTGAAGTTTTCTCAGTGTTTGATTTGGGACTCAAGGGTAGCATAGCTTTGAGCGATAGCTTAAATTGACAAGAGGCTCGAGTACTTTATTGTTAAAAAATTTCAAGGTTTTATGACGCTCCAGTAAAGAGTTACAAGCATTTGTATTTTGCAATCTTTGATAGGTGTAGGACGTACCGTATAGAAGTTAGGGACATTGGAAGTTTTTTCAGTGTTTGATTTGGGACTCAAGGGTAGTATAGCTTTGTGCGATAGCTTAAATTGACAAGAGGCTCGAGTACTTTATTGTTAAAAAATTTCAAGGTTTTATGACGCTCCAGTAAAAAGTTACAAGCATTTGTATGTTGCAAACTTTGATAGGTATAGGACGTACCGTATAGAAGTTAGGTCCATTTGAAGTTCTATCAGTGTTTGATTTGGGACTCAAGGTTAGCATAGCTTTGAGCGATAGCTTAAATTGACAAGAGGCTCGAGTTCTTTATTGTTAAAAAATTTCAAGGTTTTATGACGCTCCAGTAAAAAGTTACAAGCATTTGTATGTTGCAAACTTTGATAGGTGTAGGACGTACCGTATAGAAGTTAGGGCCATTTGACCCCTTATCAGTGTTTGATTTGGGACTCGAGGGTAGCATAACTTTGACCGATAGCTTGAATTGACAAAGAGGCTCGAGTACTTTATTGTTACAAAATTTCAAGGATTTATGACGCTCCAGTTAGGGCCATTTGAAGTTTTATCAGTGTTTGATTTGGGACTCAAGGGTAGCATAGCTATGAGCGATAGCTTAAATGGGCAAGATTCTCGAGTACTTTATTGTTACAAAATTTCAAGGTTTTATAACGCTCCAGTAAAAAGTTATAAGCATTTGTATGTTGCAAACTTTGATAGGTGTAGGACGCATCGTATAGAAGTTAGAGTCATGTGAAGTTGTATCAGTGTTTGATTTGGGACTCAAGGGTAGCATAGCTATGAGCGATAGCTTAAATTGACAAGAGGCTCGAGTACTTTATTGTTACAAAATTCCAAGGTTTTATGACGCTCCAGTAAAAAGTTACAAGCATTTGCATGTTGCAAACTTTGATAGGTGTAGGACGTACCGTATAGCAGTTGGGGCCATTTGAAGTTTTATCAGTGTTTGATTTCGGACTCATGGGTAGCATAGCTTTGAGCGATAGCTTAAATGGGCAAGATTCTCGAGTACTTTATTGTTACAAAATTTCAAGGTACTATAACGCTCCAGTAAAAAGTTACAACCATTTGTATGTTGCAATCTTTGATAGGTGTAGGACGTACCGTATAGAAGTTAGGGCCATTGGAAGTTTTTTCAGTGTTTGATTTGGGACTCAAGGGTAGCATAGCTTTGAGCGATAGCTTAAATTGACAAAAGGCTCGAGTACTTTTTTGTTACAAATTTTCAAGGTTTTATTGCGCTTCAATAAAAAGTTACAAGCATTTGTATGTTGCAAACTTTGATAGGTATAGGACGTATCGTATAGAAGTTAGAGCCATTTGAAGTTCTATCAGTGTTTGATTTGGGACTCAAGGGTAGCATAGCTTTGAGCGATAGCTTAAATTGACAAGAGGCTCGAGTTCTTTATTGTTACAAAATTTCAAGGTTTTATGACGCTCCAGTAAAAAGTTACAAGCATTTGTATGTTGCAAACTTTGATAGGTGTAGGACGTACCGTAAAGAAGTTAGGGCCATTTGAAGTTTTATCAGTGTTTGCTTTGGGATTCAAGGGTAGCATAGCTTTGAGAGATATCTTAAATAGACAAGAGGCTCGAGTACTTTATTGTTACAAAATTTCAAGGTTTTTAGACGCTTCAGTAAAAAGTTACAAGTATTTGTATGTTGCAAACTTTGATAGGTATAGGACGTATCGTATAGAAGTTAGAGCCATTTGAAGTTCGATCAGTGTTTGATTTGGGACTCAAGGGTAGCATAGCTTTGAGCGATAGCTTAAATTGACAAGAGGCTCGAGTTCTTTATTGTTACAAAATTTGAAGGTTTTATGACGCTCCAGTAAAAAGTTACAAGCATTTGTATGTTGCAAACTTTGATAGGTGTAGGACGTACCGTAAAGAAGTTAGGGCCATTTGAAGTTTTATCAGTGTTTGCTTTGGGATTCAAGGGTAGCATAGCTTTGAGAGATATCTTAAATAGACAAGAGGCTCGAGTACTTTATTGTTACAAAATTTCAAGGTTTTATGACGCTTCAGTAAAAAGTTACAAGTATTTGTATGTTGCAAACTTTGATAGGTATAGGATGCACTGTGTAGAAGTTAGGGTCATTTGAAGTTTTATCAGTGTTTGATTTGGGACTCAAGGGTAGCATAGCTATGAGCGAGAGCTTAAATTGACAAGAGGCTCGAGCACTTTATTGTTACAAAATTTCAAGGTTTTATGACGCTCCAGTAAAAAGTTACAAGCATTTGTATGTTGCAAACTTTGATAGGTGTAGGACGTACCGTAAAGAAGTTAGGGCCATTTGAAGTTTTCTCAGTGTTTGATTTGGGACTCAAGGGTAGCATAGCTTTGAGCGATAGCTTAAATTGACAAGAGGCTCGAGTACTTTATTGTTAAAAAATTTAAAGGTTTTATGACACTCCAGTAAAGAGTTACAAGCATTTGTATTTTGCAATCTTTGATAGGTGTAGGACGTACCGTATAGAAGTTAGGGACATTGGAAGTTTTTTCAGTGTTTGATTTGGGACTCAAGGGTAGTATAGCTTTGTGCGATAGCTTAAATTGACAAGAGGCTCGAGTACTTTATTGTTAAAAAATTTCAAGGTTTTATGACGCTCCAGTAAAAAGTTACAAGCATTTGTATGTTGCAAACTTTGATAGGTATAGGACGTACCGTATAGAAGTTAGGTCCATTTGAAGTTCTATCAGTGTTTGATTTGGGACTCAAGGTTAGCATAGCTTTGAGCGATAGCTTAAATTGACAAGAGGCTCGAGTTCTTTATTGTTAAAAAATTTCAAGGTTTTATGACGCTCCAGTAAAAAGTTACAAGCATTTGTATGTTGCAAACTTTGATAGGTGTAGGACGTACCGTATAGAAGTTAGGGCCATTTGACCCCTTATCAGTGTTTGATTTGGGACTCGAGGGTAGCATAGCTTTGACCGATAGCTTGAATTGACAAAGAGGCTCGAGTACTTTATTGTTACAAAATTTCAAGGATTTATGACGCTCCAGTTAGGGCCATTTGAAGTTTTATCAGTGTTTGATTTGGGACTCAAGGGTAGCAAAGCTTTGAGCGATAACTTAAATTGACAAGAGGCTCGAGTACTTTATTGTTACAAAATTTCAAGGTTTTATGACGCTCCAGTAAAAAGTTACAAGCATTTGTATGTTGCAAACTTTGATAGGTGTAGGACGTACCGTAAAGAAGTTAGGGCCATTTGAAGTTTTATCAGAGTTTGCTTTGGGATTCAAGGGTAGCATAGCTTTGAGCGATAGCTTAAATTGACAAGAATCTCGAGTACTTTATTGTTACAAAATTTCAATATTTTATGGCGCTTCAGTAAAAAGTTACAAGCATTTGTATGTTGCAAACTTTGATAGGTATAGGACGTACCGTATAGAAGTTAGGTCCATTTGAAGTTCTATCAGTGTTTGATTTGGGACTCAAGGGTAGTATAGCTTTGTGCGATAGCTTAAATTGACAAGAGTCTCGAGTACTTTATTGTTAAAAAATTTCAAGGTTTTATGACGCTCCAGTAAAAAGTTACAAGCATTTGTATGTTGCAATCTTTGATAGGTGTAGGACGTACCGTATAGAAGTTAGGGCCATTGGAAGTTTTTTCAGTGTTTGATTTGGGACTCAAGGGTAGCATAGCTTTGAGCGATAGCTTAAATTGACAAGAGGCTCGAGTACTTTATTGTTACAAAATTTCAAGGTTTTATGGCGCTTCAGTAAAAAGTTACAAGAATTTGTATGTTGCAAACTTTGATAGGTATAGCACGTACCGTATATAGCTAGGTCCATTTGAAGTTCTATCAGTGTTTGATTTGGGACTCAAGGGTAGGATAGCTTTGAGCGATAGCTTTGGGCGATAGCTTAAATTGACAAGAGGCTCGAGTTCTTTATTGTTACAAAATTTCAAGGTTTTATGACGCTCCAGTTAGGGCCATTTGAAGTTTTATCAGTGTTTGATTTGGGACTCAAGGGTAGCAAAGCTTTGAGCGATAACTTAAATTGACAAAAGGCTCGAGTACTTTTTTGTTACAAATTTTCAAGGTTTTATTGCGCTTCAATAAAAGTTACAAGCATTTGTATGTTGCAAACTTTGATAGGTATAGGACGTATCGTATAGAAGTTAGAGCCATTTGAAGTTCTATCAGTGTTTGATTTGGGACTCAAGGGTAGCATAGCTTTGAGCGATAGCTTAAATTGACAAGAGGCTCGAGTTCTTTATTGTTACAAAATTTCAAGGTTTTATGACGCTCCAGTAAAAAGTTACAAGCATTTGTATGTTGCAAACTTTGATAGGTATAGGATGCACTGTGTAGAAGTTAGGGTCATTTGAAGTTTTATCAGTGTTTGATTTGGGACTCAAGGGTAGCATAGCTATGAGCGAGAGCTTAAATTGACAAGAGGCTCGAGCACTTTATTGTTACAAAATTTCAAGGTTTTATGACGCTCCAGTAAAAAGTTACAAGCATTTGTATGTTGCAAACTTTGATAGGTGTAGGACGTACCGTAAAGAAGTTAGGGCCATTTGAAGTTTTCTCAGTGTTTGATTTGGGACTCAAGGGTAGCATAGCTTTGAGCGATAGCTTAAATTGACAAGAGGCTCGAGTACTTTATTGTTAAAAAATTTAAAGGTTTTATGACACTCCAGTAAAAAGTTACAAGCATTTGTATTTTGCAATCTTTGATAGGTGTAGGACGTACCGTATAGAAGTTAGGGACATTGGAAGTTTTTTCAGTGTTTGATTTGGGACTCAAGGGTAGTATAGCTTTGTGCGATAGCTTAAATTGACAAGAGGCTCGAGTACTTTATTGTTAAAAAATTTCAAGGTTTTATGACGCTCCAGTAAAAAGTTACAAGCATTTGTATGTTGCAAACTTTGATAGGTATAGGACGTACCGTATAGAAGTTAGGTCCATTTGAAGTTCTATCAGTGTTTGATTTGGGACTCAAGGTTAGCATAGCTTTGAGCGATAGCTTAAATTGACAAGAGGCTCGAGTTCTTTATTGTTAAAAAATTTCAAGGTTTTATGACGCTCCAGTAAAAAGTTACAAGCATTTGTATGTTGCAAACTTTGATAGGTGTAGGACGTACCGTATAGAAGTTAGGGCCATTTGACCCCTTATCAGTGTTTGATTTGGGACTCGAGGGTAGCATAGCTTTGAGCGATAGCTTAAATTGACAAGAGGCTCGAGTACTTTATTGTTACAAAATTTCAAGGATTTATGACGCTCCAGTTAGGGCCATTTGAAGTTTTATCAGTGTTTGATTTGGGACTCAAGGGTAGCAAAGCTTTGAGCGATAACTTAAATTGACAAGAGGCTCGAGTACTTTATTGTTACAAAATTTCAAGGTTTTATGACGCTCCAGTAAAAAGTTACAAGCATTTGTATGTTGCAAACTTTGATAGGTGTAGGACGTACCGTAAAGAAGTTAGGGCCATTTGAAGTTTTATCAGAGTTTGCTTTGGGATTCAAGGGTAGCATAGCTTTGAGCGATAGCTTAAATTGACAAGAATCTCGAGTACTTTATTGTTACAAAATTTCAAGATTTTATGGCGCTTCAGTAAAAAGTTACAAGCATTTGTATGTTGCAAACTTTGATAGGTATAGGACGTACCGTATAGAAGTTAGGTCCATTTGAAGTTCTATCAGTGTTTGATTTGGGACTCAAGGGTAGTATAGCTTTGTGCGATAGCTTAAATTGACAAGAGTCTCGAGTACTTTATTGTTAAAAAATTTCAAGGTTTTATGACGCTCCAGTAAAAAGTTACAAGCATTTGTATGTTGCAATCTTTGATAGGTGTAGGACGTACCGTATAGAAGTTAGGGCCATTGGAAGTTTTTTCAGTGTTTGATTTGGGACTCAAGGGTAGCATAGCTTTGAGCGATAGCTTAAATTGACAAGAGGCTCGAGTACTTTATTGTTACAAAATTTCAAGGTTTTATGGCGCTTCAGTAAAAAGTTACAAGAATTTGTATGTTGCAAACTTTGATAGGTATAGCACGTACCGTATATAGCTAGGTCCATTTGAAGTTCTATCAGTGTTTGATTTGGGACTCAAGGGTAGGATAGCTTTGAGCGATAGCTTTGGGCGATAGCTTAAATTGACAAGAGGCTCGAGTACTTTATTGTTACAAAATTTCAAGGTTTTATGACGCTCCAGTTAGGGCCATTTGAAGTTTTATCAGTGTTTGATTTGGGACTCAAGGGTAGCAAAGCTTTGAGCGATAACTTAAATTGACAAAAGGCTCGAGTACTTTTTTGTTACAAATTTTCAAGGTTTTATTGCGCTTCAATAAAAAGTTACAAGCATTTGTATGTTGCAAACTTTGATAGGTATAGGACGTATCGTATAGAAGTTAGAGCCATTTGAAGTTCTATCAGTGTTTGATTTGGGACTCAAGGGTAGCATAGCTTTGAGCGATAGCTTAAATTGACAAGAGGCTCGAGTTCTTTATTGTTACAAAATTTCAAGGTTTTATGACGCTCCAGTAAAAAGTTACAAGCATTTGTATGTTGCAAACTTTGATAGGTGTAGGACGTACCGTAAAGAAGTTAGGGCCATTTGAAGTTTTATCAGTGTTTGCTTTGGGATTCAAGGGTAGCATAGCTTTGAGAGATATCTTAAATAGACAAGAGGCTCGAGTACTTTATTGTTACAAAATTTCAAGGTTTTTAGACGCTTCAGTAAAAAGTTACAAGTATTTGTATGTTGCAAACTTTGATAGGTACAGGACGTATCGTATAGAAGTTAGAGCCATTTGAAGTTCGATCAGTGTTTGATTTGGGACTCAAGGGTAGCATAGCTTTGAGCGATAGCTTAAATTGACAAGAGGCTCGAGTTCTTTATTGTTACAAAATTTCAAGGTTTTATGACGCTCCAGTAAAAAGTTACAAGCATTTGTATGTTGCAAACTTTGATAGGTATAGGACATACCGTATAGAAGTTAGGTCCATTTGAAGTTCTATCAGTGTTTGATTTGGGACTCAAGGGTAGCATAGCTTTGAGCGATAGCTTAAATTGAAAGGAGGCTCGAGTACTTTATTGTTACAAAATTTCAAGGTTTTATGGCGCTTCAGTAAAAAGTTACAAGCATTTGTATGTTGCAAACTTTGATAGGTATAGGACATACCGTATAGAAGTTAGGTCCATTTGAAGTTCTATCAGTGTTTGATTTGGGACTCAAGGGTAGCATAGCTTTGAGCGATAGCTTAAATTGACAAGAGGCTCGAGTACTTTATTGTTACAAAATTTCAAGGTTTTATGGCGCTTCAGTAAAAAGTTACAAGAATTTGTATGTTGCAAACTTTGATAGGTATAGCACGTACCGTATAGAAGTTAGGGCCATTGGAAGTTTTTTCAGTGTTTGATTTGGGACTCAAGGGTAGCATAGCTTTGAGCGATAGCTTAAATTGACAAGAGGCTCGAGTACTTTATTGTTACAAAATTTCAAGGTTTTATGGCGCTTCAGTAAAAAGTTACAAGAATTTGTATGTTGCAAACTTTGATAGGTATAGCACGTACCGCATATAGCTAGGTCCATTTGAAGTTCTATCAGTGTTTGATTTGGGACTCAAGGGTAGGATAGCTTTGAGCGATAGCTTTGGGCGATAGCTTAAATTGACAAGAGGCTCGAGTTCTTTATTGTTACAAAATTTCAAGGTTTTATGACGCTCCAGTTAGGGCCATTTGAAGTTTTATCAGTGTTTGATTTGGGACTCAAGGGTAGCAAAGCTTTGAGCGATAACTTAAATTGACAAAAGGCTCGAGTACTTTTTTGTTACAAATTTTCAAGGTTTTATTGCGCTTCAATAAAAGTTACAAGCATTTGTATGTTGCAAACTTTGATAGGTATAGGACGTATCGTATAGAAGTTAGAGCCATTTGAAGTTCTATCAGTGTTTGATTTGGGACTCAAGGGTAGCATAGCTTTGAGCGATAGCTTAAATTGACAAGAGGCTCGAGTTCTTTATTGTTACAAAATTTCAAGGTTTTATGACGGTCCAGTAAAAAGTTACAAGCATTTGTATGTTGCAAACTTTGATAGGTGTAGGACGTACCGTAAAGAAGTTAGGGCCATTTGAAGTTTTATCAGTGTTTGCTTTGGGATTCAAGGGTAGCATAGCTTTGAGAGATATCTTAAATAGACAAGAGGCTCGAGTACTTTATTGTTACAAAATTTCAAGGTTTTTAGACGCTTCAGTAAAAAGTTACAAGTATTTGTATGTTGCAAACTTTGATAGGTATAGGACGTATCGTATAGAAGTTAGAGCCATTTGAAGTTCGATCAGTGTTTGATTTGGGACTCAAGGGTAGCATAGCCTTGAGCGATAGCTTAAATTGACAAGAGGCTCGAGTTCTTTATTGTTACAAAATTTCAAGGTTTTATGACGCTCCAGTAAAAAGTTACAAGCATTTGTATGTTGCAAACTTTGATAGGTATAGGACATACCGTATAGAAGTTAGGTCCATTTGAAGTTCTATCAGTGTTTGATTTGGGACTCAAGGGTAGCATAGCTTTGAGCGATAGCTTAAATTGAAAGGAGGCTCGAGTACTTTATTGTTACAAAATTTCAAGGTTTTATGGCGCTTCAGTAAAAAGTTACAAGCATTTGTATGTTGCAAACTTTGATAGGTATAGGACATACCATATAGAAGTTAGGTCCATTTGAAGTTCTATCAGTGTTTGATTTGGGACTCAAGGGTAGCATAGCTTTGAGCGATAGCTTAAATTGACAAGAGGCTCGAGTACTTTATTGTTACAAAATTTCAAGGTTTTATGGCGCTTCAGTAAAAAGTTACAAGAATTTGTATGTTGCAAACTTTGATAGGTATAGCACGTACCGTATATAGCTAGGTCCATTTGAAGTTCTATCAGTGTTTGATTTGGGACTCAAAGGTAGGATAGCTTTGAGCGATAGCTTAAATTGACAAGAGGCTCGAGTTCTTTATTGTTACAAAATTTCAAGGTTTTATGACGCTCCAGTAAAAAGTTACAAGCATTTGTATGTTGCAAACTTTGATAGGTGTAGGACGTACCGTAAAGAAGTTAGGGCCATTTGAAGTTTTATCAGTGTTTGCTTTGGGATTCAAGGGTAGCATAGCTTTGAGAGATATCTTAAATAGACAAGAGGCTCGAGTACTTTATTGTTACAAAATTTCAAGGTTTTTAGACGCTTCAGTAAAAAGTTACAAGTATTTGTATGTTGCAAACTTTGATAGGTATAGGACGTATCGTATAGAAGTTAGAGCCATTTGAAGTTCGATCAGTGTTTGATTTGGGACTCAAGGGTAGCATAGCTTTGAGCGATAGCTTAAATTGACAAGAGGCTCGAGTTCTTTATTGTTACAAAATTTCAAGGTTTTATGACGCTCCAGTAAAAAGTTACAAGCATTTGTATGTTGCAAACTTTGATAGGTATAGGACATACCGTATAGAAGTTAGGTCCATTTGAAGTTCTATCAGTGTTTGATTTGGGACTCAAGGGTAGCATAGCTTTGAGCGATAGCTTAAATTGAAAGGAGGCTCGAGTACTTTATTGTTACAAAATTTCAAGGTTTTATGGCGCTTCAGTAAAAAGTTACAAGCATTTGTATGTTGCAAACTTTGATAGGTATAGGACATACCGTATAGAAGTTAGGTCCATTTGAAGTTCTATCAGTGTTTGATTTGGGACTCAAGGGTAGCATAGCTTTGAGCGATAGCTTAAATTCACAAGAGGCTCGAGTTCTTTATTGTTACAAAATTTCAATGTTTTATGACGCTCCAGTAAAAAGTTACAAGCATTTGTATGTTGCAAACTTTGATAGGTGTAGGACGTACCGTATAGAAGTTAGGGCCATTTGACCCCTTATCAGTGTTTGATTTGGGACTCGAGGGTAGCATAGCTTTGACCGATAGCTTGAATTGACAAAGAGGCTCGAGTACTTTATTGTTACAAAATTTCAAGGTTTTATGACGCTCCAGTTAGGGCCATTTGAAGTTTTATCAGTGTTTGATTTGGGACTCAAGGGTAGCAAAGCTTTGAGCGATAACTTAAATTGACAAGAGGCTCGAGTACTTTATTGTTACAAAATTTCAAGGTTTTATGACGCTCAAGTAAAAAGTTACAAGCATTTGTATGTTGCAAACTTTGATAGGTGTAGGACGTACCGTAAAGAAGTTAGGGCCATTTGAAGTTTTATCAGAGTTTGCTTTGGGATTCAAGGGTAGCATAGCTTTGAGCGATAGCTTAAATTGACAAGAATCTCGAGTAGTTTATTGTTACAAAATTTCAAGATTTTATGGCGCTTCAGTAAAAATTTACAAGCATTTGTATGTTGCAAACTTTGATAGGTATAGGACGTACCGTATAGAAGTTAGGTCCATTTGAAGTTCTATCAGTGTTTGATTTGGGACTCAAGGTTAGCATAGCTTTGAGCGATAGCTTAAATTGACAAGAGGCTCGAGTTCTTTATTGTTACAAAATGTCAAGGTTTTATGACGCTCCAGTAAAAAGTTACAAGCATTTGTATGTTGCAAACTTTGATAGGTGTAGGACGTACCGTAAAGAAGTTAGGGCCATTTGAAGTTTTATCAGTGTTTCATTTGGGACTCAAGGGTAGCATAGCTTTGAGCGATAGCTTAAATTGACAAGAGGCTCGAGTACTTTATTGTTAAAAAATTTCAAGGTTTTATGACGCTCCAGTAAAAAGTTACAAGCATTTGTATGTTGCAATCTTTGATAGGTGTAGGACGTACCGTATAGAAGTTAGGGCCATTGGAAGTTTTTTCAGTGTTTGATTTGGGACTCAAGGGTAGCATAGCTTTGAGCGATAGCTTAAATTGAAAGGAGGCTCGAGTACTTTATTGTTACAAAATTTCAAGGTTTTATGGCGCTTCAGTAAAAAGTTACAAGCATTTGTATGTTGCAAACTTTGATAGGTATAGGACATACCGTATAGAAGTTAGGTCCATTTGAAGTTCTATCAGTGTTTGATTTGGGACTCAAGGGTAGCATAGCTTTGAGCGATAGCTTAAATTCACAAGAGGCTCGAGTACTTTATTGTTACAAAATTTCAATGTTTTATGACGCTCCAGTAAAAAGTTACAAGCATTTGTATGTTGCAATCTTTGATAGGTGTAGGACGTACCGTATAGAAGTTAGGGCCATTGGAAGTTTTTTCAGTTTTTGATTTGGGACTCAAGGGTAGCATAGCTTTGAGCGATAGCTTAAATTGACAAGAGGCTCGAGTACTTTATTGTTACAAAATTTCAAGGTTTTATGGCGCTTCAGTAAAAAGTTACAAGCATTTGTATGTTGCAAACTTTGATAGGTATAGGACAAAGCGTATAGAAGTTAGGTCTTGTATTTTGCAAACTTTGATAGGTATAGGACGTACCGTATGTAGCTAGGTCCATTTGAAGTTCTATCAGTGTTTGATTTGGGACTCAAGGGTAGGATAGCTTTGAGCGATAGCTTTGAGCGATAGCTTAAATTGACAAGAGGCTCCAGTTCTTTATTGTTACAAAATTTAAAGGTTTTATGACGCTCCAGTAAAAGTTACAAGCATTTGTATGTTGCAAATATTGATAGGTGTAGGACGGACCGTATAGAAGTTGGGGCCATTTGACCCTTTATCAGTGTTTGATTTGGGACTCGAGGGTAGCATAGCTTTGAGCGATAGCTTGAATTGATAAAGAGGCTCGAGTACTTTATTGTTACAAAATTTCAAGGTTTTATGACGCTCCAGTAAAAAGTTACAAGCATTTGTATGTTGCAAACTTTGATAGGTGTAGGACGTACCGTAAAGAAGTTAGGGCCATTTGAAGTTTTATCAGTATTTGATTTGGGACTCAAGGGTAGCATAGCTTTGAGCGATAGCTTAAATTGACAAGAGGCTCGAGTACTTTATTGTTAAAAAATTTCAAGGTTTTATGACGCTCCAGTAAAAGTTACAAGCATTTGTATGTTGCAAACTTTGATAGGTGTAGGACGTACCGTATAGAAGTTAGGGCCATTTGACCCCTTATCAGTGTTTGATTTGGGACTCGAGGGTAGCATAGCTTTGACCGATAGCTTGAATTGACAAAGAGGCTCGAGTACTTTATTGTTACAAAATTTCAAGGTTTTATGACGCTCCAGTTAGGGCCATTTGAAGTTTTATCAGTGTTTGATTTAGGACTCAAGGGTAGCATAGCTTTGAGCGATAGCTTAAATTCACAAGAGGCTCGAGTACTTTATTGTTACAAAATTTCAAGGTTTTATGACGCTCCAGTAAAAAGTTACAAGCATTTGTATGTTGCAAACTTTGATAGGTATAGGACGTACCGTAAAGAAGTTAGGGCCATTTGAAGTTTTATCAGTGTTTGATTTGGGACTCAAGGGTAGCATAGCTTTGAGCGATAACTTAAATTGACAACAGGCTCGAGTACTTTATTGTTACAAAATTTCAAGGTTTTATGACGCTCCAGTAAAAAGTTACAAGCATTTGTATGTTGCAAACTTTGATAGGTGTAGGACGTACCGTATGGAAGTTAGGGCCATTTGAAGTTTTATCAGTGTTTGATTTGGGACTCAAGGGTAGCAAAGCTTTGAGCGATAACTTAAATTGACAAGAGGCTCGAGTACTTTATTGTTACAAAATTTCAAGGTTTTATGACGCTCCAGTAAAAAGTTACAAGCATTTGTATGTTGCAAACTTTGATAGGTGTAGGACGTACCGTAAAGAAGTTAGGGCCATTTGAAGTTTTATCAGAGTTTGCTTTGGGATTCAAGGGTAGCATAGCTTTGAGCGATAGCTTAAATTGACAAGAATCTCGAGTACTTTATTGTTACAAAATTTCAAGGTTTTATGGCGCTTCAGTAAAAAGTTACAAGCATTTGTATGTTGCAAACTTTGATAGGTATAGGACGTACCGTATAGAAGTTAGGTCCATTTGAAGTTCTATCAGTGTTTGATTTGGGACTCAAGGGTAGCATAGCTTTGAGCGATAGCTTAAATTGACAAGAGGCTCGAGTTCTTTATTGTTACAAAATTTCAAGGTTTTATGACGCTCCAGTAAAAAGTTACAAGCATTTGTATGTTGCAAACTTTGATAGGTGTAGGACGTACCGTAAAGAAGTTTGGGCCATTTGAAGTTTTATCAGTGTTTCATTTGGGACTCAAGGGTAGCATAGCCTTGAGCGATAGCTTAAATTGACAAGAGGCTCGGGTACTTTATTGTTAAAAAATTTCAAGGTTTTATGACGCTCCAGTAAAAAGTTACAAGCATTTGTATGTTGCAATCTTTGATAGGTGTAGGACGTGCCGTATAGAAGTTAGGGCCATTTGAAGTTTTATCAGTGTTTGATTTGGGACTCAAAGGTAGCAAGGCTTTGAGCGATAACTTAAATTGACAAGAGGCTCGAGTACTTTATTGTTACAAAATTTCAAGGTTTTATGACGCTCCAGTAAAAAGTTACAAGCATTTGTATGTTGCAAACTTTGATAGCTGTAGGACGTACCGTAAAGAAGTTAGGGCCATTTGAAGTTTTATCAGTGTTTGCTTTGGGGGTTCAAGGGTAGCATAGCTTTGAGAGATATCTTAAATAGACAAGAGGCTCGAGTACTTTATTGTTACAAAATTTCAAGGTTTTATGACGCTTCAGTAAAAAGTTACAAGTATTTGTATGTTGCAAACTTTGATAGGTATAGGATGCACTGTGTAGAAGTTAGGGCCATTTGAAGTTTTATCAGTGTTTGATTTGGGACTCAAGGGTAGCATAGCTATGAGCGAGAGCTTAAATTGACAAGAGGCTCGAGTACTTTATTGTTACAAAATTTCAAGGTTTTATGACGCTCCAGTAAAAAGTTACAAGCATTTGTATGTTGCAAACTTTGATAGGTGTAGGACGTACCGTAAAGAAGTTAGGGCCATTTGAAGTTTTATCAGTGTTTGATTTGGGACTCAAGGGTAGCATAGCTTTGAGCGATAGCTTAAATTGACAAGAGGCTCGAGTACTTTATTTTTAAAAAATTTCAAGGTTTTATGACGCTCCAGTAAAAAGTTACAAGCATTTGTATTTTGCAATCTTTGATAGATGTAGGACGTACCGTATAGAAGTTAGGGCCATTGGAAGTTTTTTCAGTGTTTGATTTGGGACTCAAGGGTAGCATAGCTTTGAGCGATAGCTTAAATTGACAAGAGGCTCGAGTACTTTATTGTTACAAAATTTCAAGGTTTTATGGCGCTTCAGTAAAAAGTTACAAGCATTTGTATGTTGCAAACTTTGATAGGTATAGGACGTACCGTATATAGCTAGGTCCATTTGAAGTTCTATCAGTGTTTGATTTGGACTCAAGGGGTAGGATAGCTTTGAGCGATAGCTTTGAGCGATAGCTTAAATTGACAAGAGGCTCGAGTTCTTTATTGTTACAAAATTTAAAGGTTTTATGACGCTCCAGTAAATGTTACAAGCATTTGTATGTTGCAAACTTTGATAGGTGTAGGACGTACCGTATAGAAGTTAGGGCCATTTGACCCCTTATCAGTGTTTGATTTGGGACTCGAGGGTAGCATAGCTTTGACCGATAGCTTGAATTGACAAAGAGGCTCGAGTACTTTATTGTTACAAAATTTCAAGGTTTTATGACGCTCCAGTAAAAAGTTACAAGCATTTGTATGTTGCAAACTTTGATAGGTATAGGACGTACCGTAAAGAAGTTAGGGCCATTTGAAGTTTTATCGGTGTTTGATTTGGGACTCAAGGGTAGCATAGCTTTGAGCGATAACTTAAATTGACAAGAGGCTCGAGTACTTTATTGTTACAAAATTTCAAGGTTTTATGACGCTCCAGTAAAAAGTTACAAGCATTTGTATGTTGCAAACTTTGATAGGTGTAGGACGTACCGTATGGAAGTTAGGGCCATTTGAAGTTTTATCAGTGTTTGATTTGGGACTCAAGGGTAGCATAGCTTTGAGCGATAACTTAAATTGACAAGAGGCTCGAGTACTTTATTGTTACAAAATTTCAAGGTTTTATGACGCTCCAGTAAAAAGTTACAAGCATTTGTATGTTGCAAACTTTGATAGGTGTAGAACGTACCGTAAAGAAGTTAGGGCCATTTGAAGTTTTATCAGTGTTTGCTTTGGGATTCAAGGGTAGCATAGCTTTGATCGATAGCTTAAATTGACAAGAATCTCGAGTACTTTATTGTTACAAAATTTCAAGGTTTTATGGCGCTTCAGTAAAATTTACAAGCATTTGTATGTTGCAAACTTTGATAGGTATAGGACGTACCGTATAGAAGTTAGGTCCATTTGAAGTTCTATCAGTGTTTGATTTGGGACTCAAGATTAGCATAGCTTTGAGCGATAGCTTAAATTGACAAGAGGCTCGAGTTCTTTATTGTTACAAAATTTCAAGGTTTTATGACGCTCCAGTAAAAAGTTACAAGCATTTGTATGTTGCAAACTTTGATAGGTGTAGGACGTACCGTAAAGAAGTTAGGGCCATTTGAAGTTTTATCAGTGTTTGCTTTGGGATTCAAGGGTAGCATAGCTTTCAGCGATAGCTTAAATTGACAAGAGGCTCGAGTACTTTATTGTTACAAAATTTCAAGGTTTTATGACGCTTCAGTAAAAAGTTACAAGCATTTGTATGTTTCAAACTTTGATAGGTATAGGATGCACTGTGTAGAAGTTAGGGCCATTTGAAGTTTTATCAGTGTTTGATTTGGGACTCAAGGGTAGCATAGCTTTGAGCGATAGCTTAAATTGACAAGAATCTCGAGTACTTTATTGTTACAAAATTTCAAGGTTTTATGGCGCTTCAGTAAAAAGTTACAAGCATTTGTATGTTGCAAACTTTGATAGGTATAGGACGTACCGTATAGAAGTTAGGTCCATTTGAAGTTCTATCAGTGTTTGATTTGGGACTCAAGGGTAGCATAGCTTTGAGCGATAGCTTAAATTGACAAGAGGCTCGAGTTCTTTATTGTTACAAAATTTCAAGGTTTTATGACGCTCCAGTAAAAAGTTACAAGCATTTGTATGTTGCAAACTTTGATAGGTGTAGGACGTACCGTAAAGAAGTTTGGGCCATTTGAAGTTTTATCAGTGTTTGATTTGGGACTCAAGGGTAGCATAGCTTTGAGCGATAGCTTAAATTGACAAGAGGCTCGAGTACTTTATTGTTAAAAAATTTCAAGGTTTTATGACGCTCCAGTAAAAAGTTACAAGCATTTGTATGTTGCAATCTTTGATAGGTGTAGGACGTACCGTATAGAAGTTAGGGCCATTGGATGTTTTTTCAGTGTTTGATTTGGGACTCAAGGGTAGCATAGCTTTGAGCGATAGCTTAAATTGAAAGGAGGCTCGAGTACTTTTTTGTTACAAAATTTCAAGGTTTTATGGCGCTTCAGTAAAAAGTTACAAGCATTTGTATGCTGCAAACTTTGATAGGTATAGGACATACCGTATAGAAGTTAGGTCCATTTGAAGTTCTATCAGTGTTTGATTTGGGACTCAAGGGTAGCATAGCTTTGAGCGATAGCTTAAATTGACAAGAGGCTCGAGTTCTTTATTGTTACAAAATTTCAAGGTTTTATGACGCTCCAGTAAAAAGTTATAAGCATTTGTATGTTGCAAACTTTGATAGGTGTAGGACGCTTCGTATAGAAGTTAGAGTCATTTGAAGTTGTATCAGTGTTTGATTTGGGACTCAAGGGTAGCATAGCTTCGAGCGATAGCTTAAATTGACAAGAGGCTCGAGTACTTTATTGTTACAAAATTTCAAGGTTTTATGACGCTCCAGTAAAAAGTTATAAGCATTTGTATGTTGCAAACTTTGATAGGTGTAGGACGCTTCGTATAGAAGTTAGAGTCATTTGAAGTTGTATCAGTGTTTGATTTGGGACTCAAGGGTAGCATAGCTTCGAGCGATAGCTTAAATTGACAAGAGGCTCGAGTACTTTATTGTTACAAAATTCCAAGGTTTTATGACGCTCCAGTAAAAAGTTACAAGGATTTGTATGTTGCAAACTTTGATTGGTGTAGGACGTATCGTATAGAAGTTAGAGCCATTTGAAGTTTTATCAGTGTTTGATTTGGGACTCAAGGGTAGCATAGCTATGAGCGATAGCTTAAATTGACAAGAGGCTCGAGTACTTTATTGTTACAAAATTTCAAGGTTTTATGACGCTCCAGTAAAAAGTTACAAGCATTTGTATGTTGCAAACTTTGATAGGTGTAGGACGTACCGTAAAGAAGTTAGGGCCATTTGAAGTTTTATCAGTGTTTGCTTTGGGGGTTCAAGGGTAGCATAGCTTTGAGAGATATCTTAAATAGACAAGAGGCTCGAGTACTTTATTGTTACAAAATTTCAAGGTTTTATGACGCTTCAGTAAAAAGTTACAAGTATTTGTATGTTGCAAACTTTGATAGGTATAGGATGCACTGTGTAGAAGTTAGGGCCATTTGAAGTTTTATCAGTGTTTGATTTGGGACTCAAGGGTAGCATAGCTATGAGCGAGAGCTTAAATTGACAAGAGGCTCGAGTACTTTATTGTTACAAAATTTCAAGGTTTTATGACGCTCCAGTAAAAAGTTACAAGCATTTGTATGTTGCAAACTTTGATAGGTGTAGGACGTACCGTAAAGAAGTTAGGGCCATTTGAAGTTTTATCAGTGTTTGATTTGGGACTCAAGGGTAGCATAGCTTTGAGCGATAGCTTAAATTGACAAGAGGCTCGAGTACTTTATTTTTAAAAATTTCAAGGTTTTATGACGCTCCAGTAAAAAGTTACAAGCATTTGTATTTTGCAATCTTTGATAGATGTAGGACGTACCGTATAGAAGTTAGGGCCATTGGAAGTTTTTTCAGTGTTTGATTTGGGACTCAAGGGTAGCATAGCTTTGAGCGATAGCTTAAATTGACAAGAGGCTCGAGTACTTTATTGTTACAAAATTTCAAGGTTTTATGGCGCTTCAGTAAAAAGTTACAAGAATTTGTATGTTGCAAACTTTGATAGGTATAGGACGTACCGTATATAGCTAGGTCCATTTGAAGTTCTATCAGTGTTTGATTTGGGACTCAAGGGTAGGATAGCTTTGAGCGATAGCTTTGAGCGATAGCTTAAATTGACAAGAGGCTCGAGTTCTTTATTGTTACAAAATTTAAAGGTTTTATGACGCTCCAGTAAATGTTACAAGCATTTGTATGTTGCAAACTTTGATAGGTGTAGGACGTACCGTATAGAAGTTAGGGCCATTTGACCCCTTATCAGTGTTTGATTTGGGACTCGAGGGTAGCATAGCTTTGACCGATAGCTTGAATTGACAAAGAGGCTCGAGTACTTTATTGTTACAAAATTTCAAGGTTTTATGACGCTCCAGTAAAAAGTTACAAGCATTTGTATGTTGCAAACTTTGATAGGTATAGGACGTACCGTAAAGAAGTTAGGGCCATTTGACGTTTTATCAGTGTTTGATTTGGGACTCAAGGGTAGCATAGCTTTGAGCGATAACTTAAATTGACAAGAGGCTCGAGTACTTTATTGTTACAAAATTTCAAGGTTTTATGACGCTCCAGTAAAAAGTTACAAGCATTTGTATGTTGCAAACTTTGATAGGTGTAGGACGTACCGTATGGAAGTTAGGGCCATTTGAAGTTTTATCAGTGTTTGATTTGGGACTCAAGGGTAGCATAGCTTTGAGCGATAACTTAAATTGACAAGAGGCTCGAGTACTTTATTGTTACAAAATTTCAAGGTTTTATGACGCTCCAGTAAAAAGTTTCAAGCATTTGTATGTTGCAAACTTTGATAGGTGTAGAACGTACCGTAAAGAAGTTAGGGCCATTTGAAGTTTTATCAGTGTTTGCTTTGGGATTCAAGGGTAGCATAGCTTTGAGCGATAGCTTAAATTGACAAGAATCTCGAGTACTTTATTGTTACAAAATTTCAAGGTTTTATGGCGCTTCAGTAAAAAGTTACAAGCATTTGTATGTTGCAAACTTTGATAGGTATAGGACGTACCGTATAGAAGTTAGGTCCATTTGAAGTTCTATCAGTGTTTGATTTGGGACTCAAGATTAGCATAGCTTTGAGCGATAGCTTAAATTGACAAGAGGCTCGAGTACTTTATTGTTACAAAATTTCAAGGTTTTATGGCGCTTCAGTAAAAAGTTACAAGCATTTGTATGTTGCAAACTTTGATAGGTATAGGACATACCGTATAGAAGTTAGGTCCATTTGAAGTTCTATCAATGTTTGATTTGGGACTCAAGGGTAGCATAGCTTTGAGCGATAGCTTAAATTGACAAGAGGCTCGAGTTCTTTATTGTTACAAAATTTCAAGGTTTTATGACGCTCCAGTAAAAAGTTACAAGCATTTGTATGTTGCAAACTTTGATAGGTGTAGGACGTACCGTAAAGAAGTTAGGGCCATTTGAAGTTTTATCAGTGTTTGCTTTGGGATTCAAGGGTAGCATAGCTTTCAGCGATAGCTTAAATTGACAAGAGGCTCGAGTACTTTATTGTTACAAAATTTCAAGGTTTTATGACGCTTCAGTAAAAAGTTACAAGCATTTTTATGTTTCAAACTTTGATAGGTATAGGATGCACTGTGTAGAAGTTAGGGCCATTTGAAGTTTTATCAGTGTTTGATTTAGGACTCAAGGGTAGCATAGCTTCGAGCGATAGCTTAAATTGACAAGAGGCTCGAGTACTTTATTGTTACAAAATTTAAAGGTTTTATGATGCTCCAGTAAAAAGTTACAAGCATTTGCATGTTGCAAACTTTGATAGGTGTAAGACGTACCGTATATCAGTTGGGACCATTTGAAGTTTTATCAGTGTTTCATTTGGGACTCAAGGGTAGCATAGCTTTGAGCGATAGCTTAAATTGACAAGAGGCTCGAGTACTTTATTGTTAAAAAATTTCAAGGTTTTATGACGCTCCAGTAAAAAGTTACAAGCATTTGTATGTTGCAATCTTTGATAGGTGTAGGACGTACCGTATAGAAGTTAGGGCCATTTGAAGTTTTATCAGTGTTTGATTTGGGACTCAAGGGTAGCAAAGCTTTGAGCGATAACTTAAATTGACAAGAGGCTCGAGTACTTTATTGTTACAAAATTTCAAGGTTTTATGACGCTCCAGTAAAAAGTTACAAGCATTTGTATGTTGCAAACTTTGATAGGTGTAGGACGTACCGTAAAGAAGTTAGGGCCATTTGAAGTTTTATCAGAGTTTGCTTTGGGATTCAAGGGTAGCATAGCTTTGAGCGATAGCTTAAATTGACAAGAATCTCGAGTACTTTATTGTTACAAAATTTCAAGGTTTTATGGCGCTTCAGTAAAAAGTTACAAGCATTTGTATGTTGCAAACTTTGATAGGTATAGGACGTACCGTATAGAAGTTAGGTCCATTTGAAGTTCTATCAGTGTTTGATTTGGGACTCAAGGGTAGCATAGCTTTGAGCGATAGCTTAAATTGACAAGAGGCTCGAGTTCTTTATTGTTACAAAATTTCAAGGTTTTATGACGCTCCAGTAAAAAGTTACAAGCATTTGTATGTTGCAAACTTTGATAGGTGTAGGACGTACCGTAAAGAAGTTTGGGCCATTTGAAGTTTTATCAGTGTTTCATTTGGGACTCAAGGGTAGCATAGCTTTGAGCGATAGCTTAAATTGACAAGAGGCTCGAGTACTTTATTGTTAAAAAATTTCAAGGTTTTATGACGCTCCAGTAAAAAGTTACAAGCATTTGTATGTTGCAATCTTTGATAGGTGTAGGACGTACCGTATAGAAGTTAGGGCCATTGGAAGTTTTTTCAGTGTTTGATTTGGGACTCAAGGGTAGCATAGCTTTGAGCGATAGCTTAAATTGAAAGGAGGCTCGAGTACTTTATTGTTACAAAATTTCAAGGTTTTATGGCGCTTCAGTAAAAAGTTACAAGCATTTGTATGCTGCAAACTTTGATAGGTATAGGACATACCGTATAGAAGTTAGGTCCATTTGAAGTTCTATCAGTGTTTGATTTGGGACTCAAGGGTAGCATAGCTTTGAGCGATAGCTTAAATTGACAAGAGGCTCGAGTTCTTTATTGTTACAAAATTTCAAGGTTTTATGACGCTCCAGTAAAAAGTTATAAGCATTTGTATGTTGCAAACTTTGATAGGTGTAGGACGCTTCGTATAGAAGTTAGAGTCATTTGAAGTTGTATCAGTGTTTGATTTGGGACTCAAGGGTAGCATAGCTTCGAGCGATAGCTTAAATTGACAAGAGGCTCGAGTACTTTATTGTTACAAAATTTCAAGGTTTTATGACGCTCCAGTAAAAAGTTATAAGCATTTGTATGTTGCAAACTTTGATAGGTGTAGGACGCTTCGTATAGAAGTTAGAGTCATTTGAAGTTGTATCAGTGTTTGATTTGGGACTCAAGGGTAGCATAGCTTCGAGCGATAGCTTAAATTGACAAGAGGCTCGAGTACTTTATTGTTACAAAATTCCAAGGTTTTATGACGCTCCAGTAAAAAGTTACAAGGATTTGTATGTTGCAAACTTTGATTGGTGTAGGACGTATCGTATAGAAGTTAGAGCCATTTGAAGTTTTATCAGTGTTTGATTTGGGACTCAAGGGTAGCATAGCTATGAGCGATAGCTTAAATTGACAAGAGGCTCGAGTACTTTATTGTTACAAAATTTCAAGGTTTTATGACGCTCCAGTAAAAAGTTACAAGCATTTGTATGTTGCAAACTTTGATAGGTGTAGGACGTACCGTAAAGAAGTTAGGGCCATTTGAAGTTTTATCAGTGTTTGATTTGGGACTCAAGGGTAGCATAGCTTTGAGCGATAGCTTAAATTGACAAGAGGCTCGAGTACTTTATTTTTAAAAAATTTCAAGGTTTTATGACGCTCCAGTAAAAAGTTACAAGCATTTGTATTTTGCAATCTTTGATAGATGTAGGACGTACCGTATAGAAGTTAGGGCCATTGGAAGTTTTTTCAGTGTTTGATTTGGGACTCAAGGGTAGCATAGCTTTGAGCGATAGCTTAAATTGACAAGAGGCTCGAGTACTTTATTGTTACAAAATTTCAAGGTTTTATGGCGCTTCAGTAAAAAGTTACAAGAATTTGTATGTTGCAAACTTTGATAGGTATAGGACGTACCGTATATAGCTAGGTCCATTTGAAGTTCTATCAGTGTTTGATTTGGGACTCAAGGGTAGGATAGCTTTGAGCGATAGCTTTGAGCGATAGCTTAAATTGACAAGAGGCTCGAGTTCTTTATTGTTACAAAATTTAAAGGTTTTATGACGCTCCAGTAAAAGTTACAAGCATTTGTATGTTGCAAACTTTGATAGGTGTAGGACGTACCGTATAGAAGTTAGGGCCATTTGACCCCTTATCAGTATTTGATTTGGGACTCGAGGGTAGCATAGCTTTGACCGATAGCTTGAATTGACAAAGAGGCTCGAGTACTTTATTGTTACAAAATTTCAAGGTTTTATGACGCTCCAGTAAAAAGTTACAAGCATTTGTATGTTGCAAACTTTGATAGGTATAGGACGTACCGTAAAGAAGTTAGGGCCATTTGAAGTTTTATCAGTGTTTGATTTGGGACTCAAGGGTAGCATAGCTTTGAGCGATAACTTAAATTGACAAGAGGCTCGAGTACTTTATTGTTACAAAATTTCAAGGTTTTATGACGCTCCAGTAAAAAGTTACAAGCATTTGTATGTTGCAAACTTTGATAGGTGTAGGACGTACCGTATGGAAGTTAGGGCCATTTGAAGTTTTATCAGTGTTTGATTTGGGACTCAAGGGTAGCATAGCTTTGAGCGATAACTTAAATTGACAAGAGGCTCGAGTACTTTATTGTTACAAAATTTCAAGGTTTTATGACGCTCCAGTAAAAAGTTACAAGCATTTGTATGTTGCAAACTTTGATAGGTGTAGAACGTACCGTAAAGAAGTTAGGGCCATTTGAAGTTTTATCAGTGTTTGCTTTGGGATTCAAGGGTAGCATAGCTTTGATCGATAGCTTAAATTGACAAGAATCTCGAGTACTTTATTGTTACAAAATTTCAAGGTTTTATGGCGCTTCAGTAAAAAGTTACAAGCATTTGTATGTTGCAAACTTTGATAGGTATAGGACGTACCGTATAGAAGTTAGGTCCATTTGAAGTTCTATCAGTGTTTGATTTGGGACTCAAGATTAGCATAGCTTTGAGCGATAGCTTAAATTGACAAGAGGCTCGAGTACTTTATTGTTACAAAATTTCAAGGTTTTATGGCGCTTCAGTAAAAAGTTACAAGCATTTGTATGTTGCAAACTTTGATAGGTATAGGACATACCGTATAGAAGTTAGGTCCATTTGAAGTTCTATCAATGTTTGATTTGGGACTCAAGGGTAGCATAGCTTTGAGCGATAGCTTAAATTGACAAGAGGCTCGAGTTCTTTATTGTTACAAAATTTCAAGGTTTTATGACGCTCCAGTAAAAAGTTACAAGCATTTGTATGTTGCAAACTTTGATAGGTGTAGGACGTACCGTAAAGAAGTTAGGGCCATTTTAAGTTTTATCAGTGTTTGCTTTGGGATTCAAGGGTAGCATAGCTTTCAGCGATAGCTTAAATTGACAAGAGGCTCGAGTACTTTATTGTTACAAAATTTCAAGGTTTTATGACGCTTCAGTAAAAAGTTACAAGCATTTGTATGTTTCAAACTTTGATAGGTATAGGATGCACTGTGTAGAAGTTAGGGCCATTTGAAGTTTTATCAGTGTTTGATTTAGGACTCAAGGGTACCATAGCTTCGAGCGATAGCTTAAATTGACAAGAGGCTCGAGTACTTTATTGTTACAAAATTTAAAGGTTTTATGATGCTCCAGTAAAAAGTTACAAGCATTTGTATGTTGCAAACTTTGATAGGTGTAGGACGTATCGTATAGAAGTTAGTGGTATTTGAAGTTTTATCAGTGTTTGATTTGGGACTCAAGGGTAGCATAGCTATGAGCGATAGCTTAAATTGACAAGAGGCTCGAGTACTTTATTGTTACAAAATTTCAAGGTTTTATGACGCTCCAGTAAAAAGTTACAAGCATTTGCATGTTGCAAACTTTGATAGGTGTAAGACGTACCGTATATCAGTTGGGACCATTTGAAGTTTTATCAGTGTTTGATTTGGGACTCAAGGGTAGGATAGCTTTGAGCGATAGCTTAAATTGACAAGAGGCTCGAGTACTTTATTGTTACAAAATTTAAAGGTTTTATGATGCTCCAGTAAAAAGTTACAAGCATTTGTATGTTGCAAACTTTGATAGGTGTAGGACGTACCGTAAAGAAGTTAGGGCCATTTGAAGTTTTATCAGTGTTTGCTTTGGGATTCAAGGGTAGCATAGCTTTGAGAGATATCTTAAATAGACAAGAGGCTCGAGTACTTTATTGTTAAAAAATTTCAATATTTTATGACGCTCCAGTAAAAAGTTACAAGCATTTGTATTTTGCAATCTTTGATAGGTATAGGACGTACCGTATATAGCTAGGTCCATTTGAAGTTCTATCAGTGTTTGATTTGGGACTCAAGGGTAGGATAGCTTTGAGCGATAGCTTAAATTGACAAGAAGCTCGAGTTCTTTATTGTTACAAAATTTAAAGGTTTTATGACGCTCCAGTAAAAGTTACAAGCATTTGTATGTTGTAAACTTTGATAGGTGTAGGACGGACCGTATAGAAGTTAGGGCCATTTGACCCTTTATCAGTGTTTATTTTGGGACTCGAGGGTAGCATAGCTTTGAGCGATAGCTTGAATTGATAAAGAGGTTCGAGTACTTTTTTGTTACAAAATTTCAAGGTTTTATGACGCTCCAGTAAAAAGTTACAAGCATTTGTATGTTGCAAACTTTGACAGGTATAGAAGTTAGGGCCATTTGAAGTTTTATCAGTGTTTGATTTAGGACTCAAGGGTAGCATAGCTTTGAGCGATAACTTAAATTCACAAGAGGCTCGAGTACTTTATTGATACAAAATTTCAAGGTTTTATGACGCTCCAGTAAAAAGTTACAAGCATTTGTATGTTGCAAACTTTGATAGGTATAGGACGTACCGTATAGAAGTTAGGGCCATTTGAAGTTTTATCAGTGGTTGATTTGGGACTCAAGGGTAGCATAGCTTTGAGCGATAGCTTAAATTGACAAGAGGCTCGAGTACTTTATTGTTAAAAAATTTCAAGGTTTTATGACGCTCCAGTAAAAAGTTACAAGCATTTGTATGTTGCAAACTTTGATAGGTGTAGGACGTACCGTAAGGAAGTTAGGGCCATTTGAAGTTTTATCAGTGTTTGATTTGGGACTCAAGGGTAGCATAGCTTTGAGCGATAGCTTAAATTGACAAGAGGCTCGAGTACTTTATTGTTAAAAAATTTCAAGGTTTTATGACGCTCCAGTAAAAAGTTACAAGCATTTGTATTTTGCAATCTTTGATAGGTGTAGGACGTACCGTATAGATGTTAGGGCCATTGGAAGTTTTTTCAGTGTTTAATTTGGGACTCAAATGTAGCATAGCTTTGAGCGATAGCTTAAATTGACAAGAGGCTCGAGTAGTTTATTGTTACAAAATTTCAAGGTTTTATGGCGCTTCAGTAAAAAGTTACAAGAATTTGTATGTTGCAAACTTTGATAGGTATAGGACGTACCGTATATAGCTAGGTCCATTTGAAGTTCTATCAGTATTTGATTTGGGACTCAGGGGTAGGATAGCTTTGAGCGATAGCTTTGAGCGATAGCTTAAATTGACAAGAAGCTCGAGTTCTTTATTGTTACAAAATTTAAAGGTTTTATGACGCTCCAGTAAAAGTTACAAGCATTTGTATGTTGTAAACTTTGATAGGTGTAGGACGGACCGTATAGAAGTTAGGGCCATTTGACCCTTTATCAGTGTTTATTTTGGGATTCGAGGGTAGCATAGCTTTGAGCGATAGCTTGAATTGATAAAGAGGCTCGAGTACTTTATTGTTACAAAATTTCAAGGTTTTATGACGCTCCAGTAAAAAGTTACAAGCATTTGTATGTTGCAAACTTTGATAGGTATAGGACGTACCGTATAGAAGTTAGGGCCATTTGACCCTTTATCAGTGTTTGATTTGGGACTCAAGGGTAGCATAGCTTCGAGCGATAGCATAAATTGACAAGAGGCTCGAGTACTTTATTGTTACAAACTTTCAAGGTTTTATGACGCTTCAGTAAAAAGTTACAAGCATTTGTATGTTGCAAACTTTGATAGGTGTAGGACGTATCGTATAGAAGTTAGAGCCATTTGAAGTTTTATCAGTGTTTGGTATGGGACTCAAGGGTAGCATAGCTATGAGCGAGAGCTTAAATTGACAAGAGGCTCGAGTACTTTATTGTTACAAAATTTCAAGGTTTTATGACGGTCCAGTAAAAAGTTACAAGCATTTGTATGTTGCAAACTTTGATAGGTGTAGGACGTACCGTAAAGAAGTTAGGGCCATTTGAAGTTTTATCAGTGTTTGATTTGGGACTCAAGGGTAGCATAGCTTTGAGCGATAGCTTAAATTGACAAGAGGCTCGAGTACTTTATTGTTAAAAAATTTCAAGGTTTTATGACGCTCCAGTAAAAAGTTACAACCATTTGTATTTTGCAATCTTTGATAGGTGTAGGACGTACCGTATAGAAGTTAGGGCCATTGGAAGTTTTTTCAGTGTTTGATTTGGGACTCAAGGGTAGCATAGCTTTGAGCGATAGCTTAAATTGACAAGAGGCTCGAGTACTTTATTGTTACAAAATTTCAAGGTTTTATGACGCTCCAGTAAAAAGTTACAAGAATTTGTATGTTGCAAACTTTGATAGGTATAGGACGTACCGTATAGAAGTTAGGGCCATTTGAAGTTTTATCAGTGTTTGATTTGGGACTCAAGGGTAGCATAGCTTTGAGCGATAGCTTAAATTGACAAGAGGCTCGAGTACTTTATTGTTAAAAAATTTCAATGTTTTATGACGCTCCAGTAAAAAGTTACAAGCATTTATATGTTGCAAACTTTGATAGGTGTAGGACGTATCGTATAGAAGTTAGAGCCATTTGAAGTTTTATCAGTGTTTGATATGGGACTCAAGGGTAGCATAGCTATGAGCGAGAGCTTAAATTGACAAGAGGCTCGAGTACTTTATTGTTACAAAATTTCAAGGTTTTATGACGCTCCAGTAAAAAGTTACAAGCATTTGTATTTTGCAAACTTTGATAGGTGTAGGACGTACCGTAAAGAAGTTAGGGCCATTTGAAGTTTTATCAGTGTTTGATTTGGGACTCAAGGGTAGCATAGCTTTGAGCGATAGCTTAAATTGACAAGAGGCTCGAGTACTTTATTGTTAAAAAATTTCAAGGTTTTATGACGCTCCAGTAAAAAGTTACAAGCATTTGTATGTTGCAATCTTTGATAGGTGTGGGACGTACCGTATAGAAGTTAGGGCCATTGGAAGTTTTTTCAGTGTTTGATTTGGGACTCAAGGGTAGCATAGCTTTGAGCGATAGCTTAAATTGACAAGAGGCTCGAGTACTTTATTGTTACAAAATTTCAAGGTTTTATGGCGCTTCAGTAAAAAGTTACAAGAATTTGTATGTTGCAAACTTTGATAGGTATAGGACGTACCGTATATAGCTAGGTCCATTTGAAGTTTTATCAGTGTTTGATTTGGGACTCAAGGGTAGGATAGCTTTGAGCGATAGCTTTGAGCGATAGCTTAAATTGACAAGAGGCTCGAGTTCTTTATTGTTACAAAATTTAAAGGTTTTATGACGCTCCAGTAAAAGTTACAAGCATTTGTATGTTGCAAACTTTGATAGGTGTAGGACGTACCGTATAGAAGTTAGGGCCATTTGACCCCTTATCAGTGTTTGATTTTGGACTCGAGGGTAGCATAGCTTTGACCGATAGCTTGAATTGACAAAGAGGCTCGAGTACTTTATTGTTACAAAATTTCAAGGTTTTGTGACGCTCCAGTAAAAAGTTACAAGCATTTGTATGTTGCAAACTTTGATAGGTGTAGGACGTACCGTATAGAAGTTAGGGCCATTTGAAGTTTTATCAGTGTTTGATTTCGGACTCAAGGGTAGCATAGCTTTGAGCGATAGCTTAAATTCACAAGAGGCTCGAGTACTTTATTGTTACAAAATTTCAAGGTTTTATGACGCTCCAGTAAAAAGTTACAAGCATTTGTATGTTGCAAACTTTGATAGGTGTAGGACGTATCGTATACAAGTTAGAGCCATTTGAAGCTTTATCAGTGTTTGATTTGGGATTCAAGGGTAGCATAGCTATGAGCGATAGCTTAAATTGACAAGAGGCTCGAGTACTTTATTGTTACAAAATTTCAAGGTTTTATGACGCTCCAGTAAAAAGTTACAAGCATTTGCATGTTGCAAACTTTGATAGGTGTAGGATGTACCGTATAGCAGTTGGGGCCATTTGAAGTTTTATCAGAGTTTGATTTGGGACTCAAGGGTAGCATAGCTTTGAGCGATAGCTTAAATGGGCAAGATACTCGAGTACTTTATTGTTACAAAATTTCAAGGTTCTATAACGCTCCAGTAAAAAGTTACAAGCATTTGTATGTTGCAATCTTTGATAGGTGTAGGACGTACCGTATAGAAGTTAGGGCCATTTGAAGTTTTTTCAGTGTTTGATTTGGGACTCAAGGGTAGCATAGCTTTGAGCGATAGCTTAAATTGACAAGAGGCTCGAGTACTTTATTGTTACAAAATTTCAAGGTTTTATGGCGCTTCAATAAAAAGTTACAAGCATTTGTATGTTGCAAACTTTGATAGGTATAGGACGTATCGTATAGAAGTTAGAGCCATTTGAAGGTCTATCAGTGTTTGATTTGGGACTCAAGGGTAGGATAGCTTTGAGCGATAGCTTAAATTGACAAGAGGCTCGAGTACTTTATTGTTAAAAAATTTCAAGGTTTTATGACGCTCCAGTAAAAAGTTACAAGCATTTGTATGTTGCAATCCTTGATAGGGCCATTGGAAGTTTTTTAAGTGTTTGATTTGGGACTCAAGGGTAGCATAGCTTTGAGCGAGAGCTTAAATTGACAAGAGGCTCGAGTACTTTATTGTTACAAAATTTCAAGGTTTTATGACGCTCCAGTAAAAAGTTACAAGCATTTGTATGTTGCAAACTTTGATAGGTGTAGGATGTACCGTAAAGAAGTTAGGGCCATTTGAAGTTTAATCAGTGTTTGATTTGGGACTCAAGGGTAGCATAGCTTTGACCGATAGCTTAAATTGACAAGAGGCTCGAGTACTTTATTGTTACAAAATTTCAAGGTTTTATGACGCTCCAGTAAAAAGTTACAAGCATTTGTATGTTGCAATCTTTGATAGGTGTAGGACGTACCGTATAGAAGTTAGGGCCATTGGAAGTTTTTTCAGTGTTTGATTTGGGACTCAAGGGTAGCATAGCTTTGAGCGATAGCTTAAATTCACAAGAGGCTCGAGTACTTTATTGTTACAAAATTTCAAGGTTTTATGACGCTCCAGTAAAAAGTTACAAGAATTTGTATGTTGAAAAATTTGATAGGTATAGGACGTATCGTATAGAAGTTAGGGCCATTTGACCCTTTATCAGTGTTTGATTTGGGACTCAAGGGTAGCATAGCTTCGAGCGATAGCATAAATTGACAAGAGGCTCGAGTACTTTATTGTTACAAAATTTCAAGATTTTATGACGCTTCAGTAAATAGTTAGAAGCATTTGTATGTTGCAAACTTTGATAGGTGTAGGACGTATCGTATAGAAGTTAGAGCCATTTGAAGTTTTATCAGTGTTTGATTTGGGACTCAAGGGTAGCATAGCTTTGAGCGATAGCTTAAATTGACAAGAGACTCGAGTACTTTATTGTTACAAAATTTCAAGGTTTTATGGCGCTTCAGTAAAAAGTTACAAGAATTTGTATGTTGCAAACTTTGATAGGTATAGGACGTACCGTATATAGCTAGGTCCATTTGAAGTTCTATCAGTGTTTGATTTGGGACTCAAGGGTAGGATAGCTTTGAGCGATAGCTTTGAGCGATAGCTTAAATTGACAAGAGGCTCGAGTTCTTTATTGTTACAAAATTTAAAGGTTTTATGACGCTCCAGTAAAAGTTACAAGCATTTGTATGTTGCAAACTTTGATAGGTGTAGGACGTACCGTATAGAAGTTAGGGCCATTTGACCCCTTATCAGTGTTTGATTTGGGACTCGAGGGTAGCATAGCTTTGACCGATAGCTTGAATTGACAAAGAGGCTCGAGTACTTTATTGTTACAAAATTTCAAGGTTTTATGACGCTCCAGTAAAAAGTTACAAGCATTTGTATGTTGCAAACTTTGATAGGTGTAGGAGGTACCGTATAGAAGTTAGGGCCATTTGAAGTTTTATCCGTGTTTGATTTAGGACTCAAGGGTAGCATAGCTTTGAGCGATAGCTTAAATTCACAAGAGGCTCGAGTACTTTATTGTTACAAAATTTCAAGGTTTTATGACGCTCCAGTAAAAAGTTACAAGCATTTGTATGTTGCAAACTTTGATAGGTGTAGGACGTATCGTATAGAAGTTAGAGCCATTTGAAGCTTTATCAGTGTTTGATTTGGGACTCAAGGGTAGCATAGCTATGAGCAATAGCTTAAATTGACAAGAGGCTCGAGTACTTTATTGTTACAAAATTTCAAGGTTTTATGACGCTCCAGTAAAAAGTTACAAGCATTTGCATGTTGCAAACTTTGATAGGTGTAGGACGTACCGTATAGCAGTTGGGGCCATTTGAAGTTTTATCAGTGTTTGATTTGGGACTCAAGGGTAGCATAGCTTTGAGCGATAGCTTAAATGGGCAAGATTCTCGAGTACTTTATTGTTACAAAATTTCAAGGTTCTATAACGCTCCAGCAAAAAGTTACAAGCATTTGTATGTTGCAATCTTTGATAGGTGTAGGACGTACCGTAAAGAAGTTAGGGCCATTTGAAGTTTTATCAGTGTTTGATTTGGGACTTAAGGGTAGCATAGCTTTGAGCGATAGCTTAAATGGGCAAGATTCTCGAGTACTTTATTGTTAGAAAATTTCAAGGTTTTATGACGCTCCAGTAAAAAGTTACAAGCATTTGTATGTTGCAAACTTTGATAGGTGTAGGACGTACCGTATAGAAGTTAGGGCCATTTGAAGTTTTATCAGTGTTTGATTTGGGACTCAAGGGTAGCATAGCTTTGAGCGATAGCTTAAATTGACAAGAGACTCGAGTACTTTATTGTTACAAAATTTCAAGGTTTTATGGCGCTTCAGTAAAAAGTTACAAGAATTTGTATGTTGCAAACTTTGATAGGTATAGGACGTACCGTATATAGCTAGGTCCATTTGAAGTTCTATCAGTGTTTGATTTGGGACTCAAGGGTAGGATAGCTTTGAGCGATAGCTTTGAGCGATAGCTTAAATTGACAAGAGGCTCGAGTTCTTTATTGTTACAAAATTTAAAGGTTTTATGACGCTCCAGTAAAAGTTACAAGCATTTGTATGCTGCAAACTTTGATAGGTGTAGGACGTACCGTATAGAAGTTAGGGCCATTTGACCCCTTATCAGTGTTTGATTTGGGACTCGAGGGTAGCATAGCTTTGACCGATAGCTTGAATTGACAAAGAGGCTCGAGTACTTTATTGTTACAAAATTTCAAGGTTTTATGACGCTCCAGTAAAAAGTTACAAGCATTTGTATGTTGCAAACTTTGATAGGTGTAGGACGTACCGTATAGAAGTTAGGGCCATTTGAAGTTTTATCCGTGTTTGATTTAGGACTCAAGGGTAGCATAGCTTTGAGCGATAGCTTAAATTCCCAAGAGGCTCGAGTACTTTATTGTTACAAAATTTCAAGGTTTTATGACGCTCCAGTAAAAAGTTACAAGCATTTGTATGTTGCAAACTTTGATAGGTGTAGGACGTATCGTATAGAAGTTAGAGCCATTTGAAGCTTTATCAGTGTTTGATTTGGGACTCAAGGGTAGCATAGCTATGAGCGATAGCTTAAATTGACAAGAGGCTCGAGTACTTTATTGTTACAAAATTTCAAGGTTTTATGACGCTCCAGTAAAAAGTTACAAGCATTTGCATGTTGCAAACTTTGATAGGTGTAGGACGTACCGTATAGCAGTTGGGGCCATTTGAAGTTTTATCAGTGTTTGATTTGGGACTCAAGGGTAGCATAGCTTTGAGCGATAGCTTAAATGGGCAAGATTCTCGAGTACTTTATTGTTACAAAATTTCAAGGTTCTATAACGCTCCAGCAAAAAGTTACAAGCATTTGTATGTTGCAATCTTTGATAGGTGTAGGACGTACCGTAAAGAAGTTAGGGCCATTTGAAGTTTTATCAGTGTTTGATTTGGGACTTAAGGGTAGCATAGCTTTGAGCGATAGCTTAAATGGGCAAGATTCTCGAGTACTTTATTGTTACAAAATTTCAAGGTTTTATGACGCTCCAGTAAAAAGTTACAAGCATTTGTATGTTGCAAACTTTGATAGGTGTAGGACGTACCGTAAAGAAGTTAGGGCCATTTGAAGTTTTATCAGTGTTTGATTTGGGACTCAAGGGTAGCATAGCTTTGAGCGATAGCTTAAATTGACAAGAGCCTCGAGTACTTTATTGTTAAAAAATTTCAAGGTTTTATGACGCTCCAGTAAAAAGTTACAAGCATTTGTATGTTGCAATCTTTGATAGATGTAGGACGTACCGTATAGAAGTTAGGGCCATTGGAAGTTTTTTCAGTGTTTGATTTGGGACTCAAGGGTAGCATAGCTTTGAGCGATAGCTTAAATTCACAAGAGGCTCGAGTACTTTATTGTTACAAAATTTCAAGGTTTTATGACGCTCCAGTAAAAAGTTACAAGAATTTGTATGTTGAAAAATTTGATAGGTATAGGACGTACCGTATAGAAGTTAGGGCCATTTGAAGTTTTATCAGTGTTTGATTTGGGACTCAAGGGTAGCATAGCTTTGAGCGATAGCTTAAATTGACAAGAGACTCGAGTACTTTATTGTTACAAAATTTCAAGGTTTTATGGCGCTTCAGTAAAAAGTTACAAGAATTTGTATGTTGCAAACTTTGATAGGTATAGGACGTACCGTATATAGCTAGGTCCATTTGAAGTTCTATCAGTGTTTGATTTGGGACTCAAGGGTAGGATAGCTTTGAGCGATAGCTTTGAGCGATAGCTTTGAGCGATAGCTTAAATTGACAAGAGGCTCGAGTTCTTTATTGTTACAAAATTTAAAGGTTTTATGACGCTCCAGTAAAAGTTACAAGCATTTGTATGTTGCAAACTTTGATAGGTGTAGGACGTACCGTATAGAAGTTAGGGCCATTTGACCCCTTATCAGTGTTTGATTTGGGACTCGAGGGTAGCATAGCTTTGACCGATAGCTTGAATTGACAAAGAGGCTCGAGTACTTTATTGTTACAAAATTTCAAGGTTTTATGACGCTCCAGTAAAAAGTTACAAGCATTTGTATGTTGCAAACTTTGATAGGTGTAGGACGTACCGTATAGAAGTTAGGGCCATTTGAAGTTTTATCCGTGTTTGATTTAGGACTCAAGGGTAGCATAGCTTGGAGCGATAGCTTAAATTCACAAGAGGCTCGAGTACTTTATTGTTACAAAATTTCAAGGTTTTATGACGCTCCAGTAAAAAGTTACAAGCATTTGTATGTTGCAAACTTTGATAGGTGTAGGACGTATCGTATAGAAGTTAGAGCCATTTGAAGTTTTATCAGTGTTTGATTTGGGACTCAAGGGTAGCATAGCTATGAGCGATAGCTTAAATTGACAAGAGGCTCGAGTACTTTATTGTTACAAAAATTCAAGGTTTTATGACGCTCCAGTAAAAAGTTACAAGCATTTGCATGTTGCAAACTTTGATAGGTGTAGGACGTACCGTATAGCAGTTGGGGCCATTTGAAGTTTTATCAGTGTTTGATTTGGGACTCAAGGGTAGCATAGCTTTGAGCGATAGCTTAAATGGGCAAGATTCTCGAGTACTTTATTGTTACAAAATTTCAAGGTTCTATAACGCTCCAGTAAAAAGTTACAAGCATTTGTATGTTGCAATCTTTGATAGGTGTAGGACGTACCGTAAAGAAGTTAGGGCCATTTGAAGTTTTATCAGTGTTTGATTTGGGACTCAAGGGTAGCATAGCTTTGAGCGATAGCTTAAATGGGCAAGATTCTCGAGTACTTTATTGTTACAAAATTTCAAGGTTTTATGACGCTCCAGTAAAAAGTTACAAGCATTTGTATGTTGCAAACTTTGATAGGTGTAGGACGTACCGTAAAGAAGTTAGGGCCATTTGAAGTTTATCAGTGTTTGATTTGGGACTCAAGGGTAGCATAGCTTTGAGCGATAGCTTAAATTGACAAGAGGCTCGAGTACTTTATTGTTAAAAAATTTCAAGGTTTTATGACGCTCCAGTAAAAAGTTACAAGCATTTGTATGTTGCAATCTTTGATAGGTATAGGACGTACCGTATAGAAGTTAGGGCCATTGGAAATTGTCTCAGTGTTTGATTTGGGACTCAAGGGTAGCATAGCTTTGAGCGATAGCTCAAATTCACAAGAGGCTCGAGTACTTTATTGTTACAAAATTTCAAGGTTTTATGACGCTCCAGTAAAAAGTTACAAGAATTTGTATGTTGAAAAATTTGATAGGTATAGGACGTACCGTATAGAAGTTAGGGCCATTTGACCCTTTATCAGTGTTTGATTTGGGACTCAAGGGTAGCATAGCTTCGAGCGATAGCATAAATTGACAAGAGGCTCGAGTACTTTATTGTTACAAAATTTCAAGATTTTATGACGCTTCAGTAAATAGTTAGAAGCATTTGTATGTTGCAAACTTTGATAGGTGTAGGACGTATCGTATAGAAGTTAGAGCCATTTGAAGTTTTATCAGTGTTTGATTTGGGACTCAAGGGTAGCATAGCTTTGAGCGATAGCTTAAATTTACAAGAGACTCGAGTACTTTATTGTTACAAAATTTCAAGGTTTTATGGCGCTTCAGTAAAAAGTTACAAGAATTTGTATGTTGCAAACTTTGATAGGTATAGGACGTACCGTATATAGCTAGGTCCATTTGAAGTTCTATCAGTGTTTGATTTGGGACTCAAGGGTAGGATAGCTTTGAGCGATAGCTTTGAGCGATAGCTTAAATTGACAAGAGGCTCGAGTTCTTTATTGTTACAAAATTTAAAGGTTTTATGACGCTCCAGTAAAAGTTACAAGCATTTGTATGTTGCAAACTTTGATAGGTGTAGGACGTACCGTATAGAAGTTAGGGCCATTTGACCCCTTATCAGTGTTTGATTTGGGACTCGAGGGTAGCATAGCTTTGACCGATAGCTTGAATTGACAAAGAGGCTCGAGTACTTTATTGTTACAAAATTGCAAGGTTTTATGACGCTCCAGTAAAAAGTTACAAGCATTTGTATGTTGCAAACTTTGATAGGTGTAGGACGTACCGTATAGAAGTTAGGGCCATTTGAAGTTTTATAAGTGTTTGATTTAGGACTCAAGGGTAGCATAGCTTTGAGCGATAGCTTAAATTCACAAGAGGCTCGAGTACTTTATTGTTACAAAATTTCAAGGTTTTATGACGCTCCAGTAAAAAGTTACAAGCATTTGTATGTTGCAAACTTTGATAGGTGTAGGACGTATCGTATAGAAGTTAGGGCCATTTGACCCTTTATCAGTGTTTGATTTGGGACTCAAGGGTAGCATAGCTTCGAGCGATAGCATAAATTGACAAGAGGCTCGAGTACTTTATTGTTACAAAATTTCAAGATTTTATGACGCTTCAGTAAATAGTTAGAAGCATTTGTATGTTGCAAACTTTGATAGGTGTAGGACGTATCGTATAGAAGTTAGAGCCATTTGAAGTTTTATCAGTGTTTGATTTGGGACTCAAGGGTAGCATAGCTTTGAGCGATAGCTTAAATTGACAAGAGACTCGAGTACTTTATTGTTACAAAATTTCAAGGTTTTATGGCGCTTCAGTAAAAAGTTACAAGAATTTGTATGTTGCAAACTTTGATAGGTATAGGACGTACCGTATATAGCTAGGTCCATTTGAAGTTCTATCAGTGTTTGATTTGGGACTCAAGGGTAGGATAGCTTTGAGCGATAGCTTTGAGCGATAGCTTAAATTGACAAGAGGCTCGAGTTCTTTATTGTTACAAAATTTAAAGGTTTTATGACGCTCCAGTAAAAGTTACAAGCATTTGTATGTTGCAAACTTTGATAGGTGTAGGACGTACCGTATAGAAGTTAGGGCCATTTGACCCCTTATCAGTGTTTGATTTGGGACTCGAGGGTAGCATAGCTTTGACCGATAGCTTGAATTGAGAAAGAGGCTCGAGTACTTTCTTGTTACAAAATTGCAAGGTTTTATGACGCTCCAGTAAAAAGTTACAAGCATTTGTATGTTGCAAACTTTGATAGGTGTAGGACGTACCGTATAGAAGTTAGGGCCATTTGAAGTTTTATAAGTGTTTGATTTAGGACTCAAGGGTAGCATAGCTTTGAGCGATAGCTTAAATTCACCAGAGGCTCGAGTACTTTATTGTTACAAAATTTCAAGGTTTTATGACGCTCCAGTAAAAAGTTACAAGCATTTGTATGTTGCAATCTTTGATAGGAGTAGGATGTATCGTATAGAAGTTAGGGCCATTTGAAGTTTTATCAGTGTTTGATATGGGACTCAAGGGTAGCATAGCTATGAGCGAGAACTTAAATTGACAAGAGGCTCGAGTACTTTATTGTTACAAAATTTCAAGGTTTTATGGCGCTTCAGTAAAAAGTTTAAAGATTTTGTATGTTGCAAACTTTGATAGGTATAGGACGTACCGTATATAGCTAGGTCCATTTGAAGTTCTATCAGTGCTTGATTTGGGACTCAAGGGTAGGATAGCTTTGAGCGATAGCTTTGAGCGATAGCTTAAATTGACAAAAGGCTCGAGTTCTTTATTGTTACAAAATTTAAAGGTTTTATGACGCTCCAGTAAAAGTTACAAGCATTTGTATGTTGCAAACTTTGATAGGTGTAGGACGTATCGTATAGAAGTTAGAGCCATTTGAAGTTTTATCAGTGTTTGATATGGGACTCAAGGGTAGCATAGCTATGAGCGAGAGCTTAAATTGACAAGAGGCTCGAGTACTTTATTGTTACAAAATTTCAAGGTTTTATGACGCTCCAGTAAAAAGTTACAAGCATTTGTATGTTGCAAACTTTGATAGGTATAGGACGTACCGTATAGAAGTTAGGGCCATTTGACCCTTTATCAGTGTTTGATTTGGGACTCAAGGGTAGCATAGCTTCGAGCTATAGCATAAATTGACAAGAGGCTCGAGTACTTTATTGTTACAAAATTTCAAGGTTTTATGACGCTTCAGTAAAAAGTTACAAGCATTTGTATGTTGCAAACTTTGATAGGTGTAGGACGTATCGTATAGAAGTTAGAGCCATTTGAAGTTTTATCAGTGTTTGATATGGGACTCAAGGGTAGCATAGCTATGAGCGAGAGCTTAAATTGACAAGAGGCTCGAGAACTTTATTGTTACAAAATTTCAAGGTTTTATGACGGTCCAGTAAAAAGTTACAAGCATTTGTATGTTGCAAACTTTGATAGGTGTAGGACGTACCGTAAAGAAGTTAGGGCCATTTGAAGTTTTATCAGTGTTTGATTTGGGACTCAAGGGTAGCATAGCTTTGAGCGATAGCTTAAATTGACAAGAGGCTCGAGTACTTTATTGTTAAAAAATTTCAAGGTTTTATGACGCTCCAGTAAAAAGTTACAAGCATTTCTATGTTGCAATCTTTGATAGGTGTAGGACGTACCGTATAGAAGTTAGGGCCATTGGAAGTTTTTTCAGTGTTTGATTTGGGACTCAAGGGTAGCATAGCTTTGAGCGATAGCTTAAATTCACAAGAGGCTCGAGTACTTTATTGTTACAAAATTTCAAGGTTTTATGACGGTCCAGTAAAAAGTTACAAGCATTTGTATGTTGCAAACTTTGATAGGTGTAGGACGTATCGTATAGAAGTTAGAGCCATTTGAAGGTCTATCAGTGTTTGATTTGGGACTCAAGGGTAGCATAGCTTTGAGCGATAGCTTAAATTGACAAGAGGCTCGAGTACTTTATTGTTAAAAAATTTCAAGGTTTTATGACGCTCCAGTAAAAAGTTACAAGCATTTGTATGTTGCAATCTTTGATAGGGGTAGGACGTACCGTATAGAAGTTAGGGCCATTGGAAGTTTTTTAAGTGTTTGATTTGGGACTCAAGGGTAGCATAGCTTTGAGCGATAGCTTAAATTCACAAGAGGCTCGAGTACTTTATTGTTACAAAATTTCAAGGTTTTATGACGCTCCAGTAAAAAGTTACAAGAATTTGTATGTTGCAAACTTTGATAGGTATAGGACGTACCTTATAGAAGTTAGGGCCATTTGACCCTTTATCAGTGTTTGATTTGGGACTCAAGGGTAGCATAGCTTCGAGCGATAGCATAAATTGACAAGAGGCTCGAGTACTTTATTGTTACAAAATTTCAAGGTTTTATGACGCTTCAGTAAAAAGTTACAAGCATTTGTATGTTGCAAACTTTGATAAGTGTAGGACGTATCGTATAGAAGTTAGAGCCATTTGAAGTTGTATCAGTGTTTGATATGGGACTCAAGGGTAGCATAGCTATTAGCGAGAGCTTAAATTGACAAGAGGCTCGAGTATTTTATTGTTACAAAATTTCAAGGTTTTATGACGCTCCAGTAAAAAGTTACAAGCATTTGTATGTTGCAAACTTTGATAGGTGTAGGACGTACCGTAAAGAAGTTAGGGCCATTTGAAGTTTTATCAGTGTTTGATTTGGGACTCAAGGGTAGCATAGCTTTGAGCGATAGCTTAAATTGACAAGAGGCTCGAGTACTTTATTGTTAAAAAATTTCAAGGTTTTATGACGCTCAAGTAAAAAGTTACAAGCATTTGTATGTTGCAGTCTTTGATAGGTGTAGGACGTACCGTATAGAAGTTAGGGCCATTGGAAGTTTTTTCAGTGTTTGATTTGGGACTCAAGGGTAGCATAGCTTTGAGCGATAGCTTAAATTCACAAGAGGCTCGAGTACTTTATTGTTACAAAATTTCAAGGTTTTATGACGCTCCAGTAAAAAGTTACAAGCATTTGTATGTTGCAAACTTTGATAGGTGTAGGACGTACCGTAAAGAAGTTAGGGCCATTTGAAGTTTTATCAGTGTTTGATTTGGGACTCAAGGGTAGCATAGCTTTGAGCGATAGCTTAAATTGACAAGAGGCTCGAGTACTTTATTGTTACAAAAATTCAAGGTTTTATGGCGCTTCAGTAAAAATTTACAAGAATTTGTATGTTGAAAAATTTGATAGGTATAGGACGTACCGTATAGAAGTTAGGGCCATTTGACCCTTTATCAGTGTTTGATTTGGGACTCAAGGGTAGCATAGCTTCGAGCGATAGCATAAATTGACAAGAGGCTCGAGTACTTTATTGTTACAAAATTTCAAGTTTTTATGACGCTTCAGTAAAAAGTTACAAGCATTTGTATGTTGCAAACTTTGATAGGTGTAGGACGTATCGTATAGAAGTTAGAGCCATTTGAAGGTCTATCAGTGTTTGATTTGGGACTCAAGGGTAGCATAGCTTTGAGCGATAGCTTAAATTGACAAGAGGCTCGAGTACTTTATTGTTACAAAATTTCAAGGTTTTATGACGCTCCAGTAAAAAGTTACAAGCATTTGTATGTTGCAAACTTTGATAGGTGTAGGACGTACCGTAAAGAAGTTAGGGCCATTTGAAGTTTTATCAGTGTTTGATTTGGGACTCAAGGGTAGCATAGCTTTGAGCGATAGCTTAAATTGACAAGAGGCTCGAGTACTTTATTGTTAAAAAATTTCAAGGTTTTATGACGCTCCAGTAAAAAGTTACAAGCATTTGTATGTTGCAGTCTTTGATAGGTGTAGGACGTACCGTATAGAAGTTAGGGCCATTGGAAGTTTTTTCAGTGTTTGATTTGGGACTCAAGGGTAGCATAGCTTTGAGCGATAGCTTAAATTCACAAGAGGCTCGAGTACTTTATTGTTACAAAATTTCAAGGTTTTATGACGCTCCAGTAAAAAGTTACAAGCATTTGTATGTTGCAAACTTTGATAGGTGTAGGACGTACCGTAAAGAAGTTAGGGCCATTTGAAGTTTTATCAGTGTTTGATTTGGGACTCAAGGGTAGCATAGCTTTGAGCGATAGCTTAAATTGACAAGAGGCTCGAGTACTTTATTGTTACAAAAATTCAAGGTTTTATGGCGCTTCAGTAAAAAATTACAAGAATTTGTATGTTGAAAAATTTGATAGGTATAGGACGTACCGTATAGAAGTTAGGGCCATTTGACCCTTTATCAGTGTTTGATTTGGGACTCAAGGGTAGAATAGCTTCGAGCGATAGCATAAATTGACAAGAGGCTCGAGTACTTTATTGTTACAAAATTTCAAGATTTTATGACGCTTCAGTAAATAGTTACAAGCATTTGTATGTTGCAAACTTTGATAGGTGTAGGACGTATCGTATAGAAGTTAGAGCCATTTGAAGTTTTATCAGTGTTTGATTTGGGACTCAAGGGTAGCATAGCTTTGAGCGATAGCTTAAATTGACAAGAGACTCGAGTACTTTATTGTTACAAAATTTCAAGGTTTTATGACGCTCCAGTAAAAAGTTACAAGCATTTGCATGTTGCAAACTTTGATAGGTGTAGGACGTACCGTATAGCAGTTGGGGCCATTTGAAGATTTATCAGTGTTTGATTTGGGACTCAAGGGTAGCATAGCTTTGAGCGATAGCTTAAATGGGCAAGTTTCTCGAGTACTTTATTGTTACAAAATTTTAAGGTTCTATAACGCTCCAGTAAAAAGTTACAAGCATTTGTATGTTGCAATCTTTGATAGGTGTAGGACGTACCGTATAGAAGTTAGGGCCATTGGAAGTTTTTTCAGTGTTTGATTTGGGACTCAAGGGTAGCATAGCTTTGAGCGATTGCTTAAATTGACAAGAGGCTCGAGTACTTTATTGTTACAAAATTTCAAGGTTTTATGGCGCTTCAGTAAAAAGTTAAAAGATTTTGTATGTTGCAAACTTTGATAGGTATAGGACGTACCGTATATAGCTAGGTCCATTTGAAGTTCTATCAGTGCTTGATTTGGGACTCAAGGGTAGGATAGCTTTGAGCGATAGCTTTGAGCGATAGCTTAAATTGACAAAAGGCTCGAGTTCTTTATTGTTACAAAATTTAAAGGTTTTATGACGCTCCAGTAAAAGTGACAAGCATTTGTATGTTGCAAACTTTGATAGGTGTAGGACGTATCGTATAGAAGTTAGAGCCATTTGAAGTTTTATCAGTGTTTGATATGGGACTCAAGGGTATCATAGCTATGAGCGAGAGCTTAAATTGACAAGAGGCTCGAGTACTTTATTGTTACAAAATTTCAAGGTTTTATGACGCTCCAGTAAAAAGTTACAAGCATTTGTATGTTGCAAACTTTGATAAGTATAGGACGTACCGTATAGAAGTTAGGGCCATTTGACCCTTTATCAGTGTTTGATTTGGGACTCAAGGGTAGCATAGCTTCGAGCGATAGCATAAATTGACAAGAGGCTCGAGTACTTTATTGTTACAAAATTTCAAGTTTTTATGACGCTTCAGTAAAAAGTTACAAGCATTTGTATGTTGCAAACTTTGATAGGTGTAGGACGTATCGTATGGAAGTTAGAGCCATTTGAAGCTTTATCAGTGTTTGATATGGGACTCAAGGGTAGCATAGCTATGAGCGAGAGCTTAAATTGACAAGAGGCTCGAGTACTTTATTGTTACAAAATTTCAAGGTTTTATGACGGTCCAGTAAAAAGTTACAAGCATTTGTATGTTGCAAACTTTGATAGGTGTAGGACGTACCGTAAAGAAGTTAGGGCCATTTGAAGTTTTATCAGTGTTTGATTTGGGACTGAAGGGTAGCATAGCTTTGAGCGATAGCTTAAATTGACAAGAGGCTCGAGTACTTTATTGTTAAAAAATTTCAAGGTTTTATGACGCTCCAGTAAAAAGTTACAAGCATTTGTATGTTGCAATCTTTGATAGGTGTAGGACGTACCGTATAGAAGTTAGGGCCATTGGAAGTTTTTTCAGTGTTTGATTTGGGACTCAAGGGTAGCATAGCTTTGAGCGATAGCTTAAATTCACAAGAGGCTCGAGTACTTTATTGTTACAAAATTTCAAGGTTTTATGACGCTCCAGTAAAAAGTTACAAGAATTTGTATGTTGCAAACTTTGATAGGTATAGGACGTACCGTATAGAAGTTAGGGCCATTTGAAGTTTTATCAGTGTTTGATTTGGGACTCAAGGGTAGCATAGCTTTGAGCGATAGCTTAAATTGACAAGAGGCTCGAGTACTTTATTGTTAAAAAATGTCAAGGTTTTATGACGCTCCAGTAAAAAGTTTCAAGCATTTGTATGTTGCAAACTTTGATAGGTGTAGGACGTATCGTATAGAAGTTAGAGCCTCTTCTTTATTGTTACAAAATTTAAAGGTTTTATGACGCTCCAGTAAAAGTTACAAGCATTTGTATGTTGCAAACTTTGATAGGTGTAGGACGTACCGTATAGAAGTTAGGGCCATTTGACCCCTTATCAGTGTTTGATTTGGGACTCGAGGGTAGCATAGCTTTGACCGATAGCTTGAATTGACTAAGAGGCTCGAGTACTTTATTGTTACAAAATTTCAAGGTTTTATGACGCTCCAGTAAAAAGTTACAAGCATTTGTATGTTGCAAACTTTGATAGGTGTAGGACGTACCGTATAGAAGTTAGGGTCATTTGAAGTTTTATCAGTGTTTGATATGGGACTCAAGGGTAGCATAGCTATGACCGAGAGCTTAAATTGACAAGAGGCTCGAGTACTTTATTGTTACAAAATTTCAAGGTTTTATGACGCTCCAGTAAAATGTTACAAGCATTTGTATGTTGCAAACTTTGAAAGGTGTAGGACGTACCGTAAAGAAGTTAGGGCCATTTGAAGTTTTATCAGTGTTTGATTTGGGACTCAAGGGTAGCATAGCTTTGAGCGATAGCTTAAATTGACAAGAGGCTCGAGTACTTTATTGTTAAAAAATTTCAAGTTTTTATGACGCTCCAGTAAAAAGTTACAAGCATTTGTATGTTGCAATCTTTGATAGGTGTAGGGCGTACCGTATAGAAGTTAGGACCATTGGAAGTTTTTTCAGTGTTTGATTTGGGACTCAAGGGTAGGATAGCTTTGAGCGATAGCTTTGAGCGATAGCTTAAATTGACAAGAGGCTCGAGTTCTTTATTGTTACAAAATTTAAAGGTTTTATGACGCTCCAGTAAAAGTTACAAGCATTTGTATGTTGCAAACTTTGATAGGTGTAGGACGTACCGTATAGAAGTTAGGGCCATTTGACCCCTTATCAGTGTTTGATTTGGGACTCGAGGGTAGCATAGCTTTGACCGATAGCTTGAATTGACAATGAGGCTCGAGTACTTTATTGTTACAAAATTTCAAGGTTTTATGACGCTCCAGTAAAAAGTTACAAGCATTTGTATGTTGCAAACTTTGATAGGTGTAGGACGTACCGTATAGAAGTTAGGGCCATTTGAAGTTTTATCAGTGTTTGATTTCGGACTCAAGGGTAGCATAGCTTTGAGCGATAGCTTAAATTCACAAGAGGCTCGAGTACTTTATTGTTACAAAATTTCAAGGTTTTATGACGCTCCAGTAAAAAGTTACAAGCATTTGTATGTTGCAAACTTTGATAGGTGTAGGACGTATCGTATAGAAGTTAGAGCCATTTGAAGTTTTATCAGTGTTTGATATGGGACTCAAGGATAGCATAGCTATGACCGAGAGCTTAAATTGACAAGAGGCTCGAGTACTTTATTGTTACAAAATTTCAAGGTTTTATGTCGCTCCAGTAAAAATTTACAAGCATTTGTATGTTGCAAACTTTGATAGGTGTAGGACATACCGTAAAGAAGTTAGGGTCATTTGAAGTTTTATCAGTGTTTGATTTGGGACTCAAGGGTAGCATAGCTTTGAGCGATAGCTTAAATTGACAAGAGGCTCGAGTACTTTATTGTTAAAAAATTTCAAGGTTTTATGACGCTCCAGTAAAAAGTTACAAGCATTTGTATGTTGCAATCTTTGATAGGTGTAGGACGTACCGTATAGAAGTTAGGGCCATTGGAAGTTTTTTCAGTGTTTGATTTGGGACTCAAGGGTAGCATAGCTTTGAGCGATAGCTTAAATTGACAAGAGGCTCGAGTACTTTATTGTTACCAAATTTCAAGGTTCTATAGCGCTCCAGTAAAAAGTTACAAGCATTTGTATGTTGCAATCTTTGATAGGTGTAGGACGTACCGTATAGAAGTTAGGGCCATTTGAAGTTTTTTCAGTGTTTGATTTGGGACTCAAGGGTAGCATAGCTTTGAGCGATAGCTTAAATTGACAAGAGGCTCGAGTACTTTATTGTTACAAAATTTCAAGGTTTTATGGCGCTTCAATAAAAAGTTACAAGCATTTGTATGTTGCAAACTTTGATAGGTATAGGACGTATCGTATAGAAGTTAGAGCCATTTGAAGGTCTATCAGTGTTTGATTTGGGACTCAAGGGTAGCATAGCTTTGAGCGATAGCTTAAATTGACAAGAGGCTCGAGTACTTTATTGTTAAACAATTTCAAGGTTTTATGACGCTCCAGTAAAAAGTTACAAGCACAGTATGTTGCAATCTTTGATAGGTGTAGGACGTACCGTATAGAAGTTAGGGCCATTGGAAGTTTTTTAAGTGTTTGATTTGGGACTCAAGGGTAGCATAGCTTTGAGCGATAGCTTAAATTCACAAGAGGCTCGAGTACTTTATTGTTACAAAATTTCAAGGTTTTATGACGCTCCAGTAAAAAGTTACAAGCATTTGCATGTTGCAAACTTTGATAGGTGTAGGACGTACCGTATAGCAGTTGGGGCCATTTGAAGTTTTATCAGTGTTTGATTTGGGACTCAAGGGTAGCATAGCTTTGAGCGATAGCTTAAATGGGCAAGATTCTCGAGTACTTTATTGTTACAAAATTTCAAGGTTCTATAACGCTCCAGTAAAAAGTTACAAGCATTTGTATGTTGCAATCTTTGATAGGTGTAGGACGTACCGTATAGAAGTTAGGGCCATTTGAAGTTTTTTCAGTGTTTGATTTGGGACTCAAGGGTAGCATAGCTTTGAGCGATAGCTTAAATTGACAAGAGGCTCGAGTACTTTATTGTTACAAAATTTCAAGGTTTTATGGCGCTTCAATAAAAAGTTACAAGCATTTGTATGTTGCAAACTTTGATAGGTATAGGACGTATCGTATAGAAGTTAGAGCCATTTGAAGGTCTATCAGTGTTTGATTTGGGACTCAAGCGTAGCATAGTTTTGAGCGACAGCTTAAATTGACAAGAGGCTCGAGTACTTTATTGTTAAAAAATTTCAAGGTTTTATGACGCTCCAGTAAAAAGTTACAAGCATTTGTATGTTGCAATCTTTGATAGGTGTAGGACGTACCGTATAGAAGTTAGGGCCATTGGAAGTTTTTTCAGTGTTTGATTTGGGACTCAAGGGTAGCATAGCTTTGAGCGATAGCTTAAATTCACAAGAGGCTCGAGTACTTTATTGTTACAAAATTTCAAGGTTTTATGACGCTCCAGTAAAAAGTTACAAGAATTTGTATGTTGCGAACTTTGACAGGTATAGGACGTACCGTATAGAAGTTAGGGCCATTTGACCCTTTATCAGTGTTTGATTTGGGACTCAAGGGTAGCATAGCTTCGAGCGAGAGAATAAATTGACAAGAGGCTCGAGTAGTTTATTGTTACAAAATTTCAAGGTTTTATGACGCTTCCGTAAAAAGTTACAAGCATTTATATGTTGCAAACTTTGATAGGTGTAGGACGTATCGTATAGAAGTTAGAGCCATTTGAAGTTTTATCAGTGTTTGATATGGGACTCAAGGGTAGCATAGCTATGAGCGAGAGCTTAAATTGACAAGAGGCTCGAGTACTTTATTGTTACAAAATTTCAAGGTTTTATGACGCTCCAGTAAAAAGTTACAAGCATTTATATGCTGCAAACTTTGATAGGTGTAGGACGTACCGTAAAGAAGTTAGGGCCATTTGAAGTTTTATCAGTGTTTGATTTGGGACTCAAGGGTAGCATAGCTTTGAGCGATAGCTTAAATTGACAAGAGGCTCGAGTACTTTATTGTTAAAAAATTTCAAGGTTTTATGACGCTCCAGTAAAAAGTTACAAGCATTTGTATGTTGCAATCTTTGATAGGTGTAGGACGTACCGTATAGAAGTTAGGGCCATTGGAAGTTTTTTCAGTGTTTGATTTGGGACTCAAGGGTAGCATAACTTTGAGCGATAGCTTAAATTGACAAGAGGCTCGAGTACTTTATTGTTACAAAATTTCAATGTTTTATGGCGCTTCAGTAAAAAGTTACAAGATTTTGTATGTTGCAAACTTTGATAGGTATAGGACGTACCGTATATAGCTAGGTCCATTTGAAGTTCTATCAGTGCTTGATTTGGGACTCAAGGGTAGGATAGCTTTGAGCGATAGCTTTGAGCGATAGCTTAAATTGACAAAAGGCTCGAGTTCTTTATTGTTACAAAATTTAAAGGTTTTATGACGCTCCAGTAAAAGTTACAAGCATTTGTATGTTGCAAACTTTGATAGGTGTAGGACGTACCGTAAAGAAGTTAGGGCCATTTGAAGTTTTATCAGTGTTTGATTTGGGACTCAAGGGTAGCATAGCTTTGAGCGATAGCTTAAATTGACAAGAGGCTCGAGTACTTTATTGTTAAAAAATTTCAAGGTTTTATGACGCTCCAGTAAAAAGTTACAAGCATTTGTATTTTGCAATCTTTGATAGGTGTAGGACGTACCGTATAGAAGTTAGGGCCATTTGAAGTTTTTTCAGTGTTTGATTTGGGACTCAAGGGTAGCATAGCTTTGAGCGATAGCTTAAATTGACAAGAGGCTCGAGTACTTTATTGTTAAAAAATTTCAAGGTTTTATGACGCTCCAGTAAAAAGTTACAAGCATTTGTATTTTGCAATCTTTGATAGGTGTAGGACGTACCGTATAGAAGTTAGGGCCATTTGAAGTTTTTTCAGTGTTTGATTTGGGACTCAAGGGTAGCATAGCTTTGAGCGATAGCTTAAATTGACAAGAGGCTCGAGTACTTTATTGTTACAAAATTTCAAGGTTTTATGACGCTCCAGTAAAAAGTTACAAGCATTTGTATGTTGCAAATTTTGATAGGTGTAGGACGTACCGTATAGAAGTTAGGGCCATTTGACCCTTTATCAGTGTTTGATTTGGGACTCAAGGGTAGCATAGCTTTGAGCGATAGCTTGAATTGACAAAGAGGCTCGGGTACTTTATTGTTACAAAATTTCAAGGTTTTATGACGCTCCAGTAAAAAGTTACAAACATTTGTATGTTGCAAACTTTGATAGGTGTTGGACGTACCGTATAGAAGTTAGGGCCATTTGTAGTGTTTTCAGTGTTTGATTTGGGACTCAAGGGTAGCATAGCTGTGAGCGATAGCTTAAATTGACAAGAGGCTTGAGTACTTTATTGTTACAAAATTTCAAGGTTTTATGACGCTCCAGTAAAAAGTTACAAGCATTTGTATGTTGCAAACTTTGATACGTGTAGGACGTACCGTATAGAAGTTTGGGCCATTTGAAGTTTTATTAGTGTTTGCTTTGGGATTCAAGAGTAGCATAGCTTTGAGCGATAGCTTAAATTGACAAGAGGCCCGAGTACTTTATTGTTACAAAATTTCAAGGTTTTATGGCGCTACAGTAAAAAGTTACAAGCATTTGTATATTGCAAACTTTTATAGGCATAGGACGTACCGTATAGAAGTTAGGTCCATTTCAAGTTCTATCAGTGTTTGATTTGGGACTCAAGGGTAGCATAGCTTTGAGCGATAGCTTAAATTGACAAGAGTTCTTTATTGTTACAAAATTTCAAGGTTTTATGACGCTCCAGTAAAAAGTTACAAGCATTTGTATGTTGAAAACATTGTTAGGTGTAGGACATACCGGATAGAAGTTAGGGCCATTTGAAGTTTTATCAGTGTTTGACTTGGGACTCAAGTGTAGCATAGCTTTGAGCGATAGCTTAAATTGACAAGAGGCTCGAGTACTTTATTGTTAGAAAATTTAAGGTTTTATGTCGCTCCAGTAAAAACTTACAAGCATTTGTATGTTGCAAACTTTGATAGGTATAGGACGGACCGTAAAGAAGTTAGGGCCATTTGAAGTTTTATCAGTGTTTGCTTTGGGATTCAAGGGTAGCATAGCTTTGAGCGATAGCTTAAATTGACAAGAGGCTCGAGTACTTTATTGTTACAAAATTTCAAGGTTTTATGACGCTCCACTAAAAAGTTACAAGCATTTGTATGTTGCAAACTTTGATACGTGTAGGACGTACCGTATAGAAGTTAGGGCCATTTGAAGTTTTACCATTGTTTGATTTGAGACTCAAGGGTAGCTTAGCTTCGAGCGATAGCTTAAATTGACAAGAGGCTCGAGTACTTTATTGTTACAAAATTTCAAGGTTTTAGGACGCTCCAGTAAAAAGTTACAAGCATTTGTATGTTGCAAACTTTGATAGGTATAGGACGTACCGTATAGAAGTTAGGTCCATTTGAAGTTCTATCAGTGTTTCATTTGGGACTCAATGGTAGCATAGCTTGAGCGATAGCTTAAATTGACAAGAGGAACGAATACTTTATTGTTACAAAATATCAAGGTTTTATGACGCTCCAGTAAAAAGTTCCAAGCATTTGATAGGTGTAGGACGTACCGTATAGAAGTTAGGGCCATTTGAAGTTTTATCAGTGTTGGACTTGGGACTCAAGTGTAGCATAGCTTTGAGCGATAACTTAAATTGACAAGAGGCTCGAGTACTTTATTGTTCCAAAATTTCAAGGTTTTATGACGCTCCAGTAAAAAGTTACAAGCATTTGTATGTTGCAAACTTTGATAGGTGTAGGACGTACCGTAAAGAAGTTAGGGCCATTTGAAGTTTTATCAGTGTTTGCTTTGGGATTCAAGGGTAGCATAGCTTTCAGCGATAGCTTAAATTGACAAGAGGCTCGAGTACTTTATTGTTACAAAATTTCAAGGTTTTATGACGCTCCAGTAAAAAGTTACAAGCATTTGCATGTTGCAAACTTTGATAGGTGTAGGACGTACCGTATAGCAGTTGGGGCCATTTGAAGTTTTATCAGTGTTTGATTTGGGACTCAAGGGTAGCATAGCTTTGAGCGATAGCTTAAATGGGCTAGATTCTCGAGTACTTTATTGTTACAAAATTTCAAGGTTCTATAACGCTCCAGTAAAAAGTTACAAGCATTTGTATTTTGCAATCTTTGATAGGTGTAGGACGTACCGTATAGAAGTTAGGGCCATTGGAAGTTTTTTCAGTGTTTGATTTGGGACTCAAGGGTAGCATAGCTTTGAGCGATAGCTTAAATTGACAAGAGGCTCGAGTACTTTATTGTTACAAAATTTCAAGGTTTTATGGCGCTTCAATAAAAAGTTACAAGCATTTGTATGTTGCAAACTTTGATAGGTGTAGGACGTATCGTATAGAAGTTAGAGCCATTTGAAGTTCTATCAGTGTTTGATTTGGGACTCAAGGGTAGCATAGCTTTGAGCGATAGCTTAAATTGACAAGAGGCTCGAGTTCTTTATTGTTACAAAATTTCAAGGTTTTATGACGCTCCAGTAAAAAGTTACAAGCATTTGTATGTTGCAAACTTTGATAGGTGTAGGACGTACCGTTAAGAAGTTAGGGCCATTTGAAGTTTTATCAGTGTTTGCTTTGGGATTCAAGGGTAGCATAGCTTTGAGAGATATCTTAAATAGACAAGAGGCTCGAGTGCTTTATTGTTACAAAATTTCAAGGTTTTATGACGCTTCAGTAAAAAGTTACATGTATTTGTATGTTGCAAACTTTGATAGGTATAGGATGCACTGTGTAGAAGTTAGGGCCATTTGAAGTTTTATCAGTGTTTGATTTGGGACTCAAGGGTAGCATAGCTTCGAGCGATAGCATAAATTGACAAGAGGCTCGAGTACTTTATTGTTACAAAATTTCAAGGTTTTATGACGCTTCAGTAAAAAGTTACAAGCATTTGTATGTTGCAAACTTTGATAGGTGTAGGACGTATCGTATAGAAGTTAGAGCCATTTGAAGTTTTATCAGTGTTTGATATGGGACTCAAGGGTAGCATAGCTATGAGCGAGAGCTTAAATTGACAAGAGGCTCGAGTACTTTATTGTTACAAAATTTCAAGGTTTTATGACGCTCCAGTAAAAAGTTACAAGCATTTGCATGTTGCAAACTTTGATAGGTGTAGGACGTACCGTATAGCAGTTGGGGCCATTTGAAGTTTTATCAGTGTTTGATTTGGGACTCAAGGGTAGCATAGCTTTCAGCGATAGCTTAAACTGACAAGAGGCTCGAGTACTTAATTGTTACAAAATTTCAAGGTTTTATGACGCTCCAGTAAAAAGTTACAAGCATTTGTATGTTGCAATCTTTGATAGGTGTAGGACGTACCGTATAGAAGTTAGGGCCATTGGAAGTTTTTTCCGTGTTTGATTTGGGACTCATGGGTAGCATAGCTTTGAGCGATAGCTTAAATTGACCAGAGGCTCGAGTTCTTTATTGTTACAAAATTTCAAGGTTTTATGACGCTCCAGTAAAAAGTTACAAGCTTTTTTATGTTGCAATCTTTGATAGGTGTAGGACGTACCGTATAGAAGTTAGGGCCATTGGAAGTTTTTTCAGTGTTTGATTTGGGACTCAAGGGTAGCATAGCTTTTAGCGATAGCTTAAATTGAAGAGAGGCTCGAGTACTTTATTGTTACAAAATTTCAAGGTTTTATGGCGCTTCAGTAAAAAGTTACAAGCATTTGTATGTTGCAAACTTTGATAGGTATAGGACGTACCATATAGAAGTTAGGTCCATTTGAAGTTCTATCAGTGTTTGATTTGGGACTCAAGGGAAGCATAGCTTTGAGCGGTAGCTTAAATTGACAAGAGGCTCGAGTTCTTTATTGTTACAAAATTTCAAGGTTTTATGACGCTCCAGTAAAAAGTTACAAGCATTTGTATGTTTCAAACTTTGATAGGTGTAGGACGTACCGTAAAGAAGTTAGGGCCATTTGAAGTTTTATCAGTGTTTGCTTTGGGATTCAAGGGTAGCATAGCTTTGAGCGATAGCTTAAATTGACAAGAGGCTCGAGTACTTTATTGTTACAAAATTTCAAGGTTTTATGACGCTTCAGTAAAAAGTTACAAGCATTTGTATGTTTCAAACTTTGACAGGTATAGGATGCACTGTGTAGAAGTTAGGGCCATTTGAAGTTTTATCAGTGTTTGATTTGGGACGCAAGGGTAGCATAGCTTCGAGCGATAGCTTAAATTGACAAGAGGCTCGAGTACTTTATTGTTACAAAATTTAAAGGTTTTATGATGCTCCAGTAAAAAGTTACAAGCATTTGTATGTTGCAAACTTTGATAGGTGTAGGACGTATCGTATAGACGTTAGTGGTATTTGAAGTTTTATCAGTGTTTGATTTGGGACTCAAGGGTAGCATTGCTATGAGCGATAGCTTAAATTGACAAGAGGCTCGAGTACTTTATTGTTACAAAATTTCAAGGTTTTATGACGCTCCAGTAAAAAGTTACACAGTTGCAAACTTTGATAGGTGTAGGACGTACCGTATAGCAGTTGGGGCCATTTGAAGTTTCATCAGTGTTTGATTTGGGACTCAAGGGTAGGATAGCTTTGAGCGATAGCTTAAATTGACAAGAGGCTCGAGTACTTTATTGTTACAAAATTTCAAGGTTTTATGACGCTCCAGTAAAAAGTTATAAGCATTTGTATGTTGCAAACTTTGATAGGTGTAGGACGTATCGTATAGAAGTTAGATTCATTTGAAGTTGTATCAGTGTTTGATTTGGGACTCAAGGGTAGCATAGCTTCGAGCGATAGCTTAAATTGACAAGAGGCTCGAGTACTTTATTGTTACAAAATTCCAACGCTCCAGTAAAAATTTACAAGGATTTGTATGTTGCAAACTTTGATAGGTGTAGGACGTATCGTATAGAAGTTAGAGCCATTTGAAGTTGTATCAGTGTTTGATTTGGGACTCAAGGGTAGCATAGCTATGAGCGATAGCTTAAATTGACAAGAGGCTCGAGTACTTTATTGTTACAAAATTTCAAGGTTTTATGACGCTCCAGTAAAAAGTTACAAGCATTTGCATGTTGCAAACTTTGATAGGTGTAGGACGTACCGTATAGCAGTTGGGGCCAGTTGAAGTTTTATCAGTGTTTGATTTGGGACTCAAGGGTAGCATAGCTTTGAGCGATAGCTTAAATGGGCAAGATTCTCGAGTACTTTATTGTTACAAAATTTCAAGGTTCTATAACGCTCCAGTAAAAAGTTACAAGCATTTGTATGTTGCAATCTTTGATAGGTGTAGGACGTACCGTATAGAAGTTAGGGCCATTGGAAGTTTTTTCAGTGTTTGATTTGGGACTCAAGGGTAGCATAGCTTTGAGCGATAGCTTAAATTGACAAGAGGCTCGAGTACTTTATTGTTACAAAATTTCAAGATTTTATGGCGTTTCAATAAAAAGTTACAAGCATTTGTATGTTGCAAACTTTGATAGGTATAGGACGTATCGTATAGAAGTTAGAGCCATTTTAAGTTCTATCAGTGTTTGATTTGGGACTCAAGGGTAGCATAGCTCTGAGCGATAGCTCAAATTGACAAGAGGCTCGAGTTCTTTATTGTTACAAAATTTCAAGGTTTTATGACGCTCCAGTAAAAAATTACAAGCATTTGTATGTTGCAAACTTTGATAGGTGTAGGACGTACCGTAAAGAAGTTAGGGCCATTTGAAGTTTTATCAGTGTTTGCTTCGGGATTCAAGGGTAGCATAGCTTTGAGAGATATCTTAAATAGACAAGAGGCTCGAGTACTTTATTGTTACAAAATTTCAAGGTTTTATGACGCTCCAGTAAAAAGTTACAAGCATTTGTATGTTACAAACTTTGATAGGTGTAGGACGTACCGTATAGAAGCTAGGGCCATTTGAAGTTTTATCAGTGTTTGATTTGGGACTCAAGGGTAGCATAGCTTTGAGCGATAGCTTAAATTGACAAGAGGCTCGAGTACTTTATTGTTACAAAATTTCAAGGTTTTATGGCGCTTCAGTAAAAAGTTACAAGAATTTGTATGTTGCAAACTTTGATAGGTATAGGACGTACCGTATATAGCTAGGTCCATTTGAAGTTCTATCAGTGTTTGATTTGGGACTCAAGGGTAGGATAGCTTTGAGCGATAGCTTTGAGCTATAGCTTAAATTGACAAGAGGCTCGAGTTCTTTATTGTTACAAAATTTAAAGGTTTTATGACGGTCCAGTAAAAGTTACAAGCATTTGTATGCTGCAAACTTTGATAGGTGTAGGAAGTAGCGTATAGAAGTTAGGGCCATTTGACCCTTTATCAGTGTTTGATTTGGGACTCAAGGGTAGCATAGCTTTGAGCGATAGCTTAAATTGACAAGAGTTCTTTATTGTTACAAAATTTCAAGGTTTTATGACGCTCCAGTAAAAAGTTACAAGCATTTGTATGTTGAAAACTATGTTAGGTGTAGGACGTACCGTATAGAAGTTAGGGCCATTTGAAGTTTTATCAGTGTTTGACTTGGGACTCAAGTGTAGCATAGCTTTGAGCGATAGCCTAAATTGACAAGAGGCTCGAGTACTTTATTGTTACAAAATTTAAGGTTTTATGTCGCTCCAGTAAAAAGTTACCAGCATTTGTATGTTGCAAACTTTGATAGGTATAGGACGTACCGTAAAGAAGTTAGGGCCATTTGAAGTTTTATCAGTGTTTGCTTTGGGATTCAAGGGTAGCATAGCTTTGAGCGATAGCTTAAATTGACAAGAGGCTCGAGTACTTTATTGTTACAAAATTTCAAGGTTTTATGACGCTCCACTAAAAAGTTACAAGCATTTGTATGTTGCAAACTTTGATACGTGTAGGACGTACCGTATAGAAGTTAGGGCCATTTGAAGTTTTACCATTGTTTGATTTGGGACTCAAGGGTAGCATAGCTTCGAGCGATAGCTTAAATTGACAAGAGGCTCGAGTACTTTATTGTTACAAAATTTCAAGGTTTTAGGACGCTCCAGTAAAAAGTTACAAGCATTTGTATGTTGCAAACTTCGATAGGTGTAGGACGTACCGTATAGAAGTTAGGGCCATTTGAAGTTTTATCAATGTGTGATTTGGGACTCAAGGGTAGCGTAGCTTTGAGCGATAGGTTAAATTGACAAGAGGCTCGAGTACTTTATTGCTACAAAATTTCAAGGTTTTATGACGCTCCAGTAAAAAGTTACAAGCATTTGTATGTTGCAAACTTTGATAGGTATAGGACGTACCGTATAGAAGTTAGGTCCATTTGAAGTTCTATCAGTGTTTGATTTGGGACTCAATGGTAGCATAGCTTTGAGCGATAGCTTAAATTGACAAGAGGAACGAATACTTTATTGTTACAAAATATCAAGGTTTTATGACGCTCCAGTAAAAAGTTACATGCATTTGATAGGTGTAGGACGTACCGTATAGAAGTTAGGGCCATTTGAAGTTTTATCAATGTTTGACTTGGGACTCAAGTGTAGCATAGCTTTGAGCGATAGCTTAAATTGACAAGAGGCTCGAGTACTTTATTGTTACAAAATTTCAAGGTTTTATGACGCTCCAGTAAAAAGTTACAAGCATTTGTATGTTGCAAACTTTGATAGGTGTAGGACGTACCGTATGGAAGTTAGGGCCATTTGAAGTTTTATCAGTGTTTGATTTGGGACTCAAGGGTAGCATAGCTATGAGCGATAGCTTAAATTGACAAGAGGCTCGAGTACTTTATTGTTACAAAATTTCAAGGTTTTATGACGCTCCAATAAAAAGTTACAAGCGTTTGCATGTTGCAAACTTTGATAGGTGTAGGACGTACCATATAGCAGTTGGGGCCATTTGAAGTTTTATCAGTGTTTGATTTGGGACTCAAGGGTAGGATAGCTTTGAGCGATAGCTTAAATTGACAACAGGCTCGAGTACTTTATTGTTACAAAATTTCAAGGTTTTATGACGCTCCAGTAAAAAGTTATAAACATTTGTATGTTGCAAAGTTTGATAGGTGTAGGACGTATCGTATAGAAGTTAGAGTCATTTTAAGTTGTATCAGTGTTTGATTTGGGACTCAAGGGTAGCATAGCTTCGAGCGATAGCTTAAATTGACAAGAGGCTCGAGTACTTTATTGTTACAAAATTCCAAGGTTTTATGACGCTCCAGTAAAAAGTTACAAGGATTTGTATGTTGCAAACTTTGATAGGTGTAGGACGTATCGTATAGAAGCTAGAGCCGTTTGAAGTTTTATCAGTGTTTGATTTTGGACTCAAGGGTAGCATAGCTATGAGCGATAGCTTAAATTGACCAGAGGCTCGAGTACTTTATTGTTACAAAATTTCAAGGTTTTATGACGCTCCAGTAAAAAGTTACAAGCATTTGCATGTTGCAAACTTTGATAGGTGTAGGACGTACCGTATAGCAGTTGGGGCCATTTGAAGTTTTATCAGTGTTTGATTTGGGACTCAAGGGTAGCATAGCTTTGAGCGATAGCTTAAATGGGCAAGATTCTCGAGTACTTTATTGTTACAAAATTTCAAGGTTCTCTAACGCTCCAGTAAAAAGTTACAAGCATTTGTATGTTGCAAACTTTGATAGGTGTAGGACGTACCGTATAGAAGTTAGGGCCATTGGAAGTTTTTTCAGTGTTTGAATTGGGACTCAAGGGTAGCATAGCTTTGAGCGATAGCATAAATTGACAAGAGGCTCGAGTACTTTATTGTTACAAAATTTCAAGGTTTTATGGCGCTTCAATAAAAAGTTACAAGCATTTGTATGTTGCAAACTTTGATAGGTATAGGACGTATCGTATAGAAGTTAGAGCCATTTGAAGTTCTATCAGTGTTTGATTTGGACTCAAGGGTAGCATAGCTTTGAGCGATAGCTTAAATTGACAAGAGGCTCGAGTTCTTTATTGTTACAAAATTTCAAGATTTTATGACGCTCCAGTAAAAAGTTACAAGCATTTGTATGTTGCAAACTTTGATAGGTGTAGGACGTACCGTAAAGATGTTAGGGCCATTTGAAGCTTTATCAGTGTTTGATTTGGGACTCATGGGTAGCATAGCTTTGAGCGATAGCTTAAATGGGCAAGATTCTCGAGTACTTTATTGTTACAAAATTTCAAGGTTTTATGGCGCTTCAGTAAAAAGTTACAAGCATTTGTATGTTGCAAACTTTGATAGGTATAGGACGTACCGTATAGAAGTTAGATCCATTTGAAGTTCTATCAGTGTTTGATTTGGGACTCAAGGGTAGCATAGCTTTGAGCGGTAGCTTAAATTGACAAGAGGCTCGAGTTCTTTATTGTTACAAAATTTCAAGGTTTTATGACGCTCCAGTAAAAAGTTACAAGCATTTGTATGTTGCAAACTTTGATAGGTGTAGGACGTACCGTAAAGAAGTTAGGGCCATTTGAAGTTTTATCAGTGTTTGCTTTGGGATTCAAGGGTAGCATAGCTTTGAGCGATAGCTTAAATTGACAAGAGGCTCGAGTACTTTATTGTTACAAAATTTCAAGGTTTTATGACGCTTCAGTAAAAAGTTTCAAGCATTTGTATGTTTCAAACTTTGATAGGTATAGGATGCACTGTGTAGAAGTTAGGGCCATTTGAAGTTTTATCAGTGTTAGATTTGGGACTCAAGGGTAGCATAGCTTCGAGCGATAGCTTAAATTGACAAGAGGCTCGAGTACTTTATTGTTACAAAATTTCAAGGTTTTATGGCGCTTCAGTAAAAAGTTACAAGAATTTGTATGTTGCAAACTTTGATAGGTATAGGACGTACCGTATATAGCTAGGTCCATTTGAAGTTCTATCAGTGTTTGATTTGGGACTCAAGGGTAGGATAGCTTTGAGCGATAGCTTTGAGCTATAGCTTAAATTGACAAGAGGCTCGAGTTCTTTATTGTTACAAAATTTAAAGGTTTTATGACGGTCCAGTAAAAGTTACAAGCATTTGTATGTTGCAAACTTTGATAGGTGTAGGAAGTAGCGTATAGAAGTTAGGGCCATTTGACCCTTTATCAGTGTTTGATTTGGGACTCAAGGGTAGCATAGCTTTGAGCGATAGCTTAAATTGACAAGAGTTCTTTATTGTTACAAAATTTCAAGGTTTTATGACGCTCCAGTAAAAAGTTACAAGCATTTGTATGTTGAAAACTATGTTAGGTGTAGGACGTACCGTATAGAAGTTAGGGCCATTTGAAGTTTTATCAGTGTTTGACTTGGGACTCAAGTGTAGCATAGCTTTGAGCGATAGCTTAAATTGACAAGAGGCTCGAGTACTTTATTGTTACAAAATTTAAGGTTTTATGTCGCTCCAGTAAAAAGTTACCAGCATTTGTATGTTGCAAACTTTGATAGGTATAGGACGTACCGTAAAGAAGTTAGGGCCATTTGAAGTTTTATCAGTGTTTGCTTTGGGATTCAAGGGTAGCATAGCTTTGAGCGATAGCTTAAATTGACAAGAGGCTCGAGTACTTTATTGTTACAAAATTTCAAGGTTTTATGACGCTCCACTAAAAAGTTACAAGCATTTGTATGTTGCAAACTTTGATACGTGTAGGACGTACCGTATAGAAGTTAGGGCCATTTGAAGTTTTACCATTGTTTGATTTGGGACTCAAGGGTAGCATAGCTTCGAGCGATAGCTTAAATTGACAAGAGGCTCGAGTACTTTATTGTTACAAAATTTCAAGGTTTTAGGACGCTCCAGTAAAAAGTTACAAGCATTTGTATGTTGCAAACTTTGATAGGTGTAGGACGTACCGTATAGAAGTTAGGGCCATTTGAAGTTTTATCAATGTGTGATTTGGGACTCAAGGGTAGCGTAGCTTTGAGCGATAGGTTAAATTGACAAGAGGCTCGAGTACTTTATTGCTACAAAATTTCAAGGTTTTATGACGCTCCAGTAAAAAGTTACAAGCATTTGTATGTTGCAAACTTTGATAGGTATAGGACGTACCGTATAGAAGTTAGGTCCATTTGAAGTTCTATCAGTGTTTGATTTGGGACTCAATGGTAGCATAGCTTTGAGCGATAGCTTAAATTGACAAGTGGAACGAATACTTTATTGTTACAAAATATCAAGGTTTTATGACGCTCCAGTAAAAAGTTACATGCATTTGATAGGTGTAGGACGTACCGTATAGAAGTTAGGGCCATTTGAAGTTTTATCAATGTTTGACTTGGGACTCAAGTGTAGCATAGCTTTGAGCGATAGCTTAAATTGACAAGAGGCTCGAGTACTTTATTGTTACAAAATTTCAAGGTTTTATGACGCTCCAGTAAAAAGTTACAAGCATTTGTATGTTGCAAACTTTGATAGGTGTAGGACGTACCGTATGGAAGTTAGGGCCATTTGAAGTTTTATCAGTGTTTGATTTGGGACTCAAGGGTAGCATAGCTATGAGCGATAGCTTAAATTGACAAGAGGCTCGAGTACTTTATTGTTACAAAATTTCAAGGTTTTATGACGCTCCAGTAAAAAGTTACAAGCGTTTGCATGTTGCAAACTTTGATAGGTGTAGGACGTACCATATAGCAGTTGGGGCCATTTGAAGTTTTATCAGTGTTTGATTTGGGACTCAAGGGTAGGATAGCTTTGAGCGATAGCTTAAATTGACAACAGGCTCGAGTACTTTATTGTTACAAAATTTCAAGGTTTTATGACGCTCCAGTAAAAAGTTATAAACATTTGTATGTTGCAAAGTTTGATAGGTGTAGGACGTATCGTATAGAAGTTAGAGTCATTTGAAGTTGTATCAGTGTTTGATTTGGGACTCAAGGGTAGCATAGCTTCGAGCGATAGCTTAAATTGACAAGAGGCTCGAGTACTTTATTGTTACAAAATTCCAAGGTTTTATGACGCTCCAGTAAAAAGTTACAAGGATTTGTATGTTGCAAACTTTGATAGGTGTAGGACGTATCGTATAGAAGCTAGAGCCATTTGAAGTTTTATCAGTGTTTGATTTTGGACTCAAGGGTAGCATAGCTATGAGCGATAGCTTAAATTGACCAGAGGCTCGAGTACTTTATTGTTACAAAATTTCAAGGTTTTATGACGCTCCAGTAAAAAGTTACAAGCATTTGCATGTTGCAAACTTTGATAGGTGTAGGACGTACCGTATAGCAGTTGGGGCCATTTGAAGTTTTATCAGTGTTTGATTTGGGACTCAAGGGTAGCATAGCTTTGAGCGATAGCTTAAATGGGCAAGATTCTCGAGTACTTTATTGTTACAAAATTTCAAGGTTCTATAACGCTCCAGTAAAAAGTTACAAGCATTTGTATGTTGCAATCTTTGATAGGTGTAGGACGTACCGTATAGAAGTTAGGGCCATTGAAAGTTTTTTCAGTGTTTGAATTGGGACTCAAGGGTAGCATAGCTTTGAGCGATAGCATAAATTGACAAGAGGCTCGAGTACTTTATTGTTACAAAATTTCAAGGTTTTATGGCGCTTCAATAAAAAGTTACAAGCATTTGTATGTTGCAAACTTTGATAGGTATAGGACGTATCGTATAGAAGTTAGAGCCATTTGAAGTTCTATCAGTGTTTGATTTGGACTCAAGGGTAGCATAGCTTTGAGCGATAGCTTAAATTGACAAGAGGCTCGAGTTCTTTATTGTTACAAAATTTCAAGATTTTATGACGCTCCAGTAAAAAGTTACAAGCATTTGTATGTTGCAAACTTTGATAGGTGTAGGACGTACCGTAAAGATGTTAGGGCCATTTGAAGTTTTATCAGTGTTTGATTTGGGACTCAAGGGTAGCATAGCTTTGAGCGATAGCTTAAATTGACAAGAGGCTCGAGTACTTTATTGTTAAAAAATTTCAAGGTTTTATGACGCTCCAGTAAAAAGTTACAAGCATTTGCATGTTGCAAACTTTGATAGGTGTAGGACGTACCGTATAGCAGTTGGGGCCATTTGAAGCTTTATCAGTGTTTGATTTGGGACTCATGGGTAGCATAGCTTTGAGCGATAGCTTAAATGGGCAAGATTCTCGAGTACTTTATTGTTACAAAATTTCAAGGTTTTATGGCGCTTCAGTAAAAAGTTACAAGCATTTGTATGTTGCAAACTTTGATAGGTATAGGACGTACCGTATAGAAGTTAGATCCATTTGAAGTTCTATCAGTGTTTGATTTGGGACTCAAGGGTAGCATAGCTTTGAGCGGTAGCTTAAATTGACAAGAGGCTCGAGTTCTTTATTGTTACAAAATTTCAAGGTTTTATGACGCTCCAGTAAAAAGTTACAAGCATTTGTATGTTGCAAACTTTGATAGGTGTAGGACGTACCGTAAAGAAGTTAGGGCCATTTGAAGTTTTATCAGTGTTTGCTTTGGGATTCAAGGGTAGCATAGCTTTGAGCGATAGCTTAAATTGACAAGAGGCTCGAGTACTTTATTGTTACAAAATTTCAAGGTTTTATGACGCTTCAGTAAAAAGTTTCAAGCATTTGTATGTTTCAAACTTTGATAGGTATAGGATGCACTGTGTAGAAGTTAGGGCCATTTGAAGTTTTATCAGTGTTAGATTTGGGACTCAAGGGTAGCATAGCTTCGAGCGATAGCTTAAATTGACAAGAGGCTCGAGTACTTTATTGTTACAAAATTTAAAGGTTTTATGATGCTGTTGGGGTCCGTATCTGCTTGTCGGCGAGAGACGTCCTCTGGAATGTCCTGTCGCGGGAACCTGCAAAACCTACACCACTTTATTAAATGAGCACTGCACTATTTTGGGTTTAAAACAACATGAGAGCTTTATTCTTAAAATGCTAGTTCTTATATACTATTTACAAATAAACATTACAGTCTACGTCTTCACTTTTCTGGTGTTCCAGTTACGCAATTGTTATTTGGTGTCAGTGGCTCAAGCCCACTGACCTACTGCAAGTAAAAGTGTCGTCGGTGCATTCTAAATGCCCCTCGTCAGCTTGACTGCAGAACTGTGACACCCTAAAAGTTTACATCATAATTAATGAATAATCACTATTCATTTACAATATTTGCACCCTAAAAATATGTGCGCTCTTAATGAATTCAATAAGAGCCGGTGCTGTGAGTCAACTACGCGTAGGTAGCTTGATTCTAACTCACAACATCCCTCCCCTCTTTCTAAAAGAAGCTAGTGCAACTAACTTCCATTAAATCTCTACAATATTTTTCTTGCACTGCAAACATATATGTGCCTCGATTGAACTCTATATTACATACATATAATTTGTTTTTATCTACATCTTTTTTTTTTTTTTTTTTTTTAAATCGCCTTATTTGGGTTCTGTCACGGTTTTTTTTTTAAATTTTTTATTCTTTTCTTTTCTATATATTTCTTTTTCTCTAGCTTTTATTTTGTTTTGTAGTTTTCTTTCCTTTATTTTTTTTTTCACTTTGCTTTTATTTTTTTTTTTTTTCTTATTTTTATCCATCATTATTTTTTTTTTATAATCCCCTTTTTATAATTTGGTCTTTCATTGACTCTTTTCTCATTGGCGTATCTACAAATATCTAAGCAATAATACAATACTATTCTATACATAAAACCTTACACTATACTGCGCCCTCTGCTATCTGCTGGTCCAGTTGACGACCGTCGTTGTCAGAGTGAAGTCCCTCGATGAACTCTGCATACCCCTCCCTTCTTTCTGGATCGGTACGTACAAAGATGATGCAAGCTTGCGCGACTAGATGCGCTTCTGACGAAATCAAAATAAATATTCGATATTCGCTTAGTGAGTGACAATGGATATTTTCTCATTGGAGAAATCGTTACGAAGTTTAGTCGATAAAGCTTGGCTAAGTTATGTTCGATCTTTTCGTGGTTAAAACGATTTTTGCGCCAGGAGATTATTCTGCGAAGCTAATTGAACGATAGTAGTTGTGGCTGTTATTGTTATTGTAGCCGTTTCTCGGCGAAATTACGGAGTACCCTCGGGTTTTGGCTAAAATTACCTTTTCTTATTTCTAGACAATAATACAATATACATACTGATATATGTAATAATGGCAAACACGTTGGATTCTTTATACGGACAACGTACATGTTAGTGCTTTTCATGCCATTTAGTCAGTTATGCAATAAAACTCAAGTATTATTAGACTTTTACTAGTCAGATAGGGACTCTTCCATTCGGCCGATACCATCTCCATTTTTTTATAAGCTTAAATCGTAGTCATCTCGCAGATGGGAAGTTGAAAGCTCTTCCACTTTTTCATATAAAAATGAATTCTCACTAATTTCGTTTTCATTTTTTTTCAACCCAAAAATTATCTCTGGACATTATCGTTGCCCAACTCGTCTTTCTTCCTTTGCGGCTTACTGATCACTTTTCTTCTACGTCTTCTTACTTCTTCTCATTCAGTCAGATTTTTGTTCGCTGCACTTGCATTTCATCTACTGGTCTCCTGGATGTTGGTTAACATCTTACTCAGTCTTCGACGCTGCAGGAAGTCCCTTCCAGGTTCATGCTGCACCATATTGAACCATCCAGATGTTTGTTCACCAACGCCTGAATATCTAAAAACAATACGCTTAGCTTATCGGACTTGCCGAGTTTTAATTATTCTTACTAGCTATTACATTCATTCAATTTTTAACGTAAACAGTAAATTGGATTCAAATCTATATATCGCTTATCTACTACGTCTTAACAAACAAACTATAAACAAGTAACAAAAACTATTTCCTTTACAAATACTATTAATTAACTATAATACATTTTCTTACAATTGTTGGCGGCATTAAAACTTTAAATCCTTCTCAAATATATACATTTTACAAAAATTTGCTTCATACATAACAATTATTTTCTAATTTAATTATATGCCGCCCAAAAAAAAAAATTTTTATATCAATTCTTGGCAAAACTAGTGCCTTTTACATAAGCGAGATTATTTAAGATAAACCCGTTTATGTGAAAACATTGTCCATTGCATGACTATATCTTTCATCGCATACAATTGACTTTTTATTTAAATTTACTTCTAGCCTGATATGTATATATACATTAACGATTCTATTTTCCATCCTGTAATTAGCTCGTATATGAATACATGCATACATTCAAGGCGCTTTAATTTACCTAGAATTAATTACTAACGTTATTTTCCCCAATTAACTATACATTTTTTCGAATTTCCATACGCTAATTTCCTAAACAATAAACAGTTAAAACCTATGTACGAGTATATCTACATATAGCCTGCTGCAGTATCTGCAAATATATACATACGCACATACCCATTCCTCCTAACTAGAATACTTACTTCTTTAAATATACATTCGTACATTCATTCTTTATCTTATACACATATATACATACTCGTATATATACTTACTTCACCAGCAGTTCCGTTGCCTCGAAGTTTTGTTTTATATTACTTACCCACGATTGTCTTACTATCTTACTTTATTTTTTATAATTTTTTTTTTTAAAAGTGAGTTCAACGTTCTAAAAAGAAAACAACAATGCATTTTTCCCTACTATGCTTCGCTCGGCCACAGTGCATAATTTGCACTTTTATTACGTCAACTTTAATCGCTCGATTTTAAGTGGCACACTTCTACTGGCCTTGACTTTGAGAATCGGAACTGTGTGTGTTATTTGATACACACACGTACATGTTTACGTTGTTATTTTTGTGTTTACACTTGTAAGACACTGCTAACACATGTCTTTATTTGTGTGGTCTAATGTGGAATAATTTCAACAAATTATTATGTAGCTTTTTATTTTTGCCCTTAATCGTTACGACTGTTGTAACTGGGCTTCGGATCTCTGCTACCACATACGGACCTATCCACACAGGTGAGAATTTATTTCTCCTGGCTTGATTCCTCATGAGTACCTGATCACCCACATGAAAAACTACTGGGTTTAGTACCTTGTTATAGGCTTCCCTGGCCACTCGTTTAGCACATTCCTGGTTTTCTCTAACCAATTCGTGCGCTCGTTGTAACTGATACTTCTGCACTTTATTCGGGTTATCAGCATTGTATACAGGCGCACATTTGCGCTTCAAATTCGCTGGCATGTTGAAATCAAACCCGTAGAGTGTTCTAAATGGAGTTTGCTTCGTTGATACATGCACAGTATTGTTGTGTACGTGCATTGCAGTGGTCAACCATTGATCCCAATTCGAGCCGTCTTCCTTGGCGAAACTGCGCAAGTACTCGGCCAGAGGTCGATGACTACGTTCCAATGAGCCATTCGCTTGTGGATGATATGGTGTTATGTGCAACTTCTTAATTCCCAGCATTTTACATGTTTCCGAGAATAATTTCGATACGAAATTTGAACCATTGTCGGTTATCAAAACCTTAGGTATGTTGTATCGTGCTACTATTTCATCAAATAATGCTTTGGCCACCGTGCTTGCTTCAGCATCGGGTATAGCCACGCACGCCATATACTTTGAGAAATCGTCTTGGAACGTCAAAATATATTTATTGCCCGAAGCAGTCTCAGGTAAAATACCTACAATATCCATATGGACCTTATCAAATGGTTGCTTTGGTGTGTCCGTTAACACCATGGGCATCTTTGTTAGCCTTGAACTTTTGTTGGCCTGGCACTTTGGGCAACTTCTTACATATTTTTTTATGTCCTTGAGCATACCTTTCCATCCGTATACTCGTCTAATTCTGTCATGGGTTTTCCAGAATCCCTGGTGTCCACCTAGAGGTGAATCATGGAAACCCTTTAACACAGCCTGGATATCCTTTATATCCTTCAGCCATTCCACACTACTGGCTGCTTGCTCATTGGGATCGAAACCCGCATTGCTTACATCTCTTGTAGCATCAACTCTGTCCTTCTGCATCCTCTCGGCCTTCTCCTTATCCGACCGTGCCTTGGACCTTGTTTGCACTACTGATACTTTCTGTGCCTGCGGTACTCTGCTGAGTGCATCGGCATTCAGATTCTTTTTCCCAGGTTTGTATATGACTTCAAAATCATACTCAGACAATTTGTGTCTGAACCGGGCTAGCCTAGACGTTTGGTCTTTCAAATTGGCTAGGCCTCTCAACGGCTGGTGATCAGTATATATCTTGAATGGGCGTCCTAGCAGATATGCCCTAAAATTCTTTGTAGCCCACACTATGGCTAGGAATTCCTTCTCTATTGTGGAGTATCTTTTCTCCGTATCGCTAAGCGCTCTGCTTGCGAATGCTATTGGTCGGTCTTTCCCGACTTCCCCTTGTGACAATACTGCCCCTAATGCCTCATTGCTAGCATCAGTGGTCAACAAAAAAGTTTGTTCAAAGTCGGGGTATGCCAAAATTGGTGGCGAGCTAATTATCTCCTTTAGCCTCTCGAATGCTTGCTGACATCTCTCTGTCCATTCGAACTTTGCTTCTTTTCGTAGCAACTTGTTAATTGGCAACGCAATTCCGGCTAGTCCTTCCACGAACTTTCTATAATAGTTCACTAGTCCTAGGAATGCTTGCACTTCTTTTCTGTTTCTTGGAACCGCTAAATTTCTAACGCATCCCACCTTCTGCGGGTCAGGCAGTGCTCCTGCCTATGAGCAACGATGGCCTAAATAAACCACCTCTCTTCGTAAGAATTGACACTTCTCCGTGTTCAATTTCAAGTTGTGTTCTCGCAATTTCTGGAGCACCTTACGCAAGCGTTGCGAATGCTGCTGCAAGTTCTTCCCATAAATTACAATATCATCGAGATACACAAAACAATCTAACCCTTGTAAGCCTGTTAGCACATGGTTCATTAGCCGTTGGAAGGTAGCCGGTGCTCCTGTTAATCCAAACGGCATTCTATTGAACTCGTAATGGCCTAAACCGGTGCTGAACGCGGTTTTCTGCTTATCTTGGGTATCCACCAGAACTTGGTGGTAGCCACTCGCTAAATCAAGTGTAGAAAAATATCTACTGTGTCCCAATTGATCCAGAATCTCTTCTATCCTTGGTATCGGTAACACCTGCTTGATAGTGGCGTCGTTCAATTTCCTAAAATCGACGACCATTCTCCACTTCTTCTGACCCTGCGCACCTCCCTTCTTTGGTACCAATATTATTGGTGAGTTCCAAGGCGAGATACTTGGTGAAATAATGTTATCCTTTAACATTCCTTCCACTTGCCTATTTACCCCATCTTTGTGAGCTTGCGGCAATCTGTATTGCTTCTGGTTAATTGGCGCTTGATCCACTCTAGTAGGTATTTCATGCTCTACCTCTGGTGTATATGTTAGCTGGTCTCCTTCCAGCAAAAATATGTCATGGAATGACATACAAATGGCTTCTATTGATGCCTTCTCTTCTGAATTTGCGCTTGGGTCTAACTTTAGTGATTCTAGCACTCTCTCCATTCTTTTCCTTACATCTATCTGCTTAATCTAATTAACTGTTCCATAGTTCGGTTCCTTAAAACTATCATAACTAGTGAACTTAGGCCTAAAATCCTTATCCATATAGTAGTCCTCCTCTGACGCATTTAGTACACAAGCGTACACTTTACCCTTGTCAACGTGCGTTATGGTCTCTCCCATATACACACCCTCCGCTAGCTGCTGCTTGTGCAAAACAACAGTCCTGAGTTTCGTGTTTACACGCATAGTAACTACTCTGGTTGACCTTGCGTTCACTACCTCCCTACAATTCTTAACCCTATTCACGGTTCCTTCCTGCCATGACTTCAATGGGAGAGTAAGGATTCTATTCTTATTATCATCATAAAATGATAACTGTTTCTCCAGCGCATCCAGTATGGTGCGGCCCCAGAGATTATCGCGGCCAATTATCCCATCGGCCGGGATACCTTCCCTATCCAATTCAACTGCGTGCACTCTAAAACTCATTCCCTTAACTTTACTGTGCCCTATTTTAAGTGACCCCAGTGTTCTGATGCAACCTCCGAACGCTCCATTAAGCGTTCTGACATCTTTTGGGTTAATAACTAGTCCTTTCCGTAAAACACTAGATTTTACGAGGCTAGTATCCGCCCTTGAATCTATCAAAAGCACTAGCTTTCCACTAGCCGCCTCCTTGCAGGGTATCTCGATGAAAGCATCTCCTACCCCGCTCACAACGAAACAACGCCCTTTTGACTCCAAAATGGACGCGTATCTACTTCCTAACTCTTCCAATTTTCTCCTCCATGCACCGCAGTTATCCCTTACAATCCTATACTCCCTCAATATCACCGTTAATATCTTAACTACACATTCTCGTACAACGTACTCGGCGATTGGCTTATACTCTCTAATCTTATTAAAACTTAATCTAAGTGCTAGAATCATCACAGTTACCCAAATCAGTACGCAATCCAAAATTTTCCCCCGGAGAGACTCTTGCTCCTCCGTAATTTGAACCATTGTGTTCACGTTACTTGGTACGTGGTATTGGAGAGCCTCTTGCTCCTCCTTTTCCTGGACTGTACTTCCTACATTACCAGTCACACGTACCTTCGGCCTAACTGTTACTTCCTTACTTTTGGCTTTCCAGTCTACTGGCCTCGACTGGGCCGCTGGAAGTTTCCCTGGTTCCTCTGTTGGAACTGCCTATCCCTGCACTCCGCAGCTCGATGTCCCATCCGACCACATGAGAAGCATTTCAACCCCTGTTGGGTATTGCCTAACCTTTGTCCTCCTCCAGTATCCCAGTTTGGCCGCTGCTGACCATTACCAGTGCTGAAAGGATTTCTTCCTTGGTTAATCCCTTCCGTTGAGCTGACTCGAGGACCACTACCCCTGTTGTCCCTTAAGGTTGGATCTGGGCGCCTCGTAGCTGGCTGCCTTCTACTTTGATCCCATTTATTGTCTAATTGACACTGCCTACTTGCCTCATGACCATATGTTTGGCACTCCATACAATAGGGCGTATTCTTGCGTGTAATGCATTCGTCTCTTGTATGGCCTGACTTATGGCAGAATGAACAAATGGGTTTCGTCGGCTGGAAACTCTCGACTAGGCAACCTTGTTCTCTTTGTTGCGGGAGTGGAAATCTGCCGATTCCCCTTGGGTTCCGCTGTTGTACCGGTCCTACCTCTGCAGGAGCATTATTCCAACAGATTCCACCTGTTGTCGCTCGCTGTTGGATTGATTCTTCTGCGGAAGAAACCGCTTCGACTAATTCTGCCATACTCCTCTGCGTGAGATTAAGAGTATAATTCGCCAAGTCCCTATTTATCAGACCTGCCTTAAACACAGAAATCATGGCTCGCTCTACTTGAGCCTTATATGCTGCGACATTTCCTGGAAACTGCCTGTTAGCTTCTGTCTCAGCAGCGTTCCCCAGAGACTGGATCCTTCGTCCCCAGGCTCTCAATTCCTCCCCTGGTTTCTGAGTTGATTCCTGTATTTCCCGTACAAGACTGTCGTACGACTTTTGTTTCAAATATGTTCGATCTAGAAGTGCGTATAACTCCGGCAGGGTGCGTACTGAGCTATGCGCTAGTAAATCAAACGCATCACCCGTGGTTCTTTGCCTAATACATCTTATCAAGTGTTCCCCTTCTGCTCCCGGAAGACTCTGTTGCGCCAACTCACAACCTTCTTTGAAGCGCCGTATCTCAGTTCTCAGATCATACAACTCGACCCCTGAGAACAGGGGCACCAGCTTCTCCACTGCATGAGCTACTTCCAGAATGCCCATTTTACTTCTATTTGTTTTACTTATGACCGGTAAAACTTGAGTGCTATCTTTGTGGTTCGTTCCTAGATTCACTTCTCCCGGATCTGAGAGGTAATTGACCAATGACGGACTCAAACTAATTAGTCTTCGATCGTTTGTTCGTACAGGCGAAATACTGTCCACAGTATTAGGCCTGTCCTGTACCGTTATTGCTTCTGGCTCTTTTGGCGTATACCCCTTATTTTTATTAGTTACCGGACGTTCTGGAGTAAATGGCTCGACACCGATTTCCGACGCGTCAAATAAAAATCCCGCTTCACTTTCTCCAGTCAATACTAATCTAGGCTTTACCACACGACCTATCCCTTCCGGAGTTAAATACTCCGGCCAGCGAACTTCAGGAGGCAATGTCAACACTGTCAGTGTGAATCCAGCCGATGCTGATTTTGATCTCTCCTTTCTATGTGGGTTGCTATTGGTCGCCCGTCCTCTTTTCAATCCTGCACACTCCTTTTCCAACAGCGTTGTTGCTTCCTCTGTTTCCGACAATCTCTGAGAAAGTTCCTTTACCTTCTTCTCAAGATACTCTTTTTGTGCTCTCAAATCTTCTGTTTTCTTATGAAAACTGAATAAGTTTTCTTCTGTTCTTCTTTGGATTGCCGTAAAGGCTTGATCCGCTACTTCTAATGGTGACACAGCTCCTCCGGCATTCGCCTGCTTCCACAATTCCTGAGCTTCTTCCCTGCTTGTACTCGCTTCGAACTGGTCAACTATTTTCCCAGTAAACAGTTTCACCTCTGACTGTATTGATTTTAATCTGTTCCTTATTTCCTCGTCTGGCGAAACCAAACTCACTGTTTGTTGCCCTAGTCCTTCTAATTCAGAACTAAATGTATCTGCCCATTCGTTGACCAGACTATTTATGTAGTCTGCGTATTTTTCCGCAAAATATTTTCCCTTGCCGTACTCAACTGCGTGAGGTAACAACAGTCCGTGATTATTGTTGAACTCTCTCCCCAGATCTTGCAACTGTGTTATTCGCTTGCGATAATACACGTTGTCCTTACGTAACTTGCCGTCTTTCTTAAAGTTACGGACCAGCTTTTCAATCGTTTCGCCAATTTGTTCCTGTCTCAGCAGTAATCCTTGCGCTTCCTTCGTCATATCCCAAATGCCAGAACAGATGTCGTATCGTAATTACAAATAAAAATCCAATAATTGATAAAACTTGTTATTAACTTATCCCAATATTTTATTCCATCTTACTTATTGATAAATACAAATTTGAAAAAAACATTCCACCGTAAATTCTATCTTTATATACATATTCTGCTATACTTGTTTTCCATCACAAAGTTCCATATCCGCTGTCTACCGGCGTCCATTAAGTCCTTCCATCAATGCAAATTGGTCCTTGACTTCCTCACCAATACTCCTTGTTTTCCTCTCACCATCTTTAATACATCCATAGAAAAGGCCATATGTTTGTAAAAACCGAAATTTGATTTACCGGCAAAAGTGTCTTGATTCATTCCCGGAAATCTGAATCCATATTTAAAAATAAACCCGTAACGTATGCGCCAAATAATAATAGTATTTAAATATTTTCTTCAACATTGCTACGCAAATCGTAGTTTCCGAACTACAAAAACTTTGATGCAACAACACGTGTTGTCTGCACCTCTTCACCTAATACCCTAAACTCAAAATGCCAAATATTTAAATCAATCTTTATTTTGATTTCAAAACAATATAAATTGAATCGTATAAATGTCCCTACCGACAAACAAACACAAATCCCCTAAAAAAAAATCCTCACAGCTAGGATGAACATACATAGACCGTCCGATCATACTGACGGTTTATGGTTGCCATTCAAAGCTGCGTGCAACAGCGCAAACGCGCCTATAGGTTGCGATTTCTTTGACCAGCGCTACGGCGCCTTCAGGGTCGCAGAAGTATCTACTTATTTTACGCTACTATACACTCTACTCACCATTATTTTTCCCGATGACATCCTTTTTTCCACAGTGTCCTTAGATGAGGTCCTTCGAATTCGTTGCAGGATGCCTCTCTGCTTCAGGGTTCCTTGCCCTGGGATTGCTCCAATAGGTCCTTTAGACCGGCTGCGCCAAAATGTTGGGGTCCGTATCTGCTTGTCGGCGAGAGACGTCCTCTGGAATGTCCTGTCGCGGGAACCTGCAAAACCTACACCACTTTATTAAATGAGCACTGCACTATTTTGGGTTTAAAACAACAAGAGAGCTTTATTCTTAAAATGCTAGTTCTTATATACTATTTACAAATAAACATTACAGTCTACGTCTTCACTTTTCTGGTGTTCCAGTTACGCAATTGTTATTTGGTGTCAGTGGCTCAAGC